>CAWUFW010012172.1:0-559709 GCA_963921515.1 Calotriton arnoldi | reverse complement strand
GATGCCTACGTGATGAGGAGTAGTCGCATCCCGAGGATGATGTCACAGATGCAGAAACCAGCGTGCCTGGCTTGTCGGTGTGTACTGACTTTGTACCATTGTGTGTGTTCTGCAATGTTGTATTCCACCCTCTTTTCCAACTGCTAATGTGCAATTGTCTGTATGTAGGTGACTCCGGATACCCCAACATGCCGGTGGTTGCTGACACCCTCAGGAACCCTGTGACAACAGCCCAGATGCGCTACAATGAGGCACATGGTCAGACCAGGAGAGTGACTGCAAGCGCACATTTGGTCTCCTGAAGAGCCGCTTTCGCTGCCTGGACAAGACAGGAGGGGCCCTCCCATATGCCCCAGCAAAGGTGTGCAAGATTGTCATCATCTGCTGCATGCTACACAACCTGGCAGTGCGGAAGTGAGTTGCCTCTCATCCTGGATGACGATGACCAACATCCGCCACCTGTGGAGGATCCTGGCCTGGGCCACTATGCCAGTGATGATGATGATGATGAGGGTGATGTCCGCACACAGCTCATCACCAACTTCTTCAGCTGAATGTCAGTATCCAGAGATGTCATGTCAATGATCGGAGTTTGCATGATATGCGTTGTTGGTGCTCTGTTGCTGCTTGAGTGTGGCCATGTGCTACTTGGACTGGATGCGTGCAGCGATGTGTCCTTACAGGTAGTCTGTACTCACCAACAGTGTTGACATGCTAACTTGGTTTTCTGTAGGCATTCTTGTGGCATGTATTGGGCATGAGTATTGCAGTTCTGTCCTGTTCTTCAGTGCTTTTGACTGTGTGTCATGTCTGTCCTTCACAGGGTACTTTCAGAGTTGTTTGGTCAACTCGGATCCCCCGACACCATGATTCAGCTTTCAGGATGGGAGCAGTCAGCTTCCTACAGGTGATGTGCCACACACCCCTGGACTTTATTTCTTCTACACTTGTTGACTGTGTGGCCACTGCCACGTGGGATTACCTTGCATCTGTAGTGGAAACAACATGTTGCAAATGTGTAATAAACCTGTGCTTCACTTTGGGATGTTCGTTGTCTGTGGTCACACATCTGACTGACATTTGCTTACTGCACCTGTGGGCTAGTTAACACAGACTCTGAATAGGTGTGGTGTCTGTGCATTCCACTGTATTTCCTGGCAATATCAGTGTAGGCGATGAGTCAGATGGCCCTGGTGTGTATGTGTGCTGTGTAGCCCCTAGTGGTGTGTCTCCCTCATATGTGTCACGTCGCCATGACTCACATGACGGTGTAGAACTTGCTGTAGCAGTTAGCATGCACAGTGTCATTTAGCAGATCATCATCTCCATGACAAAAACAACGTTGGAATTACAACAGAGGCAAGTATGGTGTATTAGTGAGTTTATTTACCTACATGCGTGAGTATAGTGCACAGGATGGTGGGTGCTGTACATTGGGATTGGAATCCAAAGTTCCCAGATGAGTTGGAAGTGTTGGTAGCAGAAATGTCCTGAGTAAAGTCCACAGTCATCTGATACATTAGTCCAACTTAAACTCCCCATGTCATGTGGGGAGAGTTGGGTTGCATTCGACAGGGTGAACAGTTTGCACACAAAGGAGAATTTCCAGAACAGGTGTTGGGTTCCTGGGGATGTACATGGCCATCGGCCTCTCAGTTGTCCTTCATCGGATGACCCCTCTCTTTCTGGGGGACCCTCACGCGCAGGCCTCTGCGGTGCAGGAAGACTCTCCACCAGAGTCATCCTCCCTCCCTGTGGCAGTTGCAGTTGTTGCGGCACCAGATGTTGTGGGCACACAGGGAGGTTTGGACATGTTGGTGCTAATCTGGCGGAGGCATGTCAATATGTCCCTCTGCACCGCTGTCAGTTCTTCCAATGTGTCCCACTTGGACTCCATGCCAGACATGTGTGTCTCCACACGGGACATGTGTGTCTCCACATAGGACATGTGGGAGTCCAAGCGGGCATGATGGGCAGCCTACTGCTGTGTAATGTCCTTGAGGATCCCCACTACCTGGCTGACCTCCTCCGGTGCTATTCTGGTACGCATCAGCAATGCGCACCAGTTGTGGGTCATCATACAGTCCAGACTCCTCTGCAAACAGCGACCTCTGCCTACCACCACTCCCACCACCCCTGGCCACTCGTGCAGGACCTGCGGTGGCACGCACAGGTGACCCGAGGCCCCCTTGGGGGTTGGTACTGGGGTTGTTGTCCGTTGCTTCACGGTGGGCTGGGGTCCCTGTGCTGTTGTTATTCAGTGTCCTTGGTCTGTCCGTGTCAGCGGGGGTGGTCTGTGTGTTGGCAGATGTTGGAGGAATGGGTGCAGGGGGTGCAGATGGTGGTCCTGCTGGTGCTGCATGATGACTCAGACCGGAGGTGCCAGGTTGGTCTTCGCCATCCGATGAGGGCAGAGGCTGTTCCACACCAGAGAGCTCAGGGGCCACCGGAGCCTGGGACAGGGACTCCTCCTTATCTGCTGCTGTGTCACCATCATCACTTGTTTTTGGAAGAGACACACAATGTATGTTATGTTTCTGCAGGCATCAATGGTTCAAACACATGACAGTTGTGACTGTATCCTCTGGATGCGTGCCTGTACATTGCATTGTCCTAAGTTGTCACAGTTAGAGGTTGATATTGCGTGGCTCATTGTCCTGACAACCTGATGCATTTCAATGTGGATGTTGAGGTGTGGGCATGACCAGCACTGGTGGTATTTGGCTGACATCCGGACCTCCTTCTCCCCCAGCCCAGTTATCCCACCATGAAGCATGCCACCTTGCAGTGGGTGCAGGTTAACTCTCAGGATGTCAGTCAGTGGTGTCCTGCTGTTGGTTGGTGCCCAGTTCCTAGCAGGGCCTGGTACTCCCCACAACAGAGCACCATTGTCAGACATCTTAGAAGTGGCTTTTCACTCCCTGTGAGGTGTGCATGCTTCAGTGTGAGCTTGCTGGGCCATGTGGGTGGGGGATGTTGAGCTGTGACTACCACTCCCATCATGCTATTGCCTACACCCCTTCCCAGCATGCCCATACTTCCTTCCTTTTGACTCTGCTTCCCTGTGGGTAGTGTGCCTGTGCTGACAGGATGGCTGACAGTGGTGTCCTGGCGCTTGTTTGGCTACAAGTCCCAAGAGTGTCCCTGTGCTTCACACAGCATAAACCCAGTGTGGTTGTTCTTTGTGGGATATTTAATTAGAGTGTGAGGCAATGCATTCTCCCAGGTGAGTTGTGTGGAGTTTGTGTTAAGGGGTGTGAGAAAAGCTGCTTGTGACTATGGTCAGAGCTGTCAGTCCTCCTTCCCACCCAGCCAGATATCCCACCATGGAACGTGCTTCCATTGCAGGAGTGCAAGTTGGCTTTCAGGATGTCAGTCAGTGGTGTCCTGCTGTTTGCTGGTGCACAGTTCACAGCAGGGTTTTGTGCTCCCACAGCAGTACACAGTGTCAGCCATCTTGTCAGTTCTTTTTCCACTGCCTGTGATGTGAGCATGGTTCACAGTGGTGCTGATGGGCCAATTGTGAGGGTGACCAATATCTGTGACTACAACCTCCCATCATGCTATTGCCTTTCACCCCCTTCCCCAGCATGCCCATACTTCCTTCCTTTTGAGTCGACTTCACTGTGTGTGAGTGTGACAGTAATGGCAAGATGGATGACAGTGGTGTCCTTGCTGTTTGTTGGTGCACAGTTCCCAGCAGGGCCTTGTGCTCCCCACAGCAGTACCCAGTGTCAGCCATCTTGTCAGTTCTTTTCCACTCCCTGTGATGTGAGCATGGTTCAGAGTGGTGTTGATGGGCCAATTGTGAGGGTGACCAATATCTGTGACTACAACTCCCATCATGCTATTGCCTACACCCCCTTCCCAGCATGCCCATACTTCCTTCCTTTTGAGTCGACTTCACTCTGTGTGAGTGTGACAGCAATGGCAAGATGGCTGACAGTGGTGTCCTGCTGTTTGCTGGTGCACAAGTTCCCAGCAGGGCCTTGTGCTCCCCACAGCAGTACCCAGTGTCAGCCATCTTGTCAGTTCTTTTCCACTGCCTGTGATGTGAGCATGGTTCAGGGAGTGGTGTTGATGGGCCAATTGTGTGGGGTAGTGTGCCTGTGCTGACAGGATGGCTGACAGTGTTGTCCTGGTGTTTGTTTGGCTACAAGTCCCAAAGTGTCCCTGTGCTTCACACAGCATAACCCAGTATGGTAGTTCTTTGTGGGATATTTAATTAGAGTGTGAGGCAATGCATTCTCCCAGGTGAGTTGTGTGGAGTTTGTGTTAAGGGGTGTGTGAGAAAAGCTGCTTGTGACTATGGTCAGAGCTGTCAGTCCTCCTTCCCACCCAGCCAGATATCCCACCATGGAACGTGCTTCCATTGCAGGGAGTGCAAGTTGGCTTTCAGGATGTCAGTCTGTGAGTGGTGTCCTGCTGTTTGTTGGTGCACAGTTCACAGCAGGGCCTTGTGCTCCCCACAGCAGTACCCAGTGTCAGCCATCTTGTCAGTTCTTGTCCACTCCCTGTGATGTGAGCATGGTTCAGAGTGGTGTTGATGGGCCAATCGTGAGGGTGACTCAATATCTGTGACTACAACTCCCAGCATGCTATTGGCTACACTCTCACTTCACCAGCATGACACAGAATTCCTTCCTTTCAGTGAGCTTCCTGTGAGGTGTGGTGTTCTAGTGGTGGCAAAATATCTGACTGTGTTTGTTGGTTAGATTTGTGCCACTGCCTTGCTCTATTTGTTGTTAGGTGTGTACATGTCATGACACAGTTACATGTCACTATGAGATGGCATGTATTGTGTTTATCTAACTAACATACACATCTTGGGATGATTATCTTTTGGTTGCTGTGGATTTGCTAAGGGTGCATGGTTTGACTATCCCCTTGACAGTGATGTGTGTGTATTGTCACACAATATTGGTTATATTGGTTGTGTACTCACCAGGCTCTGGGATGTTTGACAGTCCATATACGCTCACTGGTGGTAGGATGGCCCGCACCTTCTCCTCCCAGGGCCTGAGGTATACTGGCTTGGGCAGGAGGGCCACTGCCGGTGCGATTACTCAGCTGGCGTAATCCTTCTTCAGTAGGTCCTTCACCCTCCTGCGCACATCATACCACCTGTTCTAGATGTCTTCCTTTATGCGCAAACATGGTGATTGTCCGCTCACCCTGTCGACGATCCTCTCCCACATCTTGGTTTTCTGCGACATGGGGGTCTGTTGAACCAATGTACCAAACAACTGTGGCTCTACCCCTGAGGATCTCATCTACCAGGACTTCCAATTCACTGTCTAGGAACTTTGGATTCTTTCTTTTGGGGCATGGTGATGGGTGGTGGTGGGGATTGGATGTGTGTGTGAGTGTGCAAGTGAGGGTGGGTGAGTGTAGGTTTTGCTGGGTGTATGTGAGGGTGCTTATTTGGGGAGGTGCTAATGGTGTGTGGTTTGTGTGATGGATGAGCTGTGGGTGTGTCTGTGTTTGCTGTCTGATGGTGTTCTGTGCTGGCAGGTCAGTTGAATTTGCAAAGGATCATGGTAGTGATTTGTGGCCTTTATATGGGTGGAGTTGTGGGTGTGTCTTTGTTCCATGTTTTTTCCACCTCAGTATTTATTGACTTTGTCATTGCTTGTTTGGCCCTTTTTTTTGTATTTTTCCTTTGTGTGTTTTGGGCATGTAGAGACGTTCTTCTGACCGAGCAGGACGCTGCAGTTGGCTCGTGCGGGCTTCTCCAAGTCTTTTCAGGCTGTGTTCCTGATGGGTTTCATGTGCGGCGACGCGTCGGTCATGGAGTATTGGGTTGCTTCTGCTCGGTTTTGTAGCGCGCGTCGGTCGTAAGGCTTGGGCTCCGTGCGACTCGGTCTGGTTTTACACGCATTGCATCGTACTGCGCGGGTCGGAGTTCGCGGGTACGTTTCTGTCGGGTTTATTCCTGGTGCGTGTCGGTCGGTTCTATTCGCAGTAGCTCCCAGCCGGATAGCTGGTTTCCGTGCGGTTCGGTTGTTCGGCTTGTGTTCCGTACTTGAGTCGGTCGTAATTCACATGCATTGCATC
Organism: Calotriton arnoldi; assembly: GCA_963921515.1. NCBI lineage: Eukaryota > Metazoa > Chordata > Amphibia > Caudata > Salamandridae > Calotriton > Calotriton arnoldi. Next base: position 553,652 of record CAWUFW010012172.1, on the reverse strand, counting down.
GTACTCACGCGGATCGGGCAGCGCCGGTACGTGCCGGTCGGACAACATTCCCGCACCGAGTCGGTCGCGTATGTTTTCCGGCCCGAATCGAATCGTCCCTCAGTTGTGAAACTCCAGATAAAAGGGAATTTTTCTATTTAGCACTTCTGCAACTCTTTCAAGCCTAGGCGTAGTGAAATGGAATTACTTGGAGATTTTGACTGCTATGAAGATTGTTTTAATGCATGTAAAGATAGCATTCAATGCACAATTTTTCCAAATTATCTACAAATGTTAAATGAAGAGATTGAACAAGAAACTACTTTTGCAGCTGAAATAGCTAGAGACAGTTCTCAAGATAGTCAAAGTTCTGGCTCCACTAAGTCAAGATCCACTAGGACAACCAATTCTTGAAAGTGAAGCAGCAATAGCCACGAATGAAGTAGAAACGGCAATACAACAAGCACAACAGGATATTATTGACTTGGGAAACTTGGAAGAAGAACTAAATATTGAACAAAAAGAAATATATCAGCAAGTGACACAACAAATACAGCATGGTTTACTGCATGAAAAAGAATGCAAATGCACATCATTTAAACCTATTCGAATGTATACTCAGTGGTCAAGCTGGAACAGGAAAAGGTTTCTTAATTAAAGTTTTGACCAGTTATCTACACAAAACCACTGAATCACATTTATCTTGTGTTGTAAACCGCTCCAACTGGGTTAGCAACACACAACATTAAAGTGGATTACATTACATCGATTACTCATGCTACCAGTTGAACATGAAAATAAGTTGGAATATCACAAGCTATCTGGAGAAGCTTGTTATGAAGTTTCAAGAGTACTAAAGAAAATGGAAACTTCTAATCATTGGTAAGGTGAGCATGGTCTCAAACGTAATGCTTGCCTTTGTACATTTAAGAATGCAACAGATTTTAAAAACAAATTATGATGTTCTATTTGGAGGAAAAACAAGCAATTCTATTTTGGCGACCTACTACAACTTACTTCCTGTAAAAGGACAACCTGTTTTTAAAACACTTGTCCATGAAGACACTAGGAAATCTTTTGGGAAGTATTGAAAATGTCAACATTTAGCCTCATTTTGTAATATAAAGAACTTATTAAAAATATGCGACAAGCAAGTGATGAACATTATCGAAACATTCTTCAAGATATAAGAATTGAGGTTTTGACAAAACATGGTAAAGAAGCTTTAGAAAGTCGGCTTTTAACGAACTTGTTTGCAAATGAAAACATAGCACCTGAAATAATGTACAAAAAAAAATTGGAGAAAAGAAGTCTATAGTTTGCCTAATGCCTACACTGCAAGAGTGTTCTACATTCAATCAAGAACTTTTGAAATTGTAAAAACAACCAATAGTGAAAATGGAAGCTATTGATAAAATGGAACACGTAAGGAGTTACTATTTTTCTCTCAGAGAAATTACAGTCAAAATTGATTCTTGAAAAGTCGTGTGTCTAAGACTGCAGGTTTAGAAAAGACTTTTATATGTATGTGTAAATTGTCGGGGAATTTTACGGTGTAATTTGAATGTAGAAGAAGGTTTAGTGAATGGAGCAATGGGAAAAGTTGTTGATTTTGTAAATTTTCAGAACAGAGATGGAATTGAATTTTTGAAGATTAAGATTAAATTTGATCAGATTGAAGAGGTAAAACAGATTGGACGTTGTGCTGTTCATTTTTTGCTTGTAAAAGACTTGTATGTTCATAGAAAACAGTTTCCCTTGCTTTCAGCATATGCAGTAACCATTCATGAATCTCAAGGTTTAAGTGTAGATAGTATACAAATACGAGAGTGATCCCTTTCTAGCCAAGAGCTAGGGTACAATCATCAGTTTTTTGAAAAAACAACTCTTGGCAAATCAATATCCACTACTTTTTGAGAATCATTCAAACCCTCAAACTTCACCAGTACTGAAAAGGAAACACCAAGGGGGATGTATTTATCTATATCTTTCTTTTAATAAATTAAAACATCATCAGAATGTACATTACATTATTTATTAAAAAAACATATACCAGACAATAATGACAAAATATTGTTAAAAAACATCAGAGAGAAATAAGAACAGATATAAAAATGTATCTTTGACAATGGTTATTCCATCTGAATCAGTAACAGTATTGACAATATTTAATTTCTTTATAATCAATGCTATTTGTTCATTGATGTAACCCTCTTAAAACCCAGCGTCGACGCGCTTCTCTGGTACCCAAACTGCATAAGACCACCTTCTTCCAGGACAATGTGTATTCTATCTCTCTTCAAATTCATAGCCTGTTTTAAAATATAAACCAAATATAAACTCCACTCTATAAAAATACAAAATACTTATAAACTTGTTGTACTACATTTATCATCATGACAATTACAAACTTAATGATTCTGATGTTGTTTATCATCATGACAATTATAAACTTAATGATTCTGGTGTTGTTTTAATAAACATAACCACACCACCCCTGCTCTCCCATTTCAGACCGTGAAGTAGAATTATCTATCAATCTTCCATTCATCCCTTTTGTTTGTGTAGTATCTAAAAAGATCTTATTGAAAAACTCACCTATATTATTAAGGTGATAATCACTTAGGTGAATCGTTCTTTTTGTGTATACTTGTCAATAGAACCACCTAGAAATTAGTAATAAATCAAAATTATATATTTGAGAGATGGATTTCTATTATAATATTCACACCTACTTATATCTAAATGCGATTTATCCTTACCCTTATCTATTGTCTTTTGATCTTGCCCAACTCCTTATGTCAGATGCGTGAGTGACATCATATTAAAAACAAACAGGTGCCGCTCAGCAGTCGGGTACTATAATTACCAATATTGGAAAAAGGCATTAATGTTACAAGTTGTTTCATAATATCTTTTGGTTATTCCATTTTTAGAATATTAATTCAAAACCAACCTTATATTCGATATTTTTCAGGAATAAAATTCTTAGCCCAACTCCACCCAATAAGGCGTGAGGGGGTACACTTTGAGTGCGACCTGAAGAACCGCTTGGTGGTCGGTCCGATATACACTTCTCACCTAATAATGTAAGACAAGTAGTATGGAAGACGACATATTAATATGTCTGGCAAATAAAATACTGCACGTAGCTGCATGCTTGATTTATTCTACCTAATTCAATTCATAATTATTTTTTGTTTTTAAGAAAAAACCCGGTTGTTGACTAATTTCATTTAGATTAGCGAGCATTTCCAATGTTGCACCCTCTCTCATTTACGGGTGTCTCTTAAATACTTAATGCTATCGCTTACTTCTAATAAGCATTCATAAAGGCCCCGTAGTATCACACTCTCATTATTTTGGGCTAAAATATGGATATATACTTAATCTAGCCCCAAATGAATATGAAACACCGTTTCTACCAGCCTTATCAATAGGCACAGCGAGACATCGACTTCAACTTCATATATCTTATAAAAATCAGTCTCGATGTGTTCCCTATGTCGGTGAGATCACAACTTCATATATCTTATAAAAATCGTTTATTCACCGTAGTAAGGCTCGATGTATTCCCTATTTTGGGAGCACAATATATTTTAGAGAATACAACTGGTATTCTAATATCAACTAAAAAAATAAAAAAAACGTATCCTTATTATCCCCCAAATTAATACAAGACAGTGTCTACCAACCTTATCTATAGGTAGAACAAGTCACCTGCTTCAAGTTCATACGTCTTATTAAAATCGTTTGTTCATGGCAGTAACGCTTCGTGTTTTCCCTATTTCGGGAACACAACATGTATAAGTAAATGCAACTGATATTCTATTTTTAGTTAAAATCACATTTCAATTAAAACAAAGGGGGGATAACCACCAACCCACCATTCCTAAGCTTTTGAGATAGACTCCTTACCGCTATTCCTTATTAGTTCCATAGCGAAATGCTCCGCGTCTCGATGGGCGCTGAAAGATTTCGGAGCTACGAGCTGTCCCTTCAAATACGGGGTGTCTGGAGCATTGCGTAACATAATGACGTCATCCATAAGCGCCCATTCGCTCCGTGAGGGCATAATTTTATTTTTCGGCGCCATTTTGGAGTGGTGCCAAATTATTTCTAAGCACCAGTAAACAATTTAGATTTAAACGCAAATGCTAACTCAATATAATAAGAACTATATAAAGGTTTTTAGATATATTTTTTATTAAAACTTGCTAATTGGACCATTGCAAATAGCTCAGTTCACTCAGTGAGGGCATAATTTTATTTTAGGCGCCATTTTGGAGTGGTGCCGATTATTACTTATTCTAAGCATTAGTAAACAATTTAAATTTAAACGCAAATGCTAATCAATATAATAAGAACTATAGAAAGGTTTTAAATATATTTTTGTAAACTAAGACCTCGCTACACTGGACCATTACAAATAGCTCAGTTCTGAACTCTAACTTATTGCGCTGACACTTCCCTTAATCTTCTTCTCAATGTCTCAGAACTGTATATTTTATCCAAAATTGACAATTTGGGCTGACCATAGTTTCGATTCACGGCTCTGATGAGAATATATCCATATTAAATATATTATTATTATTCTCAAAGCCCAATGTTACTCATACCACTAGTGTCAATTTAAGTGTATAATGAACATTGACTATATTACTGACACCAAGGTACACCAACCGCTTGTTCATCTAAGGAGCCTCATCCAGTCCTCTTTGCTATTTAACCCTTGTCTTACTGTGTTTCTAATGTTGATATGTACCACTGTTCTCTATTACGCCTTTTATTTCAAGGTCCCCTCTCTTGCTACCATATATTCGTTCTAGTATGAACCATCTAATGTCTGCGCAGCTATGCCCAATGGTTTTAAAATGTTCTACTCAACGGTGCATTTTCCTTATTATTTTTAATTGCTGATTTATGTTCGCTGGACACGGACTTTAAGCTCTCTGGCAGTCTCTCCTACATAACCTAAGCCACATGGGCAGATCAGGTAGGACACAATATTCCCAGTTCTACAATTATTGAGTTCTTTAGGGGTAACTGTGTAACCATTAAGTGTAATACTTTCTCAATGATGGCACATAGGCAAATGGCGCAACTCCCACATTTATTGTTACCTACTGCTCTAGAGCCTGTCAGAGTTCTCTGATTCATGGTATCTTTTTCCCTATATGTGTGGACTAAGGCTTTATGGAGATTGTCAAATTTTAGAAGAATTTCTTGAATGGTTGAATCTAGGGATCCTAACTTGAAGTTTACAGCACAATATAGCCGAGAGTGTGTAAACTTTTTGGATCTCACTATAAAAAATGTTGGAGGCCAGCTTGAAGTAGAACTATTTAGAAAACCTATGGATAAAAACACCTTACTTCACTACTCAATGCTACCATCCAAAGTCCCAAAAGGATAATATCCCGCTTGGACAGTTCCTCCGATTACGGAGGAACTGCTCATCCCTTGAGGACTTTTATAAACATTCAGACATGTTGGAAAACAAAATTGAAAGACCGTGGATACCCCAAAAAGTTAGTGAATCATTCGTTCAAAAGGGCGAGATTTTACGATCGAGAGAGTATGCTCACTAATGCTGGACAAAAGAAAAAGAAAAATTCCTCAAAAGATAGGATAGTCTTTGTCAGTCAAAACTCAGAAATAAGTAATCAAATCAAGAATATAGTAAATTCCAATTGGAATATATTAAATGACAGTGAAGGAGAAAATCTGAAGAGACCCCTGTTTGCTTTTAAAAAGAATGACAATCTCCGCAAAGCCTTAGTCCACACATATAGGGAAAAGAGATACTCATGAATCAGAGCACTCTGACAGGCTCTCAGAGCAGTAGGTAACAATAAATGTGGAGTTGCGCCATTTGCCCTATGTGCATCATTGAGAAGAGTATTACACTTAATGGTTACACAGTTACCCCTAAAGAACTCAATAATTGTAGAACTGGGAATATTGTGTACCTACTGATCTGCCCATGTGGCTTAGGTTATGTAGGAGAGACTGCCAGAGAGCTTAGAGTCCGTGTCAGTGAACATAAATCAGCAATTAAAAATAATAAAGAAAAATGCACCGCTGGTAGAACATTTTAAAACCATTGGGCATAGCTGCACAGACATTAGATGGTTCATACTAGAACGAATATATGGTAGCAAGAGAGGGGGGACCTTAAAATAAAAAGGCGTAATAGAGAACAGTGGTATATATCAACATTAAAACACAGTAAGACAAGGGTTAAATAGCAAAGAGGACTGGATGAGGCTCCTTAGATGAACAAGCGGTTGGTGTACCTTGGCGTCAGTAATGATAGTCAATGTTCATTATACACTTCATTTAATTGACACAAGTGGTATAGAATAACATTGGGCTCTGAGAATAATAATAATATATTTAATATGGATATTCTCATCAGAACCATGAATTCGAAAACTATGGTCAGCCCAAATTGTCAATTTTGGATAAAAAATATACAGTTCTGAACATTGAGAAAGATTAAGGAGAGTGTCAGCGTCAATAAGTTAGAGTTCGGAACTGAGCTATTTGTAATGGTCCAATTAGCAAGGTCTTAGTATAAAAAATATATTCTAAAACCTTTATATAGTTCTTATTATATTGATTAGCATTTGCGTTTAAATTTAAATTGTTTACCAATGCTTAGAATAATTAATAATCCGGCACCACTCCAAAATGGCGCCTAAAAATAAAATTATGCTCTCACGGAGTGAACTGAGCTATTTGCAATGGTCCAATTAGCAAGGTTTTAATAAAAAATATATCTAAAACCTTTATATAGTTCTTATTATATTGATTAGCATTTGCGTTTAAATCTAAATTGTTTACTGGTGCTTAGAAATAATTTGGCACCACTCCAAAATGGCGCCGAAAAATAAAATTATGCCCTCACGGAGTGAATGAGCGCTTACGGATGACGTCATTACGTTACGCAATGCTCCGACACCCGTATTTGAAGAGACAGCTCGTAGTCTCCGAAATCTTCAGCGCCCATCGAGACGCGGAGCATTTTCGCTACGGAACTAATAAGGAATAGCGGTAAGGAGTTTCATCTCAAAGGCTTAGGAAAGGCGGGCTGGCGGTTATCCCCCTTTGTTTAATGGAAATGTGATTTAAACTAAAAAATAGAATACCAGTCGCATTCTTATATATATACATGTTGTGTTCCCTGAAATAGGGAATACAACTGCCAGCGCTACTGCCGTGAACAAACGATTTTAATAAGATCGCATGAACTTGACAGGCAGTGTGCCTGGTTCTACCCATAGATAAGGTCGGTAGACACTGGGAGGCCGATTCCGGCCTCGGCCGGAAAAAATACCCCACCGACTCGGGTCACGTGGGAATATAGTCCCACTCGACAACGCGTCGGCGCTTGCCCAACCTGGGAAGCACGATGAAATGCATGTGAATCGACGCACCGACTCGTACGGAACACAAGCCGAATGACCGAACCGCACGGAAACAAGCGGGTCCAGCCAAGAAACCACGCGAATCGAACCGACCAACACACACCAGGAATGAACCCCGACCGAAACGTACCCGCGAACTTCCGACCCGCGCAGTACGATGCAATGCGTGGGAAAACCAGACCGAGCCGCACGGAGCGCAAGCAGAACGACCGACACGCACACAAAAGCCAGCCAAGGAAGCCAATACTCGCGACCGGTCGCATACGCCGCACAAGAAACCCTGCAGAAACACAGCGGTGGACGCACTCGGAGAAGTCGCACCAGACAACTGGGCAGCATCCTACTCCGTGTCCCAAGGAACGTCTCCTACATGCACAAAAAATACTAAGCAGAAAAAAACAAAAAAAAGGGCCAAACAAGCAATGACAAAGTCAATAAATACAGGGAAAAAAAACATGGAACAAGGACACACCCCCAACTCCACCTATTTAAAGGCCACAAATCCTCCTACCATGATCCTTTGGGTAAATCCAACTGACCTGCCAGCACAGAACACCATCACACAGCAACCACAGACACACTCACAGCTCATCCATCACACAAGCCACACACCATTAGCGTCCTCTAACAAATAGCACCTCACATACACCCAGCAAAACCTACACTCACACACCCTCACCTGCACACACACACACATCAATCCCCACCACCACCCATCACCATGCCCCTGAAGAAGAATCCAAATTTCCCAGACAGTGAATTGGAAGTTCTGGTAGATGAGATCCTCAGGGTAGATCCACAGTTGTTTGGCACATTGGTACAACAGACCCCCATGTCGCAGACCTGCCAGCACAGAACACCATCACACAGCAACCACAGACACACTCACAGCCTCATCCATCACACAAGCCACACACCATTAGGCACCATTAGCACCTCAACAAATAGCTAAATGAAATCAGTCAACAACTGGGGGCATAACAGCAAGACGGGCGCTATGAAATTATCGCCGCTTTTGCGTCCGTTTTCGGGCGAAAAGCGGCGATAATTTCATCGCCGTATCAGCAAAGACACGCTATCGCGTGTTTTGCTGATTTAGCGCCCCTTACAACAACGCTCAGCTTTGCATCTCTAATGAGATGCAAAGTGGGCGTTCCGTGCCAAAATAACTGGAGAAATGTCGCTAACCGACATTTCTCCAATTATCAAGCTGCACGCAAACAAGCAGAGCGATAAGAAAAGTAGCGATAACCACAGTTATCGCTACTTTCCTTACGCCTGCTTGTAATCTGACGTAGCCATGTAATCCAATGGGAGATGGATTACATGGCTAAAACCACCCTGCCCTATCAGCAAGGTATCGCTGGTCGCAGTGCGATTATCGCTGGATTTCCAGCGATAATCACACTGTTTTCCAGCTTACGCATGGATTCCTATCGCTTGGGAGATAAGCGTTGCTGATAGCACGCTATCTCCACGATAGAATCCAGCGTTAGCCTGCGATAATTATCCTCGCGCTAAAAGCGCTGAGCGATAATTATCGCAGGCCCTTGCTGATATGCCCCTGGGTTTTTCTTAAAAACAAAGGATAATTACAAACTGAATTAGGGTGAATAAATCAAGTTTGCAGCTACTTGTAGTGTAGTATTTTATTTGCAGGACATATTAATATGTCCCTCTTATATACTTGTCTTACATTATTAGGTGAGAATTACACATTGGACCGACTATCAAGCGGTTCTCCAGGTCGCGCTCACAGTGTACCTCCCTCACGCCTCATTGGGTGGAGCTGGGCTAAGAACTTTATTCCTGAAAAATATTGAATATAAGGTTGGTCTCGAATTATTATTTTAAAAATGGAAAAACCAATAGATATTATGAAACAACACTAACATTAATGCCTCTCTCCAATATTGGTAATTATAGGACTGACAGCTAAGCAATACCTGTTTGTTAGGTCTCGCGCCTAGCGTTGCAGTTCGTAGCACTGCTCGCGCAGCGCGAGACCTCTAGAAAGGGCTTTAGAAGCTAACCACACGCTCGTGCGTGTGGTTTTGCTTTCGCCTGCTGGTATTGGCTTTCGGGTGCTTTTTTTAAATAAATACAGCACGCGATTGGGCAAAGGTGGGCGCATGTCCCGCCTTTGCTCCTCCCATTCCCACTGGTGGCTAGCAAGCGCAGCGGCGCGCGTTCGCCTCGCTGCCGCTGCCGCGCTCCCTCCCCCTGCTCCTCTGTGGTGCGCGCGCACTACTGTTTTTAATGGATGTCTGTAGCATTCCTGAAAGAAAACTGTATGCTCTGGAAGAGTTGATGCAGCTGACCCCACCATCGCATGCAAGGGTCACCTTGGCGCTGATTAAGTTTTCAGAATCCGCAAACCGTGCTTATTACAGGCCGGCACATTTAGAGTATGATTGCCCGCTCTAAGAGTTTGTTTTGATAATTTATTTATCATATTGATTTGTAAAGCGCTGGCTTGTGGCAACAAGTCTGTTCATAGCGCTTTAAGTGATGAATTGTTCAGAAGTAAAAAGCATACCCGGGAGTTATCAAAACTGAAAGGTAAGAGTGGTTTGGATTGAAAGAAGTGCTTACCTTTAGAAGGAATGTAAATTGTAAAACAAATTTGGTTGATACCGTGTTTCACAAACTGTCCATTATAGGTCGACCTTGAAACCTTTGTGCAGACTACAGAATGAGCCTTCTGTTTAGAATGTTATTGATTTTTAGTAATTTGGGTTCGTTTTATGCTCTACCCTAATAACCACTTGAAGTGTAACTATCAATGTAGACTACAGGGCAGACATAGCTGGGTCCATCACATAGTGTTAGGTTGCCAAACGAGTGATCTCACTGCAATGTATTACTGCAAATAGCTGCTTTGTATTCTTCCAAAGGAAGCTGAACGAATGCCTTACACAAGAGATGCAGGAATACAGTTCCCGGAAGTGACCTACTGAGCAGCACAGAACAGGCATGGCTGAGTGGTGCTTGCTCACTGCTTGTTTGACATGTTGGTACGGAACCGCTTGCAGCGTACAAGGCGGAGTCTGCACGGGGCAAAAGCTCTTTCCTCTGTTCTCCTTGTGCCTTGGCCTCGTCTGCTCCACTCTCCTGACTTGGCTGCCCCTTTTGTTTTGAACCATCTCTTGCTCCATGCCCCTTCTCTTTCCTCTTTCTCATCGCTATTACTTATGTCCTGTTCTGCCCCTGTGTCTGATTGGTGCTCGGCCCCAATTATTGTCCATTTGCTCTCTTTCCTGTCTCCTCTTTTCTCACCCCATTGCCAGCTTCCTGTTCTGTCCTCTATCACCTTATGGCTCTGGACTCTAGTCCCCTCTCCCACATCCCTTACCTGTATACCGTCCAGCCGGTATCCCCTATCCTGTGTGTCCAAATGTATAGTGTATTTCCCACCCTTCTAAGGAAGTACGCTTACTTCAGTGGCTAACTCCTTGGTGTTTGCAACTGGGAAAACTGACTTAGTACCTTCCCCACGGCACCAGCACCGGGACATGCGCCCGCCTTTGCCCAACTTAGACTTTACAAGTCCAGAACACACTGTCTGAGAGGCAACCACTGCACAACCATTTGGTCATATACTTGAAGGGCCCATCTTTCGGGCTTTTTCATGATACCATTGTGGGTAGAAAAACCTGTTTTCACCGGAATTGCAGTAGTGTGTTTGAATTGTGCTGCCATCCTTCTTTCCTATTCACATTTCCCAAGGAGGAATCATTTAATGGGAAAACCACCTGGTTAGGATGGAAAACGTGCATGAGTTGGTACCCAAACACCAATACCTACGATTATTTCCACAATTAGAGTGCAAAACCCAGGGCTTTAAGTGGGCCGGGTCTCACCGGTGCTGAGCACCGGCAGTTTTTAAAAGGGGGCCTTGAAACGGGTCTCTATCGGGCTCTGTTTTGTTCCCTGGCACAAAGTAATATCCAAGTATTCCCCAAGCTTAGTTGTTAAAAATATGCTTCATGGCTACACACTTACACGGTCCACACATGCTTTCTTTTTTTAAAAGTCGCTGCTTGTTTGGTTTACTTTTGGCCAGTCACTCTCCAACAGAGCATTTTGGCACTCCGACACCAACTGCTCCCTCCATCCTCCCTTAGTAGGTAACAGACATTGCCATTTACAATGCCAATAGCTCTAACTTAAAAAAATGCGAGACCTATTGCATTTCCAATGCTTGTTTTTAATATGATGTCACTCACGCATCTGAAATAATAGTTGGGCGAGATCAAAAGACACCAGATAAGAGTAAGGATAAATCGAATTCAGATATAAGTAGGTGTGAATATTATATTAGAAATCCATCTCTCAAATAGATAATTTTGATTTATTACCAATTCCTAGGTGGTCATATTGACAAGGATATACAGAAAGAACGATTCATCTAAGTGATTATCACCTTAATAATATAGGTAAATAAGATCTTTTTAGATATTATATAAATAAAAGGGATGAATGGAAGATTGATAGATAATTCTACTTCACGGTCTGAAACAGGAGAACAAGGGTGGTGTGGTTATGTTTATTAAAACAGCACCAGAATCATTAAGTTTGTAATTGTCATGATGATAAATGTAATATAACAAGATTATAATTACTTTAAGGCCCATTACGATACCCGGCGTAAAAAAATCTGCCAGGCATGAAAGCGGCAAAAATCCGCCCGCACACACCGCCTGAACACCGACCACGCCATTATGATGACACAAACCGAAAACCGCCATCGGCGGAAAAACCACACAAGATACCACCCGCCAGCGCAAACAACGCCGATGAGAATTGACACGGCAGAAGCCATGGCGCCCACGTCCCTGCACAGAAACCATCCGCTGACAAAAACAATCGCACACAACATGGCCAACAAGTCCACACAGCAAGGCACGCACAAATACACAAGCACAGTACACATCCCGAAAACACCCCCCCCTGGACAAACAAAAAATACAAAGGCCAGAACACCAGACACAACACACCTGAAAACAACAGACCATGAGGACACACCCACATAGGTAAGTACAAAAGCAGCACTCCCACAGACCACAACCCCTTGCAACATTGCAAACTAGAGAGGAGAGGAGAGGACACAGAGACACAGCAAGGACAGCAGCACACCACAGAAACGCACACATCACAACCACACACCACCACCACCACCACCACCAAACACCGGCACCACAAACCCCCTGCACATTACACAACACACACCGCACCAGCACCACAAACACCATGGCACCACAAAGAATGCCCAAGTTCACGCCCATTGAGCTGACGGTCATGGTCGACGAGATTATCAAGGTGCACCCACAAATCTATGGGAACCTGGTCCAGCACACACCACTAGCCACCAGAAAGAGAATGTGGAACCGGATCGTAGACCAGGTCAATGCAGTTGGGAGCCTGCCCAGGAACAGAGTTGAAATCAACAAACGGTGGAATGACGTCAAGAGCCTGGTCAAGAAGAAGGAGAGCAAGAACAGAGAGCTGGCTGCCGTCACTGGCGGAGGGAATCCCGCGCTCTTCAAGACCTTCAAAGCGTGGGAGGAGAAGGTGCGAGTCATTATACATCCGGAGATCCTCGCCGGATTAGCAGGGGAGTGGAGGCTGGTAAGTACAAACTAATGTATACCAGCACACCGCTATGTACTCACATGCACTACCACCATGCCACAGCTCCCAGGGACAAACACCCCCATGTCCAGCACACAATACACAACACATCACACACACATGCAACAGACACCACCACACACAGCCCAAACCTAACAACTGTAAGATACGTGGGGGCATGTGTACACTCAGCCAGCCACGTAACCACCAACAGGTCCCCAAGTATGCCAGAAGCGCCACAACGAGCACCCACCACACCCATGTGTCCGCCATAGCTGCACTAACCGACAAGTAACAGGTAAGTGGCAGGAACACAAAGTGCAGTGGGTGGGAGGGTGGACAGCTCAAGTACAACACACACCAGGCCCCTAGTCCCACAGCACAGCAAGGAGGAGCATCCCCCACACCCCACACCCACGTGTCAGCCACCGCAGTGCACACCGACAGCCGAAAGGTAGACATCACGGTCCACAACAATCGGTGTCAGTGGGTGTCCAGCCATCACCACGACCCACAACACCGCCCCCACCCCCACAGACCTGCAACATGGAGCACCCCCCGCTTAGAACCATGTGGCATCCAGTACAGTGCACGCACGAACAACCTGCAGGTGGGAAACTGGACAGGGCTGGATTACTGGAGGCATGAGGACCGTAACACGACCAACACATGGGACATGTTACGTAGCAGACGAACACGCAGCACCGCCCACTGTCACGAACAAGTGAACAATGTGCACACGGACATGAACCACAGACTCACACCCCACATGACCCATCACAGACACAGCAACACCCAAGGAGCCACGTCTGCATGCACAAGCCACACTGAATATAGTACCACACGGCAGCCACTGTGCAACCCATCACACACAACCGAAACACCATTGAAGTCCTGTCCATGTAGCCCCTACTGCCTGTCAACCACACACCCCACAACTACGCCTATGTAAGACAAACAACACTAGACGCAACAGAGCGGAACAACATAAATGCACACGAACACCACTGAACCCATCAAACACACAGACACACCATGCACATACAACATACCATCCATCCCATCCGTCAGCCCCAGTCTCATGAAAGGCATGTCATCCGCACAGCTGCCACACATACAGCAGTCACGCTAAGAGACATGCCCATGACCAACCATGTGCCAGAAGTCAATGAAGCGCACGCCACACTGTGAGCAACAACACACAACATGGGCCACACCCCCCGAGCACTGCAGTGATGCACATGGCACAGGGCAGCACGCACACCAAGGAGATGGGACAACTGCAATACGTCGGGTGGCACACAACCATCACTCACTCATAGCGACGCGTCCAATGCCATGTCCAGTAATCACAACAGACAGCAAATATGCAGGGCATGTCAGGCATGCACACACCTCAGACCATGCACTGTCATGCTGCCACAACACATGTCACGTTCGGCACCCATGGCTCACAGCATGTACCCCAAAAGCATATTCCATCCCATATGCGATTCTGGGGCATGCCCCCCATGTTGCCATATGCGTACCCAAGCGTCCCATTTGACCCCCAAAAGCATATTCCATCCCAAATGCGTTTCCGGGGCATGCCCCCCATGTTGCCATATGCGTTCCTAAGCGTCCCATTTGACCCCCAAAAGCATATTCCATCCCAAATGCGTTTCCGGGGCATGCCCCCCATGTTGCCATATGCGTTCCTAAGCGTCCCATTTGTCCCCCAAAAGCATATTCCATCCCAAATGCGTTTCTGGGGCATGCCCCCCATGTTGCCATATGCGTTCCTAAGAGTCCCATTTGAACACCAAAAGCAAAGTACAAACCAGACCCAGGATGTGCCAGGAGCCCGCATACACCAGAGTCACAATAAGTAGGGGCACAGCAACACACCCATCGGCATGGCCAATCCGTCCCATGCCACATGTGCACAGCACACAGTCCCATTGCCAAGCACACACAACTACAAATGGTACAGCCACACACACGCCTCCGGGAAACCCATGTACGAGATTGCACGAACTGTTAATGTCAGACGACAAATACATACTTCGCCAGGTGCAACACAATAACAAATCTCATTCCCTCCACAGGTGACGAACTGCTGGATGCTGGGGATGGAGACAGCAGCCAGCACAGCCAGCCTACAAGCCCCCAACGAGGACACACGGATGTGGAGGATCTGTCCTCCTCTTCGGACACGGACCACCAAGCAGGCCCATCTGGTGTGGCAGGGCCCAGCCGCTCCCCAGAACCCCTCCTACCCACCAACCCATCATCCAGGGCTGCTGAACATTCCCAGCCCCCTGCTGCCACAGTCGTTGCGGCCACACCCACGGTCATTGCGGCCACACCCACGGTCATTGCGGCCACACCCACGGTCATTGCGGCCACACCCACGGTCATTGCGGCCACTACCACTGCCGCAACCGCCACCACGTCTTCGCTGGCCACAGCCCCAGCGCAGGTGGTGGCCCGGCCGACTGGATCCACCCTGGGAGCCAGGACAAGGACCGTGGTGAGCAATGTGGCTAGTGGGCAGGCCGGTGGCAGCAGGACTGGTAGGAGGAGCAGGGTCAGGGAAACGCCAGTCTCCCCTGGGAGCCATGCCCTGCCTCAAATGGCCAGAGTCCTTGGGGCCTATGAAGAGGCCCAAGGACAATGGGCCAGGTCTGCTACAGACACGCGTGAGGTGCTGGGGGTGCTGAGGTCCATGGACGCCCGTATGGGCCAACTCGTGGACCTCATGGGCCAGCTGGTGGTGGCGGTGAGGTCACATCCAGGGACAGCAGCTCCCCCTCCGCCACCACCTGCCGGGGCGCAGGGTGGAGCAGCAGTGTCCAGTTCCCCTGCGTCCACAGCCAGTGAGCACACCTCAACCACCAGCAGGTCGCAAGCAGGCACCCCCCCTCGCAAACGTGGAAGGGGCCGTCCGAAGTGGAAACAGATCTCCCGGGAGGACTTCGCACGCTCCAAACGCAAGTGAGTCAGCCAGCCAGCCTTCCTTGACCACCCACTGCATTGACTTGGACTACGATCCCACTCCACACAG
Source organism: Calotriton arnoldi (assembly GCA_963921515.1). Lineage (NCBI taxonomy): Eukaryota > Metazoa > Chordata > Amphibia > Caudata > Salamandridae > Calotriton > Calotriton arnoldi. The sequence goes on along the minus strand of CAWUFW010012172.1, from coordinate 537,560 downwards.
CCATCTGGATGGCATGTGTGTGTTGGACTATGGACATAGAACCAGTGGGTACACCCTGAGCATCTCGCAGCCATGATCGACAGCTCATTGTCACTGCACGCACCACTTTTGTCATCACCTTACACACAATCACATGTCACTGTTTGAAATAAATGCACCTCTTCCACAAACTGCTGTCTGTGCCCTGTGTTTTAATTGTACGGAATACAACGGCCACCTTGAGCGGAACGGCACCTGATGCGTGGCATGGCAATGGAACCGGAGGGCCTGTAGGGACCTAGGGGTGGGAGACAGAACAGGAGCACATTCAATGAGTGTGTCACACACCCATCACACAGTACATGTCAACAACTACAAGCAATGTACACACATCGCACAGAGCAATAGGGCACAATGCCACAGCCACCATCAGTGGCATACTAACCTGGGCATGGAGCGTTGACACACAGCACGCAGTGAACAAAAGGCCACCCTGACACAGCACACACACACCTGCACAAATACAGACACATCAGCCGTCGTACATGGACACTCACCGTCAAGTGAAGTAGCGGGCGATGAGCTGCTGACGCACATTCCCAGCTTCCTCCTCTCCGCTGTCCTCCTCACTCGAGCTGTCCTGGGCTGGGGCCCTGGTTGATCTCCGTCATCCACGATGAGGGGGATCTGCTTCCGAATGGCCAGATTGTGCAGCATGCAGCACGCCACCACTATCTGGCACACCTTCTGTGGGGAGTACGCCAGCGCACCCCCGGTGCGGTCCAGGCACCTGAACCTGGACTTGAGGAGGCCAAAGGTACGCTCGACCACACGTCTGGTCCTCCCATGTGCCTCATTGTAGCGATCGTCTGCTGGGGTGCGAGGATTCCTCAATGGACTGAGCAGCCATGCCCCATTCGGGTACGCAGAGTCACCTGGGTGTGAGGGACACAGAGAACCGTTGCTATTCCAACTGGACAGGGGACAGCATCGCACAGCCAGCACGCTACACCACTCCACATACTCACCGACAATACAGCCACGGTCCTGTTGCAGATTGGACATCAGTCGTGGCAAGATGCTGTTGCGCATTATGTGTGCGTCATGGGCCGAGCCTGGGAACTTTGCACACACGTGGGTTATCACCATGTCCGCAAGGCACACCACTTGCACATTCAGGGAGTGCGTGTGCTTCCTGTTGCGGTACAGGTGCTCAGTGGCCTGTGGTGGAACAAGGCCAACATGTGTGCAATCAATGGCACCAACGACGTGTGGGATCCTGCCAAGGGCATAGAATGCACCCTTCACTGCCGCCAATTCACGAGCCCTGGGGAATCTGATGTACCTGTTTCGGTACAGCATCATGGCTGCCAGTACATCCCTCAGCACCTTGCTGAACATGGGCTGGGACATCCCTCCTCCACTGCCCACTGTGTGCTGGAATGACCCAGTGGCGAAGAAATGCATGGCGGCCATCACCTTAGCCGTGGGGGTGAATGCTGTCGGATACACCCTGCGGGGACGGAGATGGGGTTCCAACATGGCACACAGTCGATGCAGGGTTGGCCTGTCCAGCCGAAACTTCCTTATGACCTCAGTATCCTCCATGTCCGCCAGCAATTGGTATGGGCGGTCAATGTTCGGTCTCCGCCTAGGGAAGATGGCAGTGGACACATGTCAAAGCAACACAACACATAGCAATTTCGCATTCACATCACTGACATGACTGAGCAAGCACATGAGTCACAGCCCAGCTGTCAAGCAGGGACTGCACGGCAACATGAATGTCTGCTGAGCATGGCACTGCTTCCGAGGCTGGATGAGTATGGCACACGACGACGACGATGTGGGCACAGGCTGAGCGGCCAAAACAAGTGGGACCTGTGGCACGAGGGGATATGAGACAGTAGTAGGTGTCAGCACTGCACCCTATGTACAGCACTGTACGGATCACACCTCCCGAAACATTGACAGGTGTCCACATTGACAGCCCCATGCCAAGACGGCTGTGTGCTAGCAGTCACACGTCACAGGTGAGAGGTTACATTGCACGTGCCAGGTGGCAGACGTACATAGTGGGAGCTGGCATGTGTGTGCATGTGTCTCCTGTTCAGGATCCACCAGATGGGCGCTGACTCTGTACTGACCATTGGACACAGCATGTTCCGTGGAAGGCTTGTGTGTGTGGGATGGTGGCACTGGATGTGCCTCCGTTGGGTGGGGGGCCATGCACAGGGCGGGTACGTCGATGATTGCGCATTGTTGGTCACGGTTGGTGCACCCACTAAGATGTGTTGCCCTGTGTTCAATTCCTATGTCCGCATGATGATGGACTGTAGATGTGGGCAGACTACACATTGGTCGATGTGCTGTCAATATGCATGTGCCTTCACACCAGGCACAGCTGCCCCTGCACATGTGACCCCTGCTGGACTCGCTGCTGGGTCTGTGGAGCTGATGCACCTTCTGTGCGTGGGGCGGACAGCTCTCCTCACTTCCCTCATTGCGCATGTCATGACTTTGCCGCAGGTGACATGGATCATGGAGGGCCCACATGTACGCGTGGGTAGGCTACACATGTTTGTTCACTGGTCGCCACCCCCAGTCAGTGTTTCGAATGGGAAGGTTGTTGTGCTGGTGGTATATTCGATGTGGCGGATGGGCGGGCCTAGGTGCGGGCTTACATTCCGGACATGGGGGGTAGTTGGATTGGCGACTAGTTGCAGTACACACGGGACACGTCTCTTCCTTTCCACATCTGGGTCATCCCTTGTACTCACTGACAGTGATACAGTCATCTTCGCCCCAGCCCTCATGTCCTCCCCTCGCTCCCCCAATATGCATGTGCACCTGCGAGGCTAGCGCTTGCACAGGCAGCCCCAAGCTCGCACCAGAGAGGGCAAGGAGTGTATGTGTGGGTCCAGTTGCACGAGTGGGCTGTCTCAGGGTATGATGTGTGGCGGGACGCCGTCCACCTGCGTGGTGCCCCAAATGGAGACCCGGCCTGCATGGACTATGCATCACAGTCTTCGCCTTCCGGATCCGCCACCTGCGACACCCAGTGGCTGTGGCTGCCCTTGCGGCCAGGCCGCGTCCGTCTGTGACTGATGGCCCACACATTCACTCTTTGGCCTCTCTGGGGAGGGCTCGGGGGTGGTGGCGCACGCGCTTGCACTTAGTCGCAATGGCATGTGGCGTGGTTGGTATAATGGGCAATGGATGGGATGGTGCGAGCCACCTCCCGTGACGTCAGTGCTGCTCGTGCTGAGGTGCATCCCCCTACACTTCCATTTGACTTGTGCCATGCTACACGTTGAGGTTCTATTGCCTGCGTGATATGACCAGGAGGAGCGCGAGGAGACCTCTCACACACCATGCTCCACTGCCATCCCGTGCCCTGTATCGCCTGTGCGGATTGACTATGTTGGGGTTACACCTGGTCGACTGGGGCTGTGTGTGCCTTGTCAAGGGGCATGGCGGGCGCACAACAGGATCCAGCTAGTCCACGGAGGGTGGGCTGACGTGTGCGCCTGGTTCCGCATTGTTCGTGTGCCCGGCTGCTGTGCACACACGTGTTCACTTTCCCCCCCGACAGGTGTCCTCTCACAATGCCCAGGGAAGCGGTGGTATACTGTTCATGACCCCTCCCAACACGGCGTGCTCCAACTTGGCATGTGCGCATCTACCCGTCGCACCCACCCACCTGGGCACTGCATCCATACGACTTCACACGACACATGTGTGTCTTCCACAGTTGTGCTACTCATTTGCGTTGACATCCAATACCAGTGGACTACATGGTCATGTCACGACTGCCGTGTACTTCACATACTCTCATCCTCTCTCATTCGTACTTGTGAAATGAGTCAGCGGAGACAGTTTTGGTTTAAAACATTATATTGAGTCTTCTGTCCTCTGTGATGCAGTATAGTGGACACTACTGGCAGCGGAATACATGTTGAGGATATACTGAGCATGATTACAAATGGGATAGGGTGTGGGGTTACATGTGATTGGCTGTTGCATGTGGGATGTGGGCTTCAGAGTTACATCTGCTTGGCCAAGGCTGTGCTAATGTACATTTACGTATAGCTGCGGAGCTGCGGACTTTGACACAGACGGTATACAAGTAGCCTACCAGACCGCTTGGCATCATGGGCACAGTCCATCTCAGTTCCATGTGACAGGTTTGCTGCGGTTGTTCCATGCACGCGTGCATGTGAGATGACATCAGGGCATGTGCTTGCGTGCATGCAGCGGCGTGCCACTTGTTGTTGCAATGTGGTGGTTACTGGACATGTCACAGTCACTGGGGTCGTGTTGTTGTTGTTTGCACTTGTCGTCCGTGCAAAGGTCCTGGTATGGGATTCCCGGGGCGGGGGTGGGAGGGGTGCAGCACCCACAGACTCCAGGCGACCTATTCATGTCCACTGAGCGGTGTGTGTGTCCATGGGCGCTGGATCCATGTCGTGTCCTGGTTGTTCGTGCAGTTCCGTCCATGTGGGTGCGATACACAGACCCCATGCCACTGCCTCCCACGATGCATGCGGTGTTCCTGGATGTGATGGGGAACAGTGTGCATGTCCCGGTCATATCCGATGTCATGGCGATGTCGTTGATGGTGTGGTAATTGTTGCCGGTCGTTTGGTATGGCTGTTGTGGTGGTGACTGGCCAGTCCGTGCGGAAGCTAAGCATGGGTGCGGGGTTGGACATCATAGGTCAATCGGGGAACCTGCGTTGGGGTCCGACGAATTTACAGGTTGTCAGGTATGCGATGCCGTCCAGCAGGGCTTCCATGTCATTGGTGGTGTTTATGTTTGCCAGCCAATGTAGCGGATGGTGGCTGTCAAGGTGTTGTTCGTAAGTTGTCCCTTGGAGGACCATGATGGGGCATGCTGGGTGACATTCGATGTAGCTGTGCTCGATGATCCGTCGTGTGGAGGCACAGTGGTCCCATTTCAGTGCGGGTGCGATGTTGGCCACATACGCCATGCCCCCATAGGCAGAACAGGCCCTGTCGTGTGCGTCCAGAGGGAGGAGTAGTGCTAGCAGGTCCGCCTTTAGACATGCCGGGTTGGAGAGACACATCTCCACGGGATGCTGGTAGGGACACCTCCGACAGTAGAAGACGGGTATGACGCAGCTGAACAATGTGATGCGGTAAGTCAGTCGGTAACTTACGTTCAGCAGGGACAGGAGTTCGCATCCCAATATATGTATCAGGTTGGTTTTGTACAGCTTGACCTGTCCGGCGTAGTTGGGTAGGTGTGTTGCGGTTGCCATTTTGCAGCGGTGCGTTGTGGTGGCGTGCTCCGGCTGTGTGTGCAGTCTGCAATGTGCACGCTCCGAGGTTGCTGTGAGCTCTGTGTAGTCGTAGGGAGACAGGACTTGTGTTCTGTTGGCTTGTGCGGAGGACACGGGCCCTCATCCCACATGCTTCTCAGACAGTTCAAGGTCAGTGATGTGTGACTCCTTCCAATTAACTTGCATGGGGCCGACATGGGGGAGTGTTTTCTTTTTTCTTTCCCGTCCGTTGTGTTCTTCTGTGATATGCGCTATCTGCCCTGTGGTCGGTCTCCTCTGCATGCCTGTGTTGGTCTTTTATTGGACAATGGCTGTATTCACCGGCTTCTTTGGTAGGGCTGTGGTTTCGGAGATGGAATGGAAGGTCATTCAGTGCTGTCTGCTCTCCCTTGTGTGGGCGGCAGGCTGCCTTTCCGCTCTGCGTTGGGCCTTGTGTGTGAATGTTATTCTTGGGCCACCTGTTGTCGGTCCCCGGGCTCTTTGGTGTTCCGTTTTGTATGTCTTGTTCATATGTGCAGGGTGGTATGGGTGTTTCAGTGTGGTACTGGCGTTCCTCTTCCCGAAGGGGCCCTGCTTCTCCTAGTTGGTGTTGCCGCCGCTGTGTGCTTCGCCATGTTTCTTACACTGGGGTGTGTCCTGCTGTTGCGTGTCTTCACTGACATGTGTGCGTCGGTTGTGTGACGTTGGGTGTTGTCCGTGAATTGGGCGTTGGGGACATGTCTGTGGCAGGCCTGTCACGTGTCATGTGCGTTCGGGGTGGGGCTGGTGTGTGTGCTGCTTGGTTGTGTCCCTGTGTCTGTGTGCGACGCATGCATGGCGCTGCGGTTGGCCTCTGCGTTGTGCGCATGTGTGGCAGCGTCATCGCCGCTTTGGGGCCGTGACGGGGTGGTTGGTTCCTAGTCCCAGGTGGTGTGTACACATGTGTTACGAGATGTTACAATTTGGCCTGTGTGTCATATGTGGATGCTATGGTAGATGTGTCGTGTACACGCGGGGGTGGGGGGTTGTCCGCTTTTTCCGCCCTTGCACTGTGTGCGCTGTTTGCGTGCACTTGTTGTATGTGTGCCTACCTGCGTCTTCGCGGTACGTTGCGTCCTTGGTGGTGCATCAGATAGAGCATAGGGAGGGCCTGCAGTGCTGGATTCATGCTCGGGGGTGCCGCTTCTTCGGTGTCCGTGCTCGGCGTTCGTGTTACCGCTTCGGTTTGACGTACGGTGTCTCTTAGCCGTGGGTTCAGTTTGTGTGCGGCATCGTAATTTGTACGCCGGGCGGTACGTGTTTCGTCGGACGGTGTGTGTCAATTGTGCTGCGCCGCTACGTGTACGGGCGCACTTTGATGGCGGACGGTGTCGCTGGCTTGCCGGCGGTGTTTGGCTGACTTTTCGCATCGTAATCGGGCGGGCGTGTGGACTGCTGCGTGCAGGCGGTAACTGGTGGTTTTTGCATCCGCCAGCACGGCGGTAGTGCTTCCGCCCGCCATCCTAATGGGCCCCTTTGTATTTTGATTGAGTGGAGTTTATATTTGATTTATATTTTAAAACAGTCTATGAATTTGAAAGAGAGATAGAATATACGTTGTCCTGAAGAAGGTGGTCTTATGCAGGTTGGGTACCACCGAAACCCGTCGACGCTGGTTTTTAAGAGGTTACATCCAATGAACGAATAGCATTGATTATAAAGAAATTGAACATTGTCAATACTGTTATCGATTCAGATGGAATGACCATTGTCAAAGATTAATTTTTATATCTGTTCCTATTTCTCTCTGATGTTTTTTAATAATATTTTGTAATTATTGTCTGGTATATGTTTAAAAAAAAAATAATGTAATGTACATTCTGATGATGTTTTAATTTATTAAAAGAAAGATATAGATAAATACATCCCCTTGGTGTTTCCTTTTCAGTACTGGTGAAGTTTTATGGTTTGATTGATTTGCAAAAAGCAGTGGATATTGATTTGCCAAGAGTTGTTTTTTTGAAACAAATTATACTTTTAATTGCCAATATTTCGTTGTGCTGCAACCCTCAACAGTTTACATAGTATATATAGAATTTCAGTGTACCTAGAATACAAACTTAAATAATTCATCATTTTTACATGATATACAGTTGTAGAGCACATAGACTGTCACAGTATTTTCAAAATGCAAGTTGATCCTCTGCAACAAATTCTTCACTATAAAGGAGCTCCACCTACGGAAAAAATGTTCCTGAGTCTTTGGATACAGACAATGGAGTACAATTCTGCACATAAGAAATGAAAAAGCTCCTGACAGAATGAAACATCAAACATATAACCACAGCATTGCATGATCCTCAATGCAACGGTCAAGTAGAATGTTTTAACAGGTATGTCAGAGTCAGTGTAAAGTTAGGTCTATGCAAGGACTAGGACCACATGCAGTCACTGGCAACTCTCCCTTTGTTCTGCTAAAAGGATGGACTCCTGCTTCACAAGTTTGTTCCTAGTGGATGGAAAAAAAACGCATAGGCTTGGGAGAAAAGATGCCGGAGCAGAGCATGAGAACATTTTCAAATCCTCTTGAAACAAATGAAGTTTAAGGAGCTATATGACAGAGTTAGACCTAGCATCCTTGACAATGGTTTCCCCAGACTTTTTGCCTTCTGACATCCCGTTTTGCTGACTTCATTTTTGCTGGCTTTAGGACTCTGGGCTCTTTACCACTTTCAACCAGTGCTAAAGTGCATGTGCTCTTTCACTAAAACATGGTAACATTGGCTTATCCACAATTGGCATATTTAATGTACTTATAAGTCCCTAGTAAAGTGCACTACATGTGCCAAGGGGCTGTAAATTAAATGCCACTAGAGGGCCTGCGCTGATTGTGCCACCCACTATGGTAGCCCTTTAAACATGTCTCAGGCCTGACATTGCAGAGTCTGTGTGTGCAGTTTTAAACTACCATGTCGACCTGGCAAGTGAACCCTCTTGCCAGGGCCAAACCTTCCTTTTTAATACATATGTCACCCCTAAGGTAGGCCCTGGACAGCCCTAAGGGCAGAGTCCAGTGCATTGAAAAGGAAGAATATGTACTTTTAAGTTTTACATGTCCTGGTAGTGAAAAACTATTACATTTGTTTTTCACTACTGCAAGGCTTATCTCCCCCATAGGTTAACATTGGCATTCCCTTACTACATTTTATAAGTGTAATTCTCAATTGGGAAAAGATAGACATTTCAAGTTTGGTGTCTCTGGGCTCACAATTTAAAAGCACAACTTATGGTAAAATTGGATTTTAAGTTGCCAGTCTGAAAATGCAAATTTTAGAAAGTTGTAATTTTCTCACTTTAACCATTCTGTGCCTTCTGCCTATCTCTGAATACACATCTGAGGTGGGTGACAGCTGAGCTTTGTGTATTCCCTCCAGACAACCACACACAAAGGGAGCTTAAGTGTGACTGATGGGCCATCAACATCGTGATGGGACATCCTGGGCAGGATGGGAGATAGGGGCTGACATTTACACCTGAATAGGCTGTGCCTGTCTCCACACAAAGAGCTGCATACCCCCCTGTAGTGAATCTGGAGCCAGGGTAGAAAGGACAGAGACTTTGTGCACTTCAAAGGCCTCTCTTTGAATCTCCACCACTTTAAAGGCACAACTAGGTATAAGTACTGGACCTCGGACCCCACCACTCCAGTACACTTCTGGACCTGAGGACATTCTGCCCGGAAGAAGTACTGCTGTGCTGCTGAAAGGACTGTCACTCTACTGAACTTTGCTGGACTCCTGCTCTGCTGTGCCTGCCCTTCTTAACTGGGAGTGAGAAGGACTGGACCTGCATCACTACATCCCCAGAACCAAAGTGTCTCTAAGGGTTTGCTTGCGTGCCTCCTGTTCTGATGTCTCAGGGACATCAAAGACTTCCAACAATCCTGCCACAGCGCCTGGACTCTGCCAACTGTGAGTCTTGCCCTGCAAGTGGTGACAATCCATTCCTGGGCCCTTGGAAGTGGGTTTTCTGTGCTGTATCTTCAAAATCCACGCATCATCATCATTGGGCCAAATTCGGAATCAAACCATTTGCTTTGGCACCGACACATTGCCTGCTTCAAGGACATCGCATCGCCAGCTGCACGGGTCGACGATGATGCATCGCCTACCTCGGAAGAAGCTGTTGCCACTGCATCTCGATTTGCGCAGCTTGGAACCAATGCATCGCCTACATCTGGAGGGATCGATGACGAAAACATCACCTCCTCTGCTCCACGCATAGGGCCTGTTGACGGCACAACAAGGTACTTTTTCAGTGGGTCATGGTATCCGAACCCTGCTACATCGCGGTCGGCCTGAATGTTTGGATTTGACCCGGTCAAGTGCGACCAGATAGCCCCTGTTGGCACTTTATGCTCTTAACAACAATATTTGCAGATATTCTTTTAAAATTAATAACTCCGGTTCTGTTTATTGGATTTTTTTCGTTTTGGTCTTGTTTTGATCATTAAATTAAGCTCTATTTTTCCAACATTGTGTGGGTAATTCCTGTGTGGTGTCTTCACTGTTTTACTGTATGAAGTGTTGCACAAATACTGTACACATTGCCTCTTAGGTAAAGCCTGGTTGCTCTGTGCCAAGCTACCAGAGGGTGAGCACAGATTAATTTAGGGTGTGTATCTGAATTATCATTACTAGGATTGTGGTCCCTACATGGACAGGATGCATACCTCTGCCAACTAGAGACACAATTTCTAACATTGGTGATCAGCGATGAGGAGAGACTTGTGCTTGTGCAGTGCCTTACAGTAATTTCCTGTACACTACTATTTCATACCTAAGACAAATTTGAGTCAATCCTGCTTGATTGGCATTTTTTCTTACCCTTCATGATTGACATTTTTCATTTTTCTTTTCTCCCTGATTGGTATTTTTGCTTGTTCCTAAAATCATGTCTCTGACTGGAGGTTCTACATCTGCAAAAATGGATTTTAAGCTGGCTAAACGTGAGAGTTACACTGTGGCCCAGCTCAAGGATTTGTGCAAAGGGTTTGAGCTTTTTACTAACGGCTTCACCAGGAAGGTGGAGCTGTAAAAGGTGCTCAGGGCCTGGATAGAAGCTCGTGACACAGCACCTGTAGCCCCAGAGGATGATGATGAGGACCTGGACCAAGATTCACTGGAGGTTCTGGGACTGCCTGTGGGACAGGGGCCAATATCCTGCCAGGAGTAGTGGTTCCCACCAGATCAGGGAGCAGTGTGTCATCCAGAGGCACTGGTGGGCAGTCACTGGGGCTGGCTAGTTTAGTGCTTGGGGAGGAGATTGTCCTAGATAGTTTGGGGGACAGAGTAGAGTTTACCCTGGTGTCCCTGGGTGACAGAAAGATGGTGCAGAGAACCCACATGCCTAGTAATACTAGGAAGTACAGAGAGTGGGTCACCTTTAATGGGCAGAGGTTGGAGGCTTGGAGAGACAGTGAAGCCAGCATGACCATCATCCAATGTCATATGGGGGCTTCAGAGCAGGTGGTCCCTAATGTGTTCCACCACGTTGTTGCAGCTGACAACCGTGAGAGCCACTACCCAGTGGCTCCGGTTCCCTTTGAATGGGGAGGAGGGTCTCAGGTTCCTTGAGGGCAGCTGTGAGTCCACCCATGCCTTTGGACTGTCTGCTTAGCAATGATCTGGAGCATACTGCCTGGAAGGAGGTGGAGCTCAGGTCCCACTTGAAGATGTTAGGGTTGCCTAAAGAGTGGGTGTTCCTGACCACACTGTCCATGGCAGCCCAAGAGGGTGGTTAAGAGGACCTGGAGCCTGGAAGAATGGCCCAGGCGCCTGCCAAAATGAGGAAAGGCAAGGAGTTTGTGAAACCCACTCTTGAGACTCCCATGGTCCAAGAGGAGGCTGAACCTGAGGGGGAAGTCCCGGAACCTACAGGGGAGGATGTGGCCAAACTGGAGAACCAGCCTGAGCTGTCCAACTGGCAGCAGGAAAGGGGTCCTAGCAGGGAGGAATTCTGCAAGCACGGCTGGACTGAGAACAGAAACCAGCCCTGGCAATTCCGCTCGACCAGCCCCCTGGGTGGAGGAGAGGGCGCTACTGAGAAGTGTGAAGCACCCCTGCCGCTTTTGTTACAGGGGGGCGATAGTGCAGCACTGCTGCAAAACCGGACCCCAGTAATATAACCGCCCCCGGGGTCAAAAACTGGCCCCAACCCTTCCGGCCTACCGGGAAAATGCCTGGTGCCCTCCATGGCCAGTCCGACCTTGTCTGCTAGGCGCAGAGGGAATGCCCTTCTCTTGTGGGTCTTCAGCTGCATGTTCAGAAATCGTCAGTGTTTTTCTCAGTACAGTCACCAACATGAATATTGGGCCCGATGGGGACCCGTTTCGATGTTTGCTCTTAAATACTACCGGGCCTAGACCTGGAGGGACACGACCCACTTAAAGCCAGGGCATAGCCAAAAACACAGGTCATGTTTTGCTATATTTCACTACCCAGCGAGTTTTCGATTTTATTGCGTCTGGAGGAAACGCACTGCGTCCCAGTGGCGTGGCTGTGTGCAGTTGCTGGTAGAATTTTCCCATACAAAAATCCTTAATCCTTACAAGGAATTTGAATCCCTCAGTATAGAGTCTCACAATTCCCCCCAGTTTGATGTTCAGTCCGAGTTGAGTCCCTCAGAGACCAATGGGGTTAAGGAGAAGCATTTATCTGCACTATCTTGCTTCCCACATCTGACACAGGAACAAGTGGAGCTCCACCTGCTCAGCATAAAATCAGGATCTCCCTTTGAACCGTCTCCCCATAAAATACTACAGTCTGCAATCAGCACCATAGCCCCTCCATTGACATCTAGTATGAATAGAGTCATCAGTTCAGGATGATACCCACGTTTGTGGAAAGAGGATGTTGTTAAGCCATTACTGAAAAAGCCCAGCTTAGACCCTCATGACCTAAAAAACTACCGCCACATTTCCCTACTGCCCACCCTGGCCAAAATCCTGGAAAAACATCTTAACCATCAGATTATGGCCTATGTGGAGGAAAAGGAATTGCTGGATATGCGACAATTTGGCTTCAGAAGTAATCATGGGACTGAAACGGCTGTGGTACCAGCAATCAACAGTATTAGATCCTTGATCGATGCAGGGCAGGCTGCGGCATTGTTCCTTTCAGATCTGTCCGCAGCCTTTGATATCATCTCTCCAACCCTGCTTACAGATCAACTACAGGAATTGGGGTTAAACGGAGTAGCACTAAAACTGCTCACTTTCTTTCTTAAGGACAGATCTCAGACGGTAATTGTGAATCAGTTTAAGTCATACTCATTCACCATGCTGTGCGGGGTCCCTCAGGGCTCCTCCCTGAGCCCAAACCTATTCAACTTATATGTCTCCTCACTGGCCAAACTGATAGTGTTAAGAACAAAACAACAATCATGAACATTCTGCGCCATCTTGTCTGATGAAAGTTCCTACGTGCACATAAACTACAGTCATTCTGATTGACCACAGCCATTTTGTACTCTGTTGGTCACCTTCATTTCACCCTGTCCTCTCAGCCTTCTGACTCTCTGACCAAACCTGATATGTGTGCTGGGGGCTATAAACTATCTCCACGACAAACATCAACATCACCTGCTGCCTCAAACTCGTCTTTCCTCTCATCCCTGCACAAACAGGTTACAAACACCAAACAGACTCTTGCAAACATGGTTTATTGCACTGCACACAGCAAGACTTGTTTAGCCAACAATGGGACCTGTTTTTTATCAACAGAACGGACTCTTAGATCTGGCCAGTCTCACTCGTTTTTAGACCCTGAAGCAAGGTCCAGCTGCAATTAAATTGTCTGTTTTTGACCTGGGCGGGAGGAGAGTTAATGTTGGGCTTGTGTAACCATGTTGATGAAACAATGTCGGGCTTGTGTGACAACCTGCCCGGGGCGGAGACTCCAAGCTTGTAACCATGATAAATGAAACAAATACATTGTGTAAAACCTGTATAAAAGGAAGAGCCAAAAGCATTGCCAGCAGAACACCTCACTGAGACATCCCGGTGTCTCAGTTGACGCGATCTCCTCATGAGAAATAAACCTTCTTCTTGTCTTCCAGTTTCCAGCGCCTTGCCTCATTATTTTGATAGCGAACCCAAAGTGAATTAGAGGTGGAACCCTGCACCGGGCAGCATTGAGGGTCTTAGAAGACTCGCTGCCTTTCACAAATTGGCGCCCAAGCGTAGGGGCCCATCAGCGACGCACGGGTCCGGTAGAGAGGTCCTAACGACGGAGTGAACAACTAAACGATTGGGGTATACCTGCCTGAGAAGACCCTTGTCTGGCTGCCGATCGACTGAACTTCACCAGTTCCGAACGGACCTCTCTCGAGTGACCCGCGGTCCTGACTGGGACCTTAGAGGAACGCCGCATTGATTGTTGGAGTGAGAGGACAACCAGGCGCTGGAAGGGGAAGACTAAGAACTGTCCATACGGTCCGGGTAAGGTCGTGAAAAAACGACTTAAATTGATTGATTGAATAGTTTGATTGAAATACTAGTATTCCTTTTTTGATATCGAGTTATTTGAGACATTCCCTGCTTGCAAACAACGTAGAATAGGAATATTCTCTCTTTGCAGACAGCGAAGGACAGGTAGTGCAGACTTTTTGTCTAAATTGATTGATTGAGATATTCATTTTGACCGATAAATACGTCATGCCTGTTTTCTCTAGATTGTTTGATTGTAATTGTTTTGGACCAGACCGTTTGTTAGAGGTCAATCAGCCGGCACCGCCGGAAGGCACCCCTAACAAGGACATGTACGTAAAGTATAGATTAGCCAGCGTAGCTTATAGCAAACTATGGCATAAATACACTAGGAAGGACCGGGTAAATCAGTGGCCACTGACTGGATCTTTCCATCCCGCTAAAATAGAAATGTTAGAATTAGCTCTCCACAAAAAGAAAACTAGACCAGCCATGTTTGACAGTTTTGGCTTATGGCGAAAAGAGGCAGCTCAAAGAAAGAAAAGGGACGAAGCTAGACAAGATAAAGAAACGCGAAAATCAGCTTACCAAGCCTGTAAAAGATTAGAAGAAAAACTAAAAGAAAAGGAAATCGATAAAAAGGAACAGGAATCAAAAATATCAGGTCAATGCCCTGTTAGAACGCCCTCGACTCTTTACCCCAAGTTACCAGCAAAACAAAGGGTAGATGATGATTTATTGTTAGGTCCCCCAATCATATACATGCCACCCCCTTACGCCCCTACTCATCCCGTAGTACAACGACAGGACCACCAAAGTATAGCTGGAGATGGCACGATCGCCTCAGTCTCCACCGCCTCTGCTCCCACCGAGTCACCCACACCAAATGCCTCATCAAAGGATACAGTAGTAGAGGTAGGATCAAAAGAAAAAGGAGCACCCAGGGTCCCGCGATTAAGTAAAAATGAGCGAGCAGGCATTGATAAAATAGTTAAATCCCTCATAGATAGGAAGGAGACAGAAGAGTATGTAACTGACATATGCAACTCCTATGTTGAAAACCGCAAACGATACTTTATTGTACGTCTCTGTTACCACACCCTTACTGCATATGAAGAGAAGTACCAAGACGTAGGGCCCGAGCGATTAGTGGCTCTCTACAGGAAGGTAGACATCGGAGATGAAGACGACAACGATGTTGCAGAACTATTTTCATCCACACTAGAAGTATTGCGTCACCCCATAGAACAAGGACAGATAGATAGGGACAGGACAACTAAGGTAGCAGGACCCCCAGTGGAAAAAACAGATAGCATGATGCCAATAAAAGAAGCTGCCCCTTACTGGGTATCTCCTAGAGGACAAGGGACTAATGACGATATAAACCATCAAGACGCTAGAGGAAGGGTGGTCTACAATTGGGTGTATCAACCATGGGACAGACAGGACATTTTGACGTTCCGTAAATCTCTACCGGATTTACGAAAGAACCCCACCGCCTTTTACACCGAGCTAGGTACCGCTCTGGGATCAACAATAATGACACTTGCCGACATAGACTTGTTCTTCGGGTTATGTTTGCCAGCAGATGTGTGGAAACAGATTAGGAAAATAGACCATACCGAACTGCTTGGTCATACCTGGGAACAACTTAACACACTAGATAAACAGCGGAACCCTGGTCAAAAACCGGTTAAAGCAATATTGGACCTCCCTGACAAAATAGTGCAGAAAGTGAAAACGCTGATCCCAGAGAAAAAGATAGACTGGTCCATAGTAACCGCGTGCCGCCAGAAACCACAAGAGGATGTCTCAGAGTATTTCTCCAGATTTGAAACAGTGTTGTCCGATTACAGTGGACAAGACATGTCCACCGCAACCGGACACCACTTATTTGTGCAGAACTATGTCAAAGGACTACTGCCAGATGTATCCCAGAAATTACAAGCCAGCGAAAGTAGTTGGGCAGCATCTAAACCGGCGGCCATTCTCCAAATGGCCCAGTACTATGAGCATCAGAAAAACGAAAATGACAGGGCTACAGAAAGGAAAAAGAAGGACTTGAAGGAAAGGGTAATGGTAGCACAACTCCAGGGGGGCGAATACAGGAAGGGAGCAATATAGGGGAGGATACCAGCAGAATACCCCTAGAGTACAGCCACCTAGTAACAATTCATCGACATCATATGTAGGACGCCAAGACCTAGGACAGGATCAATGTGCATTTTGCAAAGAATATGGACACTGGAAAACCCAATGCCCGGCTTTGTTAGGAGCTGGTAGGGGCAGAGGGGCGAGGGAAATAGCAAGTGGACAGAGAGGAAGAGGACGTGGGAGAGGGTACACGAGTGAAGCAAGCAAGGAAAGGCCAGGAAGAGTGAACACATTTGACCATCCCAAACAGAATCAGTACCAACAGACAGATTATGACAATACGTACGACTTTGCATAGGACAGCCAGGGGCAAGGGAGGGATCCAGTCGAGCTCTATGTTGATCAGCAAGGCCCTTATGTTACCGCTGAGGTCCTGGGCACAAAGTCGCCATTTCTGGTAGACACGGGAGCAACACGTAGTGCACTATCCAAACGACTGATTTCAAGGGCACCCTTGTCAGGCTCACATGTGACCTCAATAGGATTTGACGGTACGCCCTCCACCAACCCTTTGTCCCGATAGGATTTGACGGTACGCCCTCCACCAACCCTTTGTCCCGACCGATCTTAGCGACTGACACGACAGTTAACATATACACCGACAGCCAATATGCCTTCAGGGTGGTTCACCATTTTGGAATCTTATGGAAAGAAAGAGGGTTCCTGACTTCACACGGTACACCCATCCTGCATGGAGATTTAGTCTCCGCCTTGACGCAAGCAGTCCTCCTCCCCAAGAAGTTAGCAGTGATAAAATGCCAAGCACATAGGAAAGTGACTGATCTCATTGGACAGGGAAATGCACTAGCAGACGTTACTGCCCGAGCCACGGCAGGAGACAGAACTACGCAGATTACTTGCATAAATTGACAAACGAGCTAACAATTATCCACCAACAGGTGCAGCAAGCCTTGCCTGACTATCCAGGGGCCCGGGACATGAAATAAAGCCAGGCGACCATGTTTGATCTGCAACTTCCAAAGAACGAAGAATCTGGAGCCTAGGTGGACGGGCCCCTGACAAGTCCTGAGCACCACCCGAACTGCCCTCCGAGTGGAAATAAAATGAAACTGACTGCACGCTCCATTGCAAACGAGTCCCTCCAACCCTGGCAACCTGTGAAGGGGTGGAGGTGCAAGAGGAAGTACTCGCAAAAGACCGACCAGCTCTGAGTTGCTACCCACAAGAAGACACCCTCCAACTGTCTGAATTTCCCGACCCCACGGTGCCATCCAAGGAAGGGTACAACCTAAGATCGACGAAAAGGGGGAGCTCCAACAACCAGGCCACTAACTGGGTCAGAGTCTCAGATCGGTAGCACAGCCAAACAACGCTACCAGGAAAAACACCAGACAAAAGTCTGTGGTCCTAACAGTTGGTGAGCTCCTCGAAGATGATGGAAGAAACGGAACACCTGCAAAGCCACCGCAAAGACACCAAGACTTTTGAACTGCACAGTACAAAGACAATTGCACTTGTAACTGCATTTCTCACCTGCCTCCTGCTAATGGTCACACTCTGGATCATTGAAGAGAATGCACCTGCATACAGAACATTGTCACCAACCATGCAACCAATCACAAAGAAAGAACACTACCTGGTATCACTACCGCCACATCTCCGAGAACGACGCAAAGAATTCTGGAATAATTCTTTCGTACAGATGCTGCACCAGCACAATCTTGCCACCAATGCCATTAACTGTTGGGTCTGTGAGCTGCTACCACATGCCACTGAACATTCATCCCTTTCATCCCTTCACCCTTTTCTGTTCATGGATCTTGCCTTGCCTGGATGATGCTCCTACAAGAAAGTTACAAAGACAATGCCACTTCCGATGGGACAATCGCTCAGTTCTACAACGAGTTCTGGCTAAACCAAACAGGAAGAACAGCAGCTCCCTTTTGCCCTCACACCTCCAATACGACATTCCCAATGAATGTCCCCTCCAAAGAACGAGTGGAAATACAAGTGTTCAATAATCCTGTCAGAGCCACATTTTCCTACCTGAAGAAAAGAACTGCTGCAACACTGACTGTGGCCCTATCTGTGGTGAACGTCTCAGGCCTTGTATGCATTGAAGGCCGTGGGACTAAGAATGTGGGTCACAGCACTTGTAACATTGTAAGGACTTTGAACACTGCCAACCCCCAGCGCTTGTTGCATCACCCAATATGTACTTTTGTGGAACCAAAGCCTACACCTGGCTCCCAGGAAACTAGGGGGGGCACGTGCTACATCGCCTTTGTTCTACCACCAACCTACACAGCCCCTGCAGAGCATCATCAAGAAAAGCGTTCTAAAGACATTGATCAAACAGTCTATGCCTCATCATAGTTCCTCGACGCAGCCTGATAATTCACCTTCTGTCTATGAAGCAATCGAACATATCCATAGACTATCTCCAGAAATTCATCAAGGATCAGAGACTTGGCCAATTGGAAGTTGGCTTTGGGGCATCTTGAAGGAGTGGGGTTGGAAAATATCAATGATTCTCTTGGTCCCAGTATTGACAATATGTGGTTGTTGTTTGGGTATACACTGTATACCACCTTTGTGTTATCTTTGCATAACTACCTTGCACCCTAAGACTATGGACACTCAGCTAACAAAAATTAGAGTAATGTATGATCAAGAGCTACAGGACATTATGGAGATCAAAATAGACTGACAAGCTGGCTAGTTATGTTCAAAGGGGCGACTGTTAAGAACAAAACAACAATCATGAACATTCTGCGCCATCTTGTCTGATGAAAGTTCCTACGTGCACATAAACTACAGTCATTCTGATTGACCACAGCCATTTTGTACTCTGTTGGTCACCTTCATTTCACCCTGTCCTCTCAGCCTTCTGACTCTCTGACCAAACCTGATATGTGTGCTGGGGGCTATAAACTATCTCCACGACAAACATCAACATCACCTGCTGCCTCAAACTCGTCTTTCCTCTCATCCCTGCACAAACAGGTTACAAACACCAAACAGACTCTTGCAAACATGGTTTATTGCACTGCACACAGCAAGACTTGTTTAGCCAACAATGGGACCTGTTTTTTATCAACAGAACGGACTCTTAGATCTGGCCGGTCTCACTCGTTTTTAGACCCTGAAGCAAGGTCCAGCTGCAATTAAATTGTCTGTTTTTGACCCGGGCGGGAGGAGAGTTAATGTTGGGCTTGTGTAACCATGTTGATGAAACAATGTCGGGCTTGTGTGACAACCTGCCCGGGGCGGAGACTCCAAGCTTGTAACCATGATAAATGAAACAAATACATTGTGTAAAACCTGTATAAAAGGAAGAGCCAAAAGCATTGCCAGCAGAACACCTCACTGAGACATCCCGGTGTCTCAGTTGACGCGATCTCCTCATGAGAAATAAACCTTCTTCTTGTCTTCCAGTTTCCAGCGCCTTGCCTCATTATTTTGATAGCGAACCCAAAGTGAATTAGAGGTGGAACCCTGCACCGGGCAGCATTGAGGGTCTTAGAAGACTCGCTGCCTTTCACAATAGTCGTTTGGGCTACAGGCCTTGTCATACGCTGACGACATTCAAATAATTGTGTCAATCATGAAAGATACGGGGGCCATTTCTGCCAACTTTAAAAACTGTTGGAGGTCTTGATTTTTGGTAGCTAACCATCCATATTGAACATTAACCCCTTGACCGCGATCGGAATTCCGCTCGTGTGCTGGACATTCCGATCGCGGGTGTGGTCGTGACGAGCTCAGCTCGTCATGCGCACAGCGCTACCGCGCAGCATGACGAGCTGAGCTCGTCACGAGCATCGAAGGGGTTAATTGGTGGCCGGAAATGTTGGGCACACTACCCACTCCCACTGATTCAGCAAAAGATCTGGGAGTGATTTTGGAGACAAAAACCTTTCGCTTGACCTTCAGGTCAACCGCACAGTTGCGACATGTTTCTGCATTATAAGGACGCTACGGAAAGTTTTCCTCTTTATCCCTATACGAACATGCAAACAAGTTGCCCTGGAACTAATCTCGTCCAGACTTGATTATTGCTTTGTATTGTATTGTATTGTAATTGCATTTGTATAGCGCTTACTACCCCTGACGAGGCGTCGAAGCGCTTTTTCGGCGAGTAGCACGCTACTCCGGGACCCATAGAGGATTAGTGTTGAATTAGTATAGTGAAACATGCAAGTAAATTTTAAGTGGTGGATATGTTAGTCAGTTATTTGGATTCAGAAGGATAGCGGAGGGATAGAAGAGGGAAAAAAGGTTTGCATATATATAGCGCTTCTAACCCCTGATGGGGTGTTGAATTGCTTTTTTTTTTTTTTGGGGCGAGTAGCACGCTACTCCGGAAACCCATAAAGGATTAGTGGTGAATTAGTATGGTGAAATATGAAAGTAATTTGAGTGGTGGATATTAGTCAGTTATTTGGAGTGAGAAGGATAGTGGAGGGATAGAAGGGAAAGAAAGGTTTGCATTCATATAGCGCCTGTTACCCCTGGTGGGTGTTGAAGCGCTTTGTTGGCGAGTAGCACGCTACTCTGGAACCCATAAAGGATTAGTGGTGAATTAGTATAGTGGAATATGGAATTAGTGAAGTGAACATGCTAGTCTGTTATTTTGATTGAAAAGGATAGTTGTGGGATAGAAGAGTGAAGGATTTCTTTTTGTAGGTCATAGCAGTAGGAGGAGGCTTTTTGATGAGTAAAAGGGTTTTTGGAGGGGAAGAGTCAGAGGGAAGAGTTTAGAAAGGTTTGTCTTGGGCATTGGTACAGTAAAGGAGGTGTCAGAAGATACAAGGAGGGGTAGAGTAGGAGAGAGTCAAGAAAGGGTTATTTTGGGGAACATAGTAGTGGTATGGTGTTTGCGATAAATGAGAGAGTGGGTGTAGAGGATATAGTGATAGATGTATAGGGTGAGATAGGGTAGTGAATTGGAAAAAGTAGTAGAAAGAAGTTTGAGATGAGTCAAAAAGTTGGGCTAGAAGATATATTGAGGGAAGTATAGGCTGAGAAATAGGGTAGTGCATTGGAAATGCTAAATTAGAAGAAAGTGATAAATATATAGATCCATAAGTACATTGAGAGTATATAGATGCATAAAGGAGGTAAGTATATGCAGATTAAAAATATTGATAGAGGTAGCGGATGTGAAATAGGGTAGTGCATTAGATATGCTTTTTCAGGAGAAAAGTAATAGACACATTAATTAATGGGAAGATGGGCAGCATTCCTGGCCCTGGCCCGTCTCGAACAGGCTCAAACAGGCACTCACCCTTGTCCTCTCTGCCCTTAACAGGCTCAAACAGGCACTCACCCTTGTCCTCTCTGCCCTTAACAGGCTCAAACAGGCACTCACCCTTGTCCTCTCTGCCCTTAGCCTCGACGCCCGGGCTGAGACGCCCTAACCCTGGCCTTTGATACCCCTAGTAATCAGGTGACCCCGTCAGCCAATGGGAACCCTAGCCCTAATACTATCCAATCACAACACTAGCCCTAAAAGCTAGAACCAATAGGAGATCAGGACCTTACAGCCAATCTTAGCCCTACTCCAAGCATCCAATCAGTTCAAAAACCCTGATCTCTATGTTCAATAGAGGCCCTAGCCCTACCAGTAGTCCCAACCCTAGTCCAAGCAACCAATGGGACGGGAAGCCCTAGTCACTACTTCCAATAGAAAGCCTAACCCTACTCTTAGTCCCACACCTAGTCCAGCAACCAATAACACCAGAAGCCCTAATCGCTACTTCCAATTAAAGGCCTAACCCTAGTCCTAGTTCCACCTTAGTCCCAACAACCAATAAAACAGGAAGCCCTAGTCCCTGCTTCCAATAGAAATCATAACCCTAGCCCTAGTCCCAACCCTACATTGATTGAATCACAGATCCAGAAACCAATCAGAACCCTCAAATACCCAACCAATGAGGACACTAACTCAAACCAATAGAAACATCAGATACAACCACCAATCAGTGTATACATGTAGCAGCCACTAGCAGACTATATAAGGTCCCAGCAACCTCAGACAAGGTTTGCTGCCCAGGGAGTTGGAAGCTGCTTCTCCTGTCCAGAATCTCCTAGGAGACAGACAGGCTCAATCCACACTTTGGATTTCTGCAGGTAAAGGCCTCACAAACTTGAAATCTAACAATACTGTTTGAATACAACTTTACTCCCTCTCCTGGCCAAAAAACGAAGTGCACAGTCCCTATTAAACACAGTTTAAACAGCTCACAGAAGCACCCTCTGATGTAGAAAATCCCTGTTGCTGGAGGGGGAGGCAGGGGGGGGCTGTGCTTTATCTCGAAACCAATAAGTCGGCGATAACGAAGCTGCAACTGGTGTAAAATGCAGCAGCGACACAGATTTGAGATATTCCTAAATTTCACTCAGTCTTCTCAGGATTATTCAAGCTCCATTGGTTACCTGTGAAAAAGTCCATTATGTTCAAAGCCTTGTGCGTTTGCACAAGGCCCTACATAATTCAGCGCCTGGAGGAATTAGGACTGTGTTCCTATGTTATGTCCCTACTAAGCAAACTCGTTCCGCAGATCAGTACTGGGTAGTGTTCCAGGTTTTGGAAAGCAAGATGGGGGGCAGAGCCTTCTCGGTGGCCTAAGCCAAGCTCTGGACTCTCTCCCCGTCATCTGACTTGCCTGAAGACTCGCATTCCTTTTAGAAAGGCCTTGAAAACTTGTTTCTTCGCCCTATAGGGGAGGCCGAAAGTATTGCGAATCACAGAGCCTGCTAACTTTTTCGACCTTTTTTATCAGAACTAACTACTCTTTGGCGCCTTGACACCTTTGGGCATTTGTGCGGTCCTACAAGTCTACTCCATTTCATTTCGTTTCATTTCGCCAACATCCCAATAAAATAAAACAATGCTCACAGCATGGCGTCTGGTGCCGCACATTCTGACCGCTATCGAAACGGAACTGCTCGGTTCTTTCCCTCTGTGTATCAAACCAAGAACTGTCTGGTTTCAGTTCACTTGCTCTCTATTTTTGCAGGGCATGTGATTTCCCGGCAGCAGCCGTCTGTGCCGTTCCGGGGCACTTGTGGAATCTCCCGGCCTTATTATGTAATCCTTGGCAGGCGCTTCGAGTGCCACCTCACTGCCCTTGTGTGCTTTGTTTCAGTGTACTTGTGTGGCTTTGAAATCACTGTGTGTTTTATGCTGGACTTAAAGGGGGTTGCAAGTCGGTGACGAGGTGACTGTATCGCTGTTCTGAGGCCTACCCAGGCCATGTTTGGAAAAAACGTGTTCAACTTTGGACCCTTCAAGTGAACACGCGTTTCCTTGTCCATTTCTTCATTGAGTTGGATGTTGTTTTTTGTACTGAAAAGCGTTTTTGTGTCGAGCTTGCTGATGTGCTTTATGTATAATTGTGGGTAGGAGGAGTGACCATTGTGCTGGGAAGGTAGTGACGGGTGTGAGTGAGATGGTGTGGAAATGCAGCATTGGTGTCCATAGTGCAGTTGTAGGTGATAGTCAAATTAATGTGCTGTAGTAGGTGGCCATGGTGACGGTGGTGGGTGAAAGTGGGGTTGAGCAGGGTGGAAGGAAGTGCAGGTGCAAAAGTGATGGAGTGAAGATGGTAATGCCGTGGAGTCGGTGCAGAAGGCGTATCTATCGGGGTGAGGTGGTGCTAAACGCTGGTAGGGCTGTGCTGGAGGTGGTTAAGCAGTGCTACAGGTATTCAGTGTAGTAGTGTGGTGTTAGGGTTGCTAGTGTGGTGTTTGGGGGCAAAATAGTTCCATATATCGAGTATTGATACAATGGTATGGCATGGCGGTCGTTGTGTGGTTTTGGAGAATAGAAGTTATGTGTGTTGTACCGTGTGGGGGCACAGTTCAGGGGGTGTTTGTGGTGTTCGCATGTAGGTGGCGATACTTTCCAGCTGTTGGTACTATTACAGTAAGGGCACTGATGTTGCAGACTGGTTGGGGTTGCATTGCACTGCTGGTGTTGCCTTTCTGAGGGTTGTACCTCGGTGTTAGAATGTATTGTTGCAGTGCAGGGACATGACGAAGAATACAAGAAAAGTTAAGGATGGAATGGAATGCTTGAAATAATGTCAGCCACTAGTAATTACTTTTTTGCCCACCATGCCACCTCAGATTAGACCCAGTCATATGTAAATCAGCCTAGGTTCAACTCCAGCAGGAACAGTTCAGCCCGAACTCCAAGCCAGGTCCGCTCTGAACCAAAATGCAAGCAACCCAAAACCAGTTTCTGCCTTTTTGGGTCTCTTCAGTCAAGTGCAGCTTGGTATACCCTTCGCACTTAAGGCACCACAATGAATAATACAAAAAGTGATGGATGGAATACTTGAATTATTCTCAGCCACTGATAACTACTCGGGACTGCATCCCAGTCCATTATTTTTGTTGCCAACCATGCCACATCAGGTTATACTCAGCCATATGCAATTCAGCCCTGGTGCCAGTGGCATCTGGCAAGGATCTGGGGAGGCGGGGGAAGGGGAATGAGGGAATGTAAAAAAAAAAAAAACCTTATTGCCACCGCGTCCAGGAACCAGGAAGCACCCAGGCTCCCCTGACCAATCACAATGCTGCAATTCAGCGTTGTTATTGGTCTGAGCGCTGTGGTTCAGCGCTCAGCCAGGGAATGGGGGCCTGGGCATGTTCTCTATGCAGGCTGTAATGCAGCCTGCGTGGAGAACATGCAAAGTACTCATGAATGTTTGGCCAGCCCGAGAAGCATTCATGCGCACTTGGAATGGGGAAACCACTCCTGCCCTGCTCTGAGAGCAGAGCAGCCCCGCCCGCACCGGCCGCAAAGCAGCAGGAGCAAACAAAATGATAATAACATTCAGTTATTATCATTTTATTTTTCCTTTAGATACACTGCTTAAAAGCAGTAGGTCGACGCTCCTCCACCTTAGCTGAGGACCCGCCACTGCCTGGTCCTGCTTCAGTCGGTCTTAGGTTACTTGTGTTCCGGTTCAGGGAGGTCCTGGCAGTTCGAGCTAGACTCTTCCTATGGAGCAGGGACAAGGCTCATTTACATACGGCTGGGTCTAATATCACACTCTGAGAGCCTGACTGTCACAGTGTCACGCTCTGAGGCACTTGGCTGGCCTTAACCGAGGCTCTGATGCCACAGTCTATATCACAATGTGAGAGCCTGGCTGTCACTTTGTCGGGCCCTGATATCCTCCTCTGGTCATCCGGCCAGAGTCATAGATGCTCTAATGCCAGGCTTGCTGTGGTTGACATTACAGCTATATTTTTCCTTTGCCATGCCCGGCTCATGCTTGAGTATATCACTTCAGCAAGTTCTTGCTTTCACCATAGCCATTAATAACAAGCATTGACAAAGCAAATAGGTTTTGCCTATGCAACATCTATTGGTTTTGTCAATTGTTTAAGAGACGTTGCAGAGCAGTGCTGGCTGCTGTACAACATGGCTTAATGAGAAAAAAGCGCTATGACGTGGTCAACGCTGGAGGTGTCATAGCAATTTTTTTTACTTTAAGCTATGTTGCATATCAACATGGCTAAAAAACATTAACAAAGCCAATAGATGTCACATCGATGAAACCTGTTGGCTTTGCCATTTGACTATCACTGACAGCGGGAGGAGGGTGGGGAAGGGGCAATTAAGATAAGCTGTACATTGACAAATTAAATGCGTTGTTTATAGCGATTAAAAGGATTATCCCAAATAAAGAATGATTTAAATAGAATAGCATGCCTCATGGTGTGTCATATTGGAAATTTTACATAATTCTTCACAAATTATGGTTGAAAAAAATGAGGTGTTCCGACTTAACTATAACAGGAAAAAAATAACACTGGCAGTCAAATTTTGACTCTGACTTTTGTTTTTTCTTATTAGATTTTATTGCAGAGAAAAATTGATACATACTTAAAACCTTGGATATAGGCAGTGGCTTGGTGTTTTTTTTCTGGGCACACCTTTTTTCCAGGAGAATTTAGCAAACATACTAAGGATTCTCATTTGTAATTAACCCCAACCCCACAAATACTCACTGCAGTGAAAGGAAAAGCTAAGCACAAGAGACTTTGATTAAAGCTGTACATCAAAGATTCCTGCATGAGCGTTGTAATGATACAAACCGCACAGGCGTCCCAGTGTTGGCAGTAAACATTCTGCTTTAAGAAAGCTCAGAGCTTGTATTATTATACGATGGAAGAATGAATGGGAGTGAAGGCTCTTTCTTTTTTCTATATCATTGTTGTTGGATAGAGAAAGTGATTGCCTTTGTATTGTTTGTCTGGCTTCAAGCAGACACGCTCCTTGTAGTTAACTTAAACAGACACTAAAGATATGCTGTTGTGGATCCCAAATAAAGTCAAGGATTTCCCACCATACACCACTTGTGTTTTCAAGCAAAGCAATAAAAGTGGCACTTGCAGAGGGCACGGCTACTCAATTGAGTGTACCGATGCTGACAGTTTGTCGACCGCTGGTCTCACCCGTGGAACATAGATTAAAAACCACAGTTAAACAGCCAAGTTTTTAAGCCAAGTTTGAAAAAGCCTGCATCGTTAGTAGCACGCAGATGCAAGGGAAGGGCAATCCAACCCAAGGCGGCCAACGCTGAGAAGGAGGTACCTCCCTATTTCTTCCGCTTAGTCCTAGGTACCACCACCAATAGTGCATCCGAGGAGCGTAAAGTTTTGGACGGATGGTAATGTGAGAGTCTTGTGGTAAGATAGCTGGGACCTAGGCTGTAAAAAGCTCTATGGTCCAAATACCAAGCCCTTAAACTTCATTCTCTCGTAGAGGCAGCCAATCCAAATCCTTGAGATGGAGATATATTGAGTTGTTTCTTGGGATGTTTAGCAAGAGCCGAGCTGCTGCATTCTGTACCAATGGAGTCGCTTGAGTTGGTACAGAGGGAGACCCCAATATAAGGCATTGGCGTAGTCCAACGGCGATGTCATGAGGGAGTGGACTACCTTCTTCTGACACGGAGAGGGAAGCAGGAACAAAAATGTCCTCAGGAAACAAAGAAGAACGAGGCAGGTCCCAACCACACTTTCCACCTGTAATTTGAAAGACAAAATGTTGTCAACCTTCACTCCAAGATTCCGAACCACTATGGCAGGGATCAGGGCTGGCTTCAGCGCTGGTGGCGCCCGGTGGAACAATCTTTTTTGATGCCCCCCTCAATGACCTCCTCCTCAGATTCCCTCACTACCACCCTGCAAAAGTGCCCCATATCTCTCCATAGCCCCTCTCTCACATATATTTTATTTGTTTGGAAGCGCTGGTAAAGGCTGGCTGTACTAATCCACTCAGCTACCCACATAAAATACAGATCTGCTCGTTGCAGCAAGCCTATTAACCCTCTGCACTACTTTGTAACTTTTATTTTTGTAAAATGCTCCTTCTCAATGTGGTATAAGGTGTAAGACTGCCACTAGAAAAAAAACCTCTGATCTCTCTCTCTCTAGCAGGAACATTAATCACAAGAGTTATCTTGGCATTTTTATTGCTGCCTGAAAGCTCAACGCACAAGGAACTCTACAGTAGGTGTTTTAAATCGTACGTTAATGCTAAACACAGCATCCCACCCAAGGTCGGTGCCCCCCTTCCAGGTCAGCGCCCAGTGCGGCCACACCGGTCGCACTGCTCTAAAGCCGGCCCTGGCAGGGATCGGAGGGGAAGGAGCAGAACTAGGCCAGAATTCACCGCCCCAGGAAGCGGGAGAGGATCCAAACACCAAAACCTCTAGTGTTGCACAGAAGATTACTCCAGGCCATCCAATGGAACACCGCTGACAGTCACGCTTCAAATCTATTCTGGGCAATAGAGATGTTCCCATCCCAGTTTAAGAGAATCTGCATTTTGCCAGTGTAAGGGATGACCTGCACTCCAAAGGATTCCACCAGGGCTGCCAAGGGGGACAAATAAACATAAAAAAATGTAGGACTTAAGGCAGACCCTGGGGAGTACCAAACTTCAGAGGTTTGGAATCAGAAGCGAATGGTGCACTCCAAACAGATTGACATCTGCTTGACAAGAAGGAACCCAGCCAGGCCAGCGCGGTCCCACCTATCTCGATGTACATCAAGCGTTACATCAGGATAGGATGGGAAATCATATTGATTGCCGCCTAAAGATTCAATAACAGTAGGGCAGCTTTCTTTCCATTGTCCATGTCCAATTTCATAGTGTCCGAGACCTCAGTCAGAGTAGGCTCAGTGCTGTATCCTGGGCGGAAGCCTGATTGCGATGGAAGCAGCAGCTGATTGGATTCAAGATACCAAGATAGTTGGGCATTGACCAATTTTTCAAAAGTCTTTGACAATGCTGAAACAAGGAAATCCGCTGATAGTTGGCCAAGATGAATTTATCCGCCAAATGTTTTTTTAGCAGCGGAATCAGGTTGTCCTTCTTCCAACAGCTAGGAACAGTAACCTGGCGCAATGAGTTGTTTAAGAGAGAATTCAGTATGGGATTGATGGCCTCGGCATTGGCGACCAAAATCTGAAGGGGACAGAGGTCGTCAGGAGAACTTGACTTACAAGCTTTAAGAGCTTTTTAGAGTTCTCTAACGAAAGGATCGTACTCTCTGTCAGAGAGCAAGGGAGTACAGTTAAAGCTGATAAGGACTGACCCATTAGGATCAGCAATGATATTAACTGTAGGTATATTTTGACCCCCGCCTGCCCAGAGGAATCCACGCTGGTATTGGCTCCAGGTGCATTTGTCGGCTCAACAATACCCATGATCTAGTTCTAAAAAAAATCCGAAAGTTGAGAGGCATTCAGGGGCAGTGCAAGGGCAGTAGGACTGACAAACTTCTTCATAATTTTAAAAATCTCTTTAGGTTTGTTGCTAGAACTGCCGATTTCATTCGCGAAATACTTGACATTCCAAGATTGTGAATATGAAGCTCGTTTTTATAACGTTCTTTATTTTCTGGTAGATAGAACTTACACCAAGATCTTTCCAACCATTTGCAATGTTGTTGCATTAGACTAAGCTCCTCGTCAAACCACGGGACCGAGGAACGTCTCAGACCACCGACCCTGACTTAATAGGTGCACCAGGTCAGCCATATTACCTAGCCAGGCATTGACTATCAATGCATCTGCCTCAATCATATCGGATAACGCAGGAGCACTGTTATAAAGAATGGACATTATTTCCTTCGATTTAGCATTAGCCAATTTATGATGGGGTAAAGAGTGATTAAGCCTTCTGCATCTAGGGCCTTGCTCAAGTGTCCAACTAAAGTATGTTATCGAATGATCCGACCAGGTGTTGCTCAAAACCTCTGCCACCTTAATACAACTGTTAGAGAAAATTGGGTCAAGCAGGTGGCCTGCAGAATGGGGGGTGTATCCACAATCTGCCTCAAATTCAGGCGGATATAATGTCCAGGAGGAGGTGAGCTGGATGATCGTCCACATTATCCAAATGTATATTCAGATCCCCCCGGACCGAAAAGTTGGAATACTTTAGGAGATGTTTGGAAAGACAATCGTCTAGTATGAGGACAAAAAATTGGTGGCAGGGCTGAGAGGTCGGTAGATTAACAATCCATCCAGGGACTTATTGGCCATATGAGAAAGGCAAAAGCCCAATGATTCGTCCCTCTGGAGTTCTAAAATCTCAAAGGAAGTAAACTTCAGGGAGTGTTTTGTAATTACAGCAACCCCCCCTCCTCTCTTACCAACTCTATCACGATGGACAATAGAGTAACCAGTGGGAATAGCTAACGCAATGTCTGGTGCTGAGCTATCACTCTTCCACATTTTTGATTTGATTTGATTTGATTTATGTATTTGTAGAGCACAACGAATGCCCGTGGGCGTCTTGGCGCTAGGACGGTAGTTGCCAGGTTTTGACGGGAAGCCAGGAAGATCAAGCTCAGTTGTTAAAGAGCCAGGTTTTCAGTGCCTTTCTGAAATACCAAAGTGATGTGCTGCTCTTTATGGAAGTGGGGAGCTGGTTCCAAATCTTAACTGTCCCTAACAGGAAGCTTCTGCCACCCCATCGGGCTGTTTTACATTTAAGTGTCTGCAGAAGTTTAGTATGGGCTGATCTTAGGCTTCTGACCGGCATATACCATTTCAGATGCGCCCTCAGAAAGTGCGGCCCTATACCATGTAAAGCTTTGAAGGCTAGACATTGAGATTTAAACTCAATCCGTTTTTTCATCGGGAGCCAATGAAGGGCTCTTAAACCGTGAGAAACTGATTGAAACCTAGGGATGTCTAGTACCAATCTCGCAGCAGCGTTCTGCAGACGTTGCAGTTTTATTAGATGCTGGGATTGAATTCCCAGGTATAGTGCATTCCCATAGTCCAATCTCGAAAGGGCCAATGCTGTGAAAAAGGTTTTAATTGCATCGGGAGGGATAAATGGGCGGATTTTTTAATCATTTTTAGAATGAACCAGATAGTGGAGGAGAGCTTGTTAATCTGATTACTGAATGTTAATTTGTCATCAAAGATGACTCCAAGGTTTTTAACGTTGGACACTGAGGTAGGACAATCTCCCAGATTAGCAGGCCACCACCTGGGTGACCAGAAGGTTGTATCGGCGCCCAGCAGCAGGACCTCGGTCTTTCCGCCGTTCAATTTCAAGCAGTTAGACTGCATCCATTGGTTGACTTGTGACATACAGCTCTTAAATCGGTCGGCGGTCTCCTCCACATTGCTTGAGACTGACACCACCAGCTGTGTGTCGTCTGCGTAAGAGACGACAGAAAACCCAGACTGCCGTATAATTGAAGCGAGAGGAGCCACATATAAATTAAATAACGTAGGGCTCAGAGACGAGCCCTGAGGCACCCCACAAGACAGTTTGAAGGGTTTGGATGCGAAGTCTCCTAATTCAACGGAGAAGGTTCTGTTGGCAAGATAGGACAGTAACAGTGAGAGGGCAGAATCTTGGATCCCCAACTCCGCAAGTCTACCGGCTAATATTTCAAGATTCACCGTGTCAAAGCCCGCCGATAGATCTAATAAAATTAAGGCAGCCTTGACCCCTGAATCTAGTATTGTCCTAAGTTCTTCTGCTGCCATAACCAAAACTGTCTCCGTTCCGTGTCCTTCCCGAAACCCATATTGTGAGTGATCCAAAAGATTTTGTGAGGAAATATGTGCTGTAAGTTGCGCGTTAAGAAGTTTCTCAAGTACTTTTGCGGGGAATGGGATCCTAGAGATAGGACGATAGCTGCTGGGGTCCTTAAGATCGAGATTTGGTTTTTTTAGCAGAGGAAGAAGTGAAGCTATTTTCCAGGAGTCTGGAAATATGCCTGCCTGAATTATCTTGTCGAACACCAAACTTAGGGATTCGCTTAGTAGATCCGAAACCAAATGAAATACTTTCGGAGGGCAGGGGTCTGTTGGGGCTCCTGATCTAGTGGTCTTCACCACCTGACTGATTTGTTCTGGTGTGGGGTGGGAGAAGGAAAAAGCTGGAATGGTGGCTGTAAGATCTAAGGCTGTCGGAGCAGTCATAGGGACTGAGCTGGCACTGTCCTTGAAGGAGTTATACACCATCTCAACCTTATCTATAAATGACTGACCCCATAAATTGCAGAATTCTGCACTGCTCTCTGTCTGAGCCATTACTGGTAGTTTGGCTAAGTTCTTGGTTATGGAAAAAAGCTCCCTGCCTCCCGGATCTTAGCCGTAAAGTATTTACATTTTTCCTCTACAATCATTTTCTTGTAGGCTGCCAATACTTGAGAATACTTGGCTTTTGTGGCTTCTGTGAGAAAGAGGATATCTAGTCTTCGCTGAGGAGCTCAAAGATGTACAATATGTTCTTGTGAAGAGACCATACATTTACTAACCACTGGAATCACAAGAGTATTCGCAGGGTTATTACTAGCCTTCGAGAAAGCCTAGGAGGTGTTGGAAAGAGTACAACCTGGCAACGTATGAGAGCACAAGGGGCAGGTCAGCAGCAAAGATGAAATAGGGGAGTATTTGAGACGCAGACCCTGATGAGAGGAGATTTGGGCTTCATGGATGTCGCTGAGCTTGGGCCGAGCGCGAACGGGTGCAGACGGGCTTGCTTTAGGCATGTCCACAGCGCGCACCCACACACCCGCCCCCTCCTATAGCTCTTAATGTCACTCCCTGCAGCAACTAGACCACGCACTCCCCAAAATGGCAGCTAAGAGGAAAAAAAGTCTTGGCACAACGCACTAAACACAGCGTTGAAGTGCCAAGTGAGAATACGAGCGAAAGGCTCAAAAGTGCATATAATTAACATGAGCACACAGAGATATTTAAAATGCACCCCAAACAATGAAACCAGTGGTTGAATGACCAAAGCAGGCGTTCACATACTGGCCCCTCTTATAACTCCCAATATCATCCCTCGCGGCAACTAGACCGCTCACTCCCCAAAATGGCAGCTAAGAGGATAAAAGTCTTGGCACAACACACTGAACACGGCGTTGAAGTGCCAACAAGTGGGAAGGCTCAAAAGTGCACAGAATTTAAAATGCCCCCTAAACAATGAAACCAGTGGTCGACTGACCTGGTATGTGAGGTTTTGTCTCGACTCTGGTATTTGCATAGACCTCCCTTAAAATAACCAGTATTTTTGCCGCTGTTTGAAAGAATTTGACTCTCAGGCAATGCACGAGAAATGATGGAGTGGTAAAGGTGACACTGTGCCCGTGAATGATGGTGCGACTCCAGAACAATCCCTGATGGAAGCTGGAGTATGACAAAGCGGGAATTTATGGGGAGGGTGAACTGCCTCTGCTGGCAGCGCTTGCAGAATATGAAGTTTTTTGTTTTTTTTTGCAGTTTTATATGGTGCAAACTTGACCCAAAGGTATTGAAGTGCTTTACATGAGCACCAGTTACATTGCACAAGGACATATTCATTTTTTGTAGGCACGGGGAGATTAAGTGATTTGCCCAGAATCGCAGGATGTTGAGCCGATGTCGAGACTCGAACTGCTTCCCCAGTTCCAAAGTCGGCAGCTCTGGTTGTTACAACACTTTAATTCAGTCTCACACGACCGGGGTTACAGAGCACGTTACTAGAATAAAAACATAAAATGCATCTTTTTATTCAAGGTGCTTCATTTAACATTAAAAAAAAAAACTGTAGTAAAGTAGCTTGGTATACATTATATAGGTGAATTGCAGAGTGCTGGAAAGCACACAGAGAGCAGTGAAGAAAGCAACGATGGAGCTGGAACAGCGGGCAGAGGGCGGGTGTTTTTGGCAGAGGGACTGCAGAGATATAAACTCCAAGAGTGCATGTAAATGAGGACCTCGTATGAAGTATGTGAGCACACAGACAGCAGTGGAGGAAGCAACGACGGAGCAGGAACCGCGGACGGAAGGTGGGGGGTGTAGGAGAAGGACAGCAGAAAGATAAACTCCAAGAGTGCATGTAAGAAGATGCACTCTTATGGAGTACGTGATCGGAAATTAAAACAAGCATTTGCATGGCAATAGGTTTCGCCTATGTAACATGATTTAGCTTAGTTATTCTTTTATATTATTTTTCTATTGCAGTCCATGCTGCTATCAAATGGGATTATTAAAATGTTAAAAGCAAAGCTGTCTCAGCCACAAACATTTAAAAAGAAGACTCTGGTCTACCTGCAAGCTTGCTTCAACAAGTCACATATAGCAGGGATGACTTATTCACGGCAGCTGAGTTGATAAAAAACTGCTGCGTTCTCACCTATAAACCAGCGAAAGGGAAGAGGCTGATGGAACGATAAACATTTTACTGTGCTTCACATGTTCTGTGACCTTCTTTGAAAACCAGGACAACACGAGCAGGCGAGCAATGGATAGAAATATGTATAAGTCAATTTCATTGGTGCTTGTAATTGCACAGTTATTGTCCGCCCATGTACCATGGCACCACCACTTTATGAATCACTGAGCAGCAGCGTGGGGTCAGAGTCCCTGTCATTTCACTAGAATAACCGCCAGCTGATAATGTGTGCAAGGGAGTGGTGTTAGAAGCAGTAAAAGGTGCAATCGCCTTCCCCCGCCCCCCCCATGCGCAGCACTGCTCCTGAAGCCTGGTTTATTGAGATCAAGGGAGCTCGCTCGAAGCAGGCCATGGTGATTTGTTGATGTCCTTGGGGTCAAAGAGCTGGCCGTAAAAGGGATTTTTGGCTGAGTGCTCCTAACTTTATGTGGCATTTGACTTTATGGTGTTTTGGTAATGCGCTCACATCTCCAGCCACTCGTGCTTTATTGGGGCCAATCTCGCTGGACCATTGTGGTGTCGCTGCGCCTATCTGTGGGTTTGATCTGCGATTTCCTGTTCGTACGTTTGTCTGCTGGTTACCTGCTACCCCACCTGTGATCTGTTAATCAGTGACCTCGAGCCTGGGTCTCAGTGCCTACCTAACTATGGGGCATATCAACAACAAAAGGCGATAATAATCGCTGAACGCGTTTATCGCATTTGTCATTATCGCCGTCTATCGCCGATTCACATCGCCGTGTTAGCGGCGTATTAACAACGCTTGGCTAACAGGCGATGTGAAATCCGGCGATTGACGGCGATATTCCACATTACCGTGTGAAAACCAGCGACAACAGGACGGCGCTAAAGGAAATGTTGTTGATAGGGAGATGTGGACTCAGCCATTCAATCCACCTCCCATTGAAGAGATAGACAAGTCTGAAATTTATCAGACGTTAGATACCGGCGATAACCGCGGTTAGCGCGGCTTTTAATAACGCTATGGGTGTCAGGGCACAGCTTGTTAATACTGCGATGTGCGGTTACGGACTGTTTTCCCTGTTGTTTTCTTTGGGAACGCCTCCTTTGCATCTCATTAGAGATGCGAGGCTAGGCGTGTGGAGAACGGCTGCTAACATGCGGTAAAGCATGTTAGCACCGCATTGTTGATAGTGCGATGACATTTTCGCCGCTTTTCTGGCTTTTAAAGCCAGAAAAGCGGCGATATGGCCCTTGTTAATATGCCCCTATGTATTTATGAGTCAGGGTTGACGCGGAGTGAATTAATCAATAAAGATGCAATTTCGTTTCTGTACTTAGATGTATCGTTTTTTGGGGGAATTTTATATAGCGCAAACTTGACCCGAAGGTATCAGACTGCTTTACCTGAGTACCAGTTACGTTACAGACAGACACATTCATTTTGTTAGGCACGGGGAGATTAAGGGGCAGATTTACAAGCCCCTTGCGCCACTTTTGCGTCACTTTTCCCATGTTAAAAGTGACGCAAAAGTGGCGCAAGGGGCTTGTAAATATGCCCCTAAGTGATTTGCCCAGAATCACAGGATGTTGAGCGTCCCTGCCAAGAATCAAACCCGGTTCCCCAGTTTCCAGGTCGGCCACTCTAGCCATTAGGCCACCCCTACCCCAATTATTCACATTGGCATCAACATTTTCAATATTAACAATACTCCAATTGCGCAAAGTGTTTTTCAGGTCACTAGGTCAAGGGTTTACCCCGGCAGTGCCAGCTGAAGCTCTGGTAGGAAATATGTTAAACAATATTTTTGCTATCGCTATTCTGACCAACAACAGACTCACAGCAGGGAAACCATCAATTTACCACTATGGCCCTGCTCCGCCAACCTCTACAGGACCCCTTACTGCTTACATAATAGGTAGGAGTACTAACCAACTCAGAGGCCACCATTTTATCGGACTTGGAAGGATAAAATTCTGTTCTCTTTGATTGCAAGCAAACATTGCACTGCTGATGCCCATGTGATACATGTTTTATTTGCAAAAGGGACACTTGAACTGCTGATGCCCATGTATTATGTATTCTGTGTGTGTATAGGAAGCTTACGTTCCTGATGCCAAGTAGATATCTGTTATTCGTATATGTGTGTGTATGAAGCTTGTCCCTGTTGCATTTTGTGCTACCCCTGTTCCGGTTGGGTGACCAGAGCTTCACGGTGTACCTGCCTTCTGTATATGTTGAAGGGTACAATCTACTACTGCTCCTTATAATGTAGCTCTTCTGTACGTGCATATAAATCTTGTACCTTATGCTTCTTGTCTGCTCCCAGTACTCCCTCCTCTTACCCTGCACTCACACTGCACTTCTTGAACCCTGCACTCCCACCACTGGTCCCTATGCTCTCTCCTAATGCACTCCCCACACGATAGAGGCAATCATTGCAGCTTTTCTATCCGTGAAAATGTGCCCACTAAACTTCATTAACAAATAAAGTAGGTACAGCATGGGAAAACAGCAGTGCAAGCCTCCCCAAATACTAAGGCAAGTCACAGTATATTGGGCAACAGTATATGCTTCCTCATGCACATATTTAGAACAAGTACAGTGGTTGAAGTGGGCAGGATCTATTGAGAACAATGCTCACAATTATTTTTTATTTTATAAAAACAGTTCCCCTACTTATTGTTAAAAGAAAAATTTTTAGTCGCTTAATGTCGAAGTCCGGCACCTCTTCTTAAAAGGGTGTCCTGTTCTCTGCAGCCAAGGGAGAGGCAAACAGTGAAAAAATCGGCAAGCCTTCTCTCAGGGCCGGCTTTAGTGCTGGTGGAGCCCTGTGTGACAATCATTTTTGGTGCCCCTACTCCCATGACCTCCTCCTCAGATTTCCTCACTACCACCTGGCAAAAGGGCCCCTCATCGCTCCATAGCCCTGTCACGAAATGCCCGCCCAAGCCTTACTGAGGGAGGACGATGTGGATCCATTCCCCTCTCATCTATCTCCTCTCCTCTGTTTCCAGTCTGCCCCGGACTTCGGCGTTCAGGATTTGCACTATGCCTTTAACGATCCGGATAACCAAGACTCGTCCCCGACCCACGTGATGTGGTCACATGCCCCAATGGGTAGAGACGCCGTGACTACGGACGACTTGAAAGAGGAACCGCCCCGTGAAACAGACGCTGAAGAGCCCCAGATGGAGAGCGGAACAGGACCGGAGAGTAACTGCTGTATCCCGACTGAAGCTTCGAAGGAAGAACCCCTGCTGCCACAAGGAGAAGCGTCGGACGCCGCGAGTGTCAACCCACCCCGTGAAAAGAGGGAGCCGGACCCACTTCGGCACTATGCAAGCACCAGCCACGCTCCTGGAGGAGCGTGGCTCTACAAGGTACGTAACCGTATCCGTGCCGCGTGAGGTAGAGGGACCTGAGGTGGAAAGCAGTACCGGGAGGGCAGTGAGAGACCGGGAAGTGCCTGGTGCTGTAGTGCGGCGTGTAACAGGAGAAGCGCGGTGCTGACGGCAAGCGAACCACTGGTGGCGGACCCGGGTGTGACTCCCTACACTACCCTTCCTAATTACGATAGGACCTGATTGGGCCTCAGCCTTACAGAGTTTTCTTTTTCTTCGTTTTCTTTTCGTCTCCACTGATTCTCCCAAGGAGCGCAAGAACCTACGGAGGAAGAACGAGTCTCCTGGGAGTTGAAAACGTGCAAGGAGAGAAACAGAACAATTCCCTAGACTGTTGAACCTGAAAACAAAATATTGGTTTTGAAATAAAACCCTTGCAAACTTGACCTGAATCCCCGTAGTCATTCTGTACTGGCCCACACGTGGTGGAGAATGCGGGCAGTGTAGCTCCATAGCAACAATATGGAGAACCTCATCCAGCAATTAATCAGTGAGCA
Organism: Calotriton arnoldi; assembly: GCA_963921515.1. Lineage (NCBI taxonomy): Eukaryota > Metazoa > Chordata > Amphibia > Caudata > Salamandridae > Calotriton > Calotriton arnoldi. The sequence continues at coordinate 500,121 of CAWUFW010012172.1, read as the reverse complement.
ACAGAAACTAGAATGAGCACTCGACAAACAACTGACCTCCGCTCAAGCGCTCAGAGACATGTTCAAAGACACCATGAACCAGCAGGTGGAGTGCATACAAAAGGTAGCAGTTGATCAGCTACAGTTGACCACACAGATGCAAGCACGACCTGGGTTCCAAACAGGCGGCCCCAATGTGGCATTACAGAAGTATCTCCCAGGCGAAGACCCTGATGCCTTCCTGGTGAACTTTGAGAGGGCCGCACGTGCCTGTGGTTGGCCAGAAGTCAAATGGCCTTTCTTTCTAGCACCCCTGCCAACCGGAGAAGCACAGGCTGCTTATCAAGTGGCTAACCCCACAGGTAACACCTCCTATACTGACATAAAAGGGGTTATCCTAGAACACTTAGGCCTGGACCCCGAAGCCTATCGGGTCTGATTCAGAAAGGAAAGAGGAATGCCGGGAGATAACCCAAAGACTTTGTATTTTAAACTCAAGGCCGCCGCAGATAAGTGGCTCAAACCGCAGGAACACACCAAAGAAGAGATCATGGCACTAATATACCTGGAACAATACTTCGAGGCCCTATCCTACTCCACTCAAAGGTGGTTGAAACAACACCCACACTTAACAGTAGAACAAGCAGTGGAGATGGCCACCACGTTTTCAAGGGCCCAACCCCGGTCTGTACCTTGGGAAAACGATAAAACCTGTATAACCGCCCCATCCAATAAGACAGACAGAAGACCACCCAAACCCACCCCAGAACCACCTAAACACCGTAACCACCGACCCGATCCTCTCCCTTCCAAGGGCCCGCAATGCTTTGATTGTGGGGAGTGGGGCCACATCACCCGATTTTGCCCCCACAAGAAGACCACTGACGAACCAATGGACATTGGCTGCATACCTCACTCGGTCTTATACACCGAGGAGATGGGACCATGTTTCTATGTAAGTGTACAGGTGGGTGGGAAGAACGTAAGGGCTTTGTTGGATTCAGGCTGCCGTCAGTCAGTCATCCTTGAATCCCTAGTGGACACATCGGCTCTCGTAATAGGGGAGCGGATACCGATAAGATGCGTCCATGGGGACGTGCGCATCTACCCAGTAGTACGGCTTCCCATTTCTCTCCCGAATGGTTGTGTCCTCCAGGCTAAACTAGGCGTGTTGCCCAATCTCCCAGAACAGCTAATACTGGGTCTAGACAACCCACAGTTCCTACACCTTCTTAGGGTCAAGGTATACCCCTCCACTCCCCAAACTAAACGGCAGACTGCCTTACCAACCCAAGCCCCCTGGCTCTCTGATAGAAGCTTTAAATATAACCAAACTCATGATCCTACCCTACAACTTGCTTGGTCTCACGCTAGACAGTCCGCTACAAAACCCCATCCTACATACCCCCTTTTCCATGTAGAGAACGACCTCCTATATAGGAGGGGTAGCCCTGGAGTCTCTCCACAGTTATTGGTACCACAGACCTTTCGAGAACAGGTCCTTTTCTTTGCACATTCCCACTTGCTGGCAGGACACCGAGGGGCACAAAAAACCATGCAAACAATTCTCCAACACTTTTATTGGCCGGGTATCTTTGCTCATGTCACTAAGTACTGTCAGGAGTGTGAGGTCTGCCAGAAAAAGAACCCCTATAGACCTCCCCCGTGCCACTACACCCCCTTCCAATAATCGGAAAGCCGTTCGAGAGGGTCGGGATGGATCTCATAGGACCGCTCCCACGATGCAAGAAGGGCAACCAGTATGCCTTAGTCGTAGTCGACTACGCTACTCGGTATCCAGAAGCCTTCCCTTTTCGAGCTCCTACAACCACCAATATCAGTGACAAACTCATTGAACTGTTCTCACGCTTAGGTTTCCCCAAGGAAATCCTTACGGATCAAGGGACCCCTTTTGTCTCCCGTTTGATGAACCAGATATGTAAGTCTCTTAACATCACTCATATTAAAACATCAGTATACCATCCACAAACCGATGGTCTCTGCGAATGCTATAATGCCACCCTTAAGTTGACTCTCAAGAAAATGCTTATGGTGAAAGGCAGGGAGTGGGATATGCTACTTCCCTTAGCCCTTTTGGTGATCAGAAGCCAAGTCCAGACCAGTTTGGGATGTTCCCCTTTTGAACTCCTTTACGGCAGGCAACCCCGCAGCCTTTTGGAAATAACCAAAGAGGCCTGGGAACAGGAAAAACAGGAAGAAACTAGGTCTTTTCTTGAATACACCCAGGCCTTATGCACCCGACTGCACGAACTAAGGGAGTTTGCTGATGCGAACCTAGAAAGAGCCCAAACTAAACAGCAACTGTTCTACGATAGGGGGAAGAAGTGGCGACACCTGAACGTGGGTGATTGGGTACTGGTGCTCCTACCCTCCGCCCTACCTAAAGTCCGGTCCGAGTGGAAAGGGCCCTATCAAATCACCAAAAAGGTTGGTCTAACTTCCTATCATCTGCAAATCACGCCCAAACACAGTTAAACCAAAATCAACCTTTTAAAGAAATGGTTGGGTCCCCTCCCACGGAATGCTCAGTTAACCATCCCCATGACCGAACAAACCACCCTAGACCAGTTAGTAGTGAATGAAGCTCTGTCTAGCGACCAAAAGGAGGCCCTGCAGGCCACGCTTTTGCCTTTTTCTTCGTTGTTTTCCGACTTCCCCGGAAGAACAACCTTAGTGGAACACTCCATCCCCACTCTTCCTGGAAGAACAGTGAAGCTAAGACCGTATCGCATACCTGCCACCGCAGGGAAGCCATCAGAAAGGAGGTCGACAGTATGCTGACCATGGGAGTTATAAGACCCTCCCAAAGTAGTTGGTCATCTCCAATCGTTTTAGTACCGATTCGTTCGGTTCCGTTCGGTTTTGCATAGATTTCCGGGCCGTCAACGCCATTTCAAAGTTCGACTCCTACCCGTTACCCCGGGTCGACGAACTAATTGAGAAGCTCGGAGACGCTCAATATATAAACACGTTAGACCTTACCAAAGGGTATTGGCAAGTGCCCCTCAGAATACAAGACTAGGAGAAGACCGCTTTTTCCACCCCTACAGGCCTCTACGAGTTTACTGTCTTGCCCTTTGGTCTGCATGGAGCACCTGCTACGTTCCAGAGGCTTATGAACAAGGTACTCTTAGCCCATCAGACATATGCATCCGCGTATCTGAATGATATTGTTATCCATAGCACTACCTGGGAGCAACATTTGCAACTCTGTCAACAAGTGTTGCAGGCCCTACAATTAGTGGGTCTTCATGTAAATGCCAAGAAATCCCGGGTGGGGTTCCAGAAAGTAAGACATTTGGGGTACCTCCTCGGGAATGGGATTATCGAGCCACAGCATGAAAAAATCAAAGCCATCATAAACACTCCATTCCCCTCCACAAAAAAAGAAGTCAGAGCTTTCCTAGGCTTACTGGGCTACTACAGGAGATTCATTTCCCAGTACTCCGCCATAGCAACACCCTTGACAGACCTCATTAAAAACCAGGTGAAAGAAAAAGACCTCCTAAACCCCCCCCCCCCTCCTCCCCATTGGCCGTTTAAGCCTTTCAGGAACTAAAGAAGGCTATCACTTCCAGTCCCATACTGAAGTGCCCTGACTTTTCGAAGCCTTTCATCCTGCAGACGTACGCCTCCGAAAATGGTATAGGCGCTGTGTTATCTCAATCATCGGATGATGGTAACGAATATCCAGTGCTGTTCATCAGCCGTAAACTGTTCCTCCGAGAGCTGCGGTACCCAGTGATTGAGAAAGAATGTCTGGCAATCAAATGGGCCGTTGATAAGCTCCGGTACTATTTGGAGGGATCCCATTTTCTCCTGTACACAGACCATGCACCCTTACTCTGGATGAGCCGGAATAAGGGGAACAATCCCAGGGTCTTGCGCTGGTTCCTCTCATTGCAACCTTTTTCCTTTGAGGTCAAACATTGCAAGGGCGTTGATAACAGGAACGCGGACTTCCTCTCCCGTGTTTCTTCGTTCCCCGAACGGGAACAATCTGGGGAAGGGGTGTGTCACGAAATGCCCGCCCAAGCCTTACTGAGGGAGGACGATGTGGATCCATTCCCCTCTCATCTATCTCCTCTCCTCTGTTTCCAGTCTGCCCCTGACTTCGGCGTTCAGGATTTGCACTATGCCTTTAACGATACGGATAACCAAGACTCGCCCTCGACCCACGTGATGTGGTCACATGCCCCAATGGGTAGAGATGCCGTGACTACGGGCGACTTGAAAGAGGAACCGCCCTGTGAAACAGACGCTGAAGAGCCCCGGTTGGAGAGCGGAACAGGACCGTAGAGTAACTGCTGTATCCCGACTGAAGCTTCGGAGGAAGAACCCCTGCTGCCACAAGGAGAAGCGTCAGACGCCGCAAGTGTCAACCCACCCCGTGAAAAGAGTGAGCCGGACCCACTTCGGCACTACGCAAGGACCAGCCACGCTCCTGGAGGAGCGTGGCTCTACAAAGTACGTGACCGTATCCGTGCCGCGTGGGGTAGAGGGACCCGAGGTGGAAAGCCACCCGGGGATGTACCGGGAGGGCAGTGAGAGACCGGGAAGTGCCTGGTGCTGTAGTGCGGCGCATAACAGGAGAAGCGAGGTGCTGACGGCAAGCGAACCACTGGTGGGGGACCCGGGTGTGACTCCCTACACTACCCTTCCTAATTACGATAGGACCCGATTGGGCCTCAGCCTTACAGAGTTTTCTTTTTCTTTGTTTTCTTTTCGTCTCCACTGATTCTCCCGAGGAGCGCGAGAACCTACGGAGGAAGAACGAGTCTCCTGGGAGTTGAAAACGTGCAAGGAGAGAAATGGACCAATTCCCTAGACTGTTGAACCTGAAAACAAAATATTGGTTTTGAAATAAAACCCTTGAAACATGACCTCAATCCCTGTAGTCATTCTGTACTGGCCCACAAGCCCCCTCTCGCATAAATTTCATTTGTTTTAAAGCACTGGTAATGGCTGGCTTTACTAATCCACTCAGCTATCCACTTTAAATACAGATCTGTTATTTGCAGCAGGCATATTAACCCTCTGCGCTACTTTATGGTGAGTCAAAACTGCCACTAGACAGAACTCCAATCTCTCTTTCTAGCAGGAACAATAATCACAAGCGTTATCTTGACATTTTTATTCCTGCATGAAATCTGGACACACAAGGAACTCTGCATGAGCTGCTTTTAAATCATGTTATTACTAAACACAGCGCCCCCACCTGAGGTCTGCACCCCCCTCCAGATCAGCGCCCAGTGTGGCTGCACCGGTCGCACTGCACTAAAGCCGGTCCTGCGTTCTCTCTAGGGCTTCTGCTACCAGTGAGGTGTAAATGTTAGAATAAAAATGTTTTAACTGAATTGTTCATGCATTGTACGTCTTAAGTTAGCATTTGCAGCACCATTTTATATTCAGCCACCATTTTGAGTCATGATTGAAACTAACTTCTGTCTCTCTGCCCCAGCTGAAAGCAGCTGCGATGATCTGCGTTTCTCCAAGGTTGAGCCTTGCTGTACTGATAAATACACTGTTCTTGTTAGTGCATACCCTTCCCACTAGATAGGCCTGCTCCCACCCTTAGAGCGGCGGGCACAGGCAGAGTGACCCCGGCGTTAAGATAGCGTGTGCCCGTTCTCAGGATCGAAACTCATCCTTCTGTACCTCCTTTTGTTCACCAGATACCAACTGGAAATTTCCAGTCGGGCGTGTCTTTATTGGTTCTGAATTGTACATAATGTATCGCCATGCTTGCTGAAGTCAATCCCTCTGCAGCAATCCCAGGAGGCTGGTCAGACTGGACTCCACTTGAGTGTACCTTGAATAAAATATACTTGGTTTGTATTCTCTACTGTCTGACCGACTCTTCATTTGTATGGAAGGCTGAGAGGTGGTCGCGAGTGACCCGGGTGGCCCTAATCGGGTCACTTCCTTCAGTTGCCGCCCGAACAAGGATTCCATCTGATGACTCTTCCTCACCCGCGGATGGGTGGGGAGGTTGGGGCCATCGTCGGGTCGGACGGGCGGACCAGGGATCCCTACATGAGAGAGTCCTGAACTCGCAGCTGCCCCGTCTGTCTGACCGGGCGGTGCCTCGCCCAGCGGTCATCCCAACTGGGGTCCTGAACGGCAAAACCCTTGGATCTAACCGTTTGGTCCGAAGAGTCGGCAGTGGAGAATAAATTCATTTGACCTGTGTGCACCAGGTGAGTGAGTTTTGGTTCTTTGTGGATATGGTACCATTTTGGTTTGTCTTTGGTACGGTCTGAGGACCGATTTTGGTTTGCATTTGGGACGGTCTGAGGACCGATTTGGATACAAAGTGTTTGTGAACATTCTGCCCGGCAACATAACGAATTTGGCCCACTTTTGAATGTTGTTGTTCTGCTGATGCTCGACTGGAAGAAAGTCAGCCAGCGCCTCCGGAAGGCACTCCGAATTTTGACATGTATGTAAAACATGGCATTGGCCCGATTATATTTAGTACGTTATGGCACAAATATACGAGGGACAATGCTGAGTTGCAGTGGCCGTTGATGGGCACTTTTGATGAACAAAAAATTGGTTTCTTGCAGGAGAAGTTGTTTGCGAGAAGAAGTATGTTTGATTCCCTCAGAACATGGCAGAAAGAGGCTAAACAGAGGCGAATGAAAGCAGAGAAAGAGGCCCAGAAGGGAGAATGCAAACATTGACTCAGAAAGCTGTAGCGCATGACAGAGAGAAGCAGGAGATAGGAATAGAACGTGAAGATAGGACGTTTTGACTGAATATTGATAAATCTTATGTAGCCCGAGAAGAAAATGACACTTTTGTGGAGGAACTGCTAGATGCTCGACCTCCACCTCCGTATGCCCCACAGAGGGTATATCCCGCTCTTCCCCCATAGGCCCAGCTACCCGGTTCTTCTGTCTCTGCTGTTTCTGCTTCTGTTACTGTTGATCAAACTGCCTTGGCCACGGCACCTCCTGTCCTTTCTTTGTCTTCGCCGTCTGTGGCAACTGTGACTGTTAGTACTCCTGCAACCTATTGCTTCAGCGTCTCTCTCTCCGGTTCTTACACCCACGACGCAGCCGTCAATGACGTTAGTGCCTGCTCCCTCTGTTGTCACCTCCACAGTGTTCCTACATTCCCCGACATCACTGAGTAGTGAGACACTGATGCGCGGCCCTGAGGATAGAGAGTGGACGAAATTTAAAGAGCGCATGGGGCGGACATTGGTCCGGTCTGATGTGGGAGATGCAGAGAAAAAGGTGGTGGCTAATCAGGCAGCACAGTGGGCTCGTAACCTCATTTACAGTGTGGAAGATGTGTGGAGTGTGAGGAAAGATTATGAGCCTTTCGTACAGCAACATGCCCTTAAGCACATGTCGGCTACTCTGATCGGTCTTTGGGAGCAGCATTTCAAGGGTGCAGCACCGCAGATTATATACGATATTAGGGATCATGTGTATGTTGCTGATATGGAGCCTGCTCATGTCTTTGGTAATGTTGCAACATTGGTTGTTTATCGGGGAAGGCTACTGGAGAAGAGCCCCACCCCGATATCTCAGTACCTGATGACGGAGGTACATCCTATATACCATCCTGAGATACGGATCAGCATGATTATGTGACTAGACCAAGGGTAGAGGCCCGTTTCCAGGAACAGTGGGTTTATACTCCATGGAATAAAAGTGAGGTCTTGTCTCTTAAAACCCAGTTACCTGACCCTAGGAAAAATCCTACCGTGTATTATAAGGAATTGACTGAGGCCGCTTCATCGACAGTGATGATGCTTGCGGATATCGAAATGTTCTTTGGTTTGTTGGTTCCTGTTGATATTTGGAGGCAGGTACATACACAGGATCACGTTGCAGAATTGGGTGGTACCTGGGACCAAATTAAAATATGGGATCAGGACAGGAAGCCTGGTGAGAAGCCTAAGGCAGAGATACTAGCTCTGCCTGGCCGTATTATCACTTATATGCACTCCCTTATCCCACCCCGAAAGATTGATTGGGACAAGCTATCGGCCTGTCGTCAGAAGAAAGATGAGAGTGTGTCTGATTTTTTTCACCCGATTTGAAGGTGTATTTTTGGATTATAGTGGACAGGACTTGTCAATTGAGGGTGGTGTGCATTTGTTTGTTAGTAGATTTGTTTCAAATTTGCTCCCCGAGATCGCAACTCGATTACAGGCTTCCGAGAGCACCTGGTCCACCTCTTCTCCTTCTGTTATCTTGAATATGGCGCAGTATTATGAGCACAGGGAAAATGAGAATAAGGAAAAGATGGACAAAAAGCATAAGGATTTGAAGACGAAGGTGTTGTTGCAGCAGGCTTCTCGAGGGAATGGTAGAGGACGTGGTAGTTCGGCCCGGCAGCTTCCCTGTACTAGCAGGAGTACTACGCCGGTAGGGCCGAATCAGTGTGCGTATTGTAAGGAGGAGGGACACTGGCACAGCGAGTGTCCTGTGCTTTTGCAGAAAGTTGCAGTCCCGAGAGGACGAGGTTTTCGTGGACGGGGTCGTGGAGATGGTGGCCAGGACAGGGCTCAGACAGCTGAGACATCGCAGGGTCGTACTGATCAGAACTACTTTGACGACCCCCGGGGCAAACAGTACTATCATGATGACTATGATACGGATGAGGTGACCGGGATGTCTTACAGCTAGGCAGCCGGGGACAGGGTGAGGGACCAGTTTTGATACCTGTAGACCAACGAGGTCCGTACGTTAGTGCGGATGTGCAGGGTTCGACCAAGGAGTTTTTGGTGGATACAGGTTCAACAAACAGCTCTATTTCTCGTTCCTTGGTCCCTGGGGCGGCTCTGTCTAGCCATAACAATGTTTCGGTAGGATTTTCTGGTGTACCGGTTGTGAGCCCCATTTCAAAACCTCTTGCGTTGACTATTGGTCCTTTTACTGTGGATTCGCCATTTTTGTTGACATCCAACTGTGGAGAAAATTTGATGGGTTCGGACTTGTTGAAAAAATTGCATGCTACGATCTATTGCTCCCCAGCCGGTGTCTATATGACGATAGATCCAGATGTGGTGTGCGGCAAGCAGTGTCTGTCCAAAGATGTGCCCCTCCCTGCTGAATTTAAAGATGTGCCACCCACACTGTGGGCAACGGACGACACAGATGTGGGTTTGTTGCAGATATCGCCTGTTTCGATACGTGTCAAGGAAGGTGCTATTTTACCCCGCATTCCCCAGTATAAAATACCACAGGCAGGTGAGCGAGCTTTGATGCAAATAGTGCAGGATTTGATTGAGAAAGGAGTGGTTGAAGTGACGGCTGCTAATGTTTGTAATAGCCCTATTCTCCCTATTCTCAAAGGACACCTTTGGATTCCTCTGATGATCATGCAGATGTCTATCGCTTTGTGACTGATTTGCGAGAAGTTAACAAAATAGTGATTCCCCAGTTTCCGGTGGTCCCTGACATTATGACGCTCTTAACGATGATTCCTTCTTCTGCTAAATTCTTTTCTGTCATTGGCTTGAAAAATGCCTTCTTCAGTATACCCATTCATCCTGACAGTAGGTATCTGTTCGGGTTCACCCTAGCTGGTAGAAGCTTTAGATTCTGTCGCGCTCCTCAAGGCTATACAGAGAGTCCAAGTATTTATAGTCAGGCATTGAAAAGTCAGCTGGATTCCTTGTCACTCCCCACAGGTAATGTATTACTTCAATATGTTGACGACCTGCTCATCGCCTCCGACACAAAACAAGGTTGTAAAGATAGTACGGTTAAATTGTTGCTTCATCTAGCTGACCATGGTCATAAGGTATCCCTTTCCAAATTCCAGTATTGTCGACAGGAGGTCACCTATTTAGGTCACCTACTGTCGAAGGAGGGTAGGAGATTTATCCCTGAGGGCATCAGTACCATTGTGAAAATGCCTGTTCCGCAAACTCAGAAAGATGTGCACGCTTTCATAGGTATCACTTCCTATTGCAGGCAGTGGATACCTGGATACTCACTGCTTGTTAATTCTCTGCTTGCACTAACACTAAAAGATGTGCATGAGCCCCTGCCTTGGACACCAGAGTGTCAGCAGTCTTTTGAGCAATTGAAAACTGCGCTTTGCTCGGCTCCAGTGCTTGGTACCCCTAATTATGCAAAGTGTTTTGTGTTGTACGTCCATGAGCTGGGTGGTTGTGCGCTTTCTGTTTAAACACAAAAATTCGGGGATAAGCAACGACCGTGTGCATAGTTCTCTGCTGTGCTTGACCCTGTCATATGAGCCCTTCCGAGCTGTCTAAGAGCGGTAGCGGCTGTGGCTGTCTCAATAAGACAATCGGCGGGACTCGTACTTGATACCGACCTCACAGTCATGGTACCCCAAGCTGTGGATACACTTTTGAATAAGACAAGGACACAGCACCTCACCAGTGCACGACCGACCGGTTACGAGCTAACGCTCTTTCAAAAGCACATTACGATCAAACGCTGTGCCACTCTGAATCCAGCGACGTTACTACCCCTCCCTTCTGGGAATGAGGAGATTGACATACATGATTGCGTTTTTAGGACGGAGGAAGAGAAGAAGGGATGGGTAGACCTGACTGATGTTCCCTTATCTGACCCCCAAGGGTAACTATATGTCGATGGCTCTTGTTTCAAATTACCAGATCGCACCACTACTGCAGCATTCGCAATTACTACACTGTACACGGTAGTTGAGACATCACGAGTTCCCTATCAGTCCGCCCAGGCAGCTGAATTAGTCGCCCTTATTCGAGCTTGTGAATTGAGCAAGGGACTGGTTGTTAATATTTATACTGACAGCCAGTACGCCTTCGGGGTCGCCCATAATTATGGGCAGAGAGAGGGTTCCTTACTTCGCATGGGACACGCATTCAGCATGGTCCTCTTATACATAGGCTTCTGTCCGCTCTGACACTCCCTAAGAAATTAGCAATCGTGAAGTGCAGCGCTCATAAGAAAGTTACTGACAAGGTGGGTAAGGGGAACGCTTTTGCAGATCAGACAGCTAAGGAAACAGCCCAAACAAAGATGAAAAGGGTGTTTGTAGCAGGTCCAGCTAGGTGGGTGCCCGAGTTCTCCATGTTTGAGGATACACTTGAGAATGTAAAGGAGATTCAGAGTGAGGCCACGATGGAGGAATTAGCGGTGTGGCAGGAAAGTACAGCAAATTTGAATGATGAGGGATGTTGGATTGATAAGTCAGGGAAGCAGAGATGGATGTTGCCAGATGCATATTTTCTTCCTGTAGAGACAAATGCCCACGGCCCAGCCCATATCAGTGCTAAGGGTATTTGCAAACTGTTAGATCCTGTATGGCAAAATGCCAACATCCCCAAAACAGCTACACACTTAGTAAATTACTGCATGGTGTGCATGATGCACAATCCTGGCAAGGGTACCCCTACACCACCCGGTAATTTCGCACCTCCCACTTTCCCTTTTGAGGTCCTCCAGATAGACTTTATTGAAATGGACAGGGTCAATAATTTGAAGTATGTGTTGGTGGTTGTCTGTGCATTCAGTAAATAGGTTGAGGCCTGCCCCACTACAGAAAATACAGCCATTGCGACTGCAAAGATACTCCTGAAGCAGTTCTTTCCTCGCTTCGGCTTGCCCCGCTTGATCTGGAGTGATAACGGAAGAAATTTCAATGCCAAGGTTATCAAGCTAATTTGCGAGGGACTACACATCAGACAGAAGTTTCATGCTGCAAATCACCCCCAGTCCGCCGGTTTGGTTGAGAAGTACAATGGTACTCTCAAACTGAAATTGGCAAAGATTCAGGAGCCCACAGGGTTACAGTGGCCAGATGCTTTACCATTATCTCTTTTGTCCACAAGAACAACAGCACATTCTAGGACAGGATTGCCGCCCTACGAGGTCGTGTTCGGACGACCGGCGAATGTTTGGGGCGTCCCACGACCTCGTTATTTTTTCTGAATTTGAGTATCCTTTACTGACTGATTACCTGTACCAGTTAACTAAAGATTTGCGCTCTATTCACCAACAGATACACGAGTCCTTTCCACCTGTACCCGAGGGGCCCAGACATGATATTCGGCCCGGTGACTTCGTCCTGGTGAAGAACTTCCAGCGGAAAAAGAGTTTGGAGCCTCACTGGAAGGGACCTGTCCAGGTCCTCCTGGCTACCCGCACTGCCATAAAAGTCGCAGGCCGAAAGCATTGGATCCACTCCACCCACTGACGCAGAGTACCCCTGCCCTTGTCCTATGATCAGTGGGTAAGGGAGGGCATTGGGGACTCTGAGCATGAGAAGGTACCTCAGTTCATCCCATTTAGCGATGCGATTCTAACGTGGACCCAAACGGATGCTGAAAATAATTAAGTGCTAAATGCGGCAGTCCCTCCAGAGATCAGAGCCATTGTTGTATTCCGCTTTAGGTGTCCGTATATAGGTTTTCCTGATATATGTCCTTATATAGGCACAATTCGCATTGCCCTTATATAGGCATAAGATCCCAGTCCTTATTTAGGCATTAGCCATGCTATCCAAATACAGGCATGGTCACCTACATCCGTCCACCCTAACGTCACAACGAGTACTTAGAAACCAGACCCTTAAGCTCTTGGGAGTTCCCCTAGCACAGGATTATTGATTTCTCCAAGTACTCATTTATTATGCATGAACCACTATTCCTTAAGGGTTCATTCCTGACGTCTTCCTCTGCCTGACTTTACGTCAATGCTAACATTCCAAGGCACCTACCAGGTATAAATATACCTTCCCTTGCCCAAGCAAGTAGGAGGAGACCTCGACTTTAGAGGAGCCCATGTCCCGGCCTGACGCACTGACAAGAGACACTGTCATCCCTGCTCGCAGAGAATCCAGCTTCCAGTGTTCTGACTCCGTTCGCGGGGTGTTAGAGTTCGAGACCCGGAAAGAGATTCCCACCTCTCTCATTCTCAAGGTATGGAGCTGACTAGAAGCTAGAGGGACTCTTGGCATACCAGACTTGGCATACCAGACTTGGCATACTATAGCATACCATACCATAGAATACATCACCTACTTCTTACCTTGCACTGCACTTAGGTTAGGTACACTGGGGTAGAACTAGTTAGAGAAGCATCTTATGAGTACTCGCATTTTTAGCTTATGTTATTTATATATATGAATATATGTGTCATAGCTAAAAGATAATGCTAGCGCAGTATTATTTCTTTCTACTGCTTATGCTGTACATAATATATCTCGCATACTGTCTTATGATTATAACAGCTCATATCTCTTACACGAGAAACAAGACTGTTCAATAAATCCTTTTATTGAAACGCCCGTCTATTCTTTCTGTGTAACTCTGAAGAAACTAAGCATGCACGATTAGCTGAGTGAAACTGTTATCTGTTGTTTCCACGATTCTGAGAGTGTTCCGATTCTAAAGGGAAACAAAGTTGTCATGTTTATGCGGTTGCCAGAAACTACTCCCTTCTTGTTTACAAGGAGTTTCTAGTGGCCTCTGAGTTAGCTGGCACAAAGTAATTAAGTTTAATATACTCGAAAGGGCATACTGACCTCAGTCCTATGTCAAACCTATAGGGTATATTATTCCAATGCGCAGAGCCTATTAGGGAAATAGGAACTACACTACATGGCGCCCAACGTTTGGTAAGGCACTAATTTTACGCTAGATACTGAGTAACTCAGTCGTGCTTTCTCAGAGACCCCTACTCACATACTCCATAAGACGTCTGGAGTGGGTAGGGTTAAGTATCCGCCAAAGCTGAATAGGACAAAAATCCTATATATTAGCTGTATGGTTTGTTCAACATTGAAGGATATAGTGTTCCAAAATATTGTGCACCTTATCTTTGTTTCCTTGAAACTTGTTCTGCATTTTTTCAAAAAATGTCCCTGAACGGGGATACTATCACCGAGAACGCAGTGCAGCTGCGGCTGACCCAGTCGTAACAGCTTTTAATTTTACAGGTTTAAATGAAACCGATGAGGGTGTTATAAACATCCCTCCAAACTTAAGGAGAGCCATCACTCTAAAACTTATAAAACACGGCCTAACACCAAGAGGTGGTAGAGCAGTTTTCGTGATAGAGGCACACAAATCCTTTCAGACAGAGGTATTCTATTCATGGATAGTATTCCCAGAATCAAATCCAGTAACAAAAATGTTTCACTTCTTTAAAGAAGATGAACCACCAGAGGAATATATTCCTTTCGAGGATATTGAAATTCCACTCACATACCAGGAGCATAATCTCTGGTTTAAAGGCGCCCTAAAACATCACAAAAACATTACCAGGCTCGGTCCGCTAGGAAGACCAGGAGCAACATGGCCGATTCTAGCCGGCTACACACCTCATCCTGACATCGAAGAAATGTCAGATGAAGAATTACTTACTCAACTACAAGAGTTAATAAAAATTTACAGACAATTAGTCCAATATGTCATGCGGACTTTCACAGTCCAACCACCTATAACCATTCCAAATCAGACCCCTCAACAGGGAATATACTAAAATTACTCCACAGACTTTACACGCAGTCATGGGTAAAATGCCCACAAAACGTGAACAAATTCCATTCTGGATAGCTCAAAAATTACTCAAATCGAAGCAGTATTTCCAAATACTAGCCCTTATGAGAAACACAGAATACTAACAATCTGTTTACCAATGGGGATCATACCACAACTGGAAGACTGCACCACTTGGGGCACAGTCTTTGCTGCCATCTATACTAAAACACATGGTGTTCCGTCAATTGCACTAATACCAGATGTCCTGAAACAAATTCAAAACGAATACGGGGCAGAACCTGCTCTGAATTTAGGTATGAAATTACTGAAAAACTTCGACCAGGTCTCAACAATAATATCTAATATTAAAGGGGAGGCAGCATCAGTGGCGATCCGCCAACGTTTATGGGAATTTGATGTAACAGAACATCAACATGAACTACCCAGAATAATAGAAAAATCTTATGCAGAATTAGGCAGAGATAGTTTGGGTGGAAAACCTTTGAAGCCAAAATTATCTGAAAGTCCTGAGAAGGACTCTATTAAACAGAATCCTACATCTTCTAAAAAGAAGTGGGAAACTAATAAACAAAATTCAAACGAGACACGTTCTCAATCCCGAGGTAGGTCTCCTCAAAAGGAGCCCTCTGAAAGAAGGTATAACCTCAGAAATAGGGATAATTTAAGAAAACCTGACAGGTATCAAGATACTGATACACGTTCCTCTCGTACCTTTCAGATATCGTCACAGACATCAGAAAGAAGAGGACGGTCAGATCACAAAGAAGAACGCGTGAAATCCAAAGACGATAAACACGTTCAGAAAAATAAATCAAAACCTCAATTCACAAAAGAAGGTAGCAGGTCTGAAGATCAGACATGCCGAGGATACTGAGAACACAGCTCAAGAACGGAGAATGGGCTCAGACAATGCTGGACAGTGCAGCAGAAGTAACAATAGCTCGCCAGAACCTGAAGAAACTTCTGGAGATAGTGGACTTGAATGAGTACATCACAGTAGAGACTGTAGACACCAGGGTTAGTACTCCACAAAAGTTATATGAAATAACACTCCGAATGGAGGGAGACATACCAAGAAAAGTGAAAACACTCTTTTGGGAGAAACTTTCAAGGGGTTATGATATACTTCTAGCAGAAAAGGACTGGCCACCAAACTTTGTCAGGGAGTGCCCACATGGTGAGGACATCATTATGCCAGCCTTCTCCAACCATATTCCAATTCACCTAAAATATACTTATGCCAGGAAATGGGCAGTTGCCCAGGCCCCAGCATTATACAAAAATCATGTAGGATGGGATGAGGACTCACCTCACCACAAAATACAGCTAAAAAATCAACCTACTGCACAAAGGCAGTACCCAATAAAGCAAGAAGCTAAAAACAGGTCAGGGAGATCTTAGATCAACTTGAACACCAAGGGGTGATTGAAACATGCACCTCCTCAATGAACAATCCTTTGTTTCCTGTATCCAAACCAGACAATACATATCGTCTAGTTTTGGATTACAGACACTTGAACACTTGTTCCAAAACATTTGCTGTGCAAAATGCACATAGTACAGCATTAATGAATAACATTGTGCGTAAAAAATATAAAACCACATTGGACATTTCAAATGGTTTCTTTTGTCAAAACATAGCACCTGAAAGCAGGTACTTAACAGCTTTCTCAATAATGGGGACCCAGCGTCAATTTTGTCGACTCCCACAAGGGTTCAAAAACAGCCCGGGGTTATTCTCAGCAAGAGTAACAGAGTTACTACAAATTTATGATAATGAGGCATTGTCATATGTCGCTGACATCTTTCTGACAGACGATGACCTAGATAGGCACTTGAATAGGGTGAGTACCATTATATTGGGCTTCGCCTCTGAGGGCTATAAATTCAACTTTAAAAAATCCAGAATTGCCCATCTCAATGTCCTTTTCCTAGGATATGAGCTTTCAAGTGAAGGCAAGAGCCTTTTTAGAAAAGTGCGCGCTGCTCCAACCTCCAAAAACGCTGAAAAATTTACAATCCATCTTGGGTTTCCTAAATTTTGGAAGAACTTACATTCTAAATTACGCAGAAAGGGTTAAACCTCTCTACGAATTAATAAAACCTGATTTTTCAACAAAACATTGGACACAAGAACACACAGAAATCCTGCGTTCACTCCAAGCTAACATGTTAGCAACATATCACTTACAAACACGCGTAAATACACGCAATTTAGTGATCCGAAAACTTTCGGGTCAATGCGGATTCACCTATTTAACATTTAATGAGGGTGAAAACGTACCAATAGCATACAAATCACATTTGTATACACAAGCAGAAATGCGCTTCACTTCAACAGAAAAAATACTGACAGCAGTTCAAACCGCTGTAGCAAAAGAAAGAGCTCTAGCTCAAGGGAGACACATTATTGTCGTAACTCCAGTACCAGCCTTAGAGGCGGTCACAAAAGCGAGCATTCCAAATGCAAAAGCTTTACATCCTAGATGGATACAATGGGTTAATTCTCTTGCTGCAGCAGATGTTGAATATGTTTTTGATCCTGATTTAAAAACACAAGCGTTCCTGCAATATGAACATGAATGTCCTCTGCCCACTGAAATTCTGCCTCCCGATCAGTACGAATTTATAATTTATACTGACGGATCAGCACAACCCGCTACAGGGAGTAAGCAAGCTTACAGTGCAGCGTGCGCAATCGTTAAAGGTCGCATGTGCGATGGTAACTTCAGACCAATGGTCACTAAAACTCAATCTCTAGGAGATTGTACAGCTCAGCGAGCTGAACTACAAGCATTCAAACTGGCACTTGAAAATACAAATTGCAAATTCCCCACACTTATAGTGTGCGATTCCTTTTACTGTGTTCAGTCATATAATGAATATATACAGAATTGGCTTCAAAACGGATTCAAAGATGCAAAAGGTGGCACAATAAAGCATAAAACGCTTTGGGAACAAGTAGTTCAGTTGAGAAACGAACTACCAAAAGCTCACGTGATACACACGCTGAGTCATCAACGTGATGGCGTTCACGTTACAGGGAATTCATTGGCTGATGAAGCCGCAAAGGGGGCTGTTCAGACGGCTTCCGTAGCTGCGATCACTCGCTCAAAAACGAGAATAGACAGTGAGATATTGTTGGCTGTCAATGCTTCAAGCAAAGGCAGTGGTGCAGCGTTACCAAAGAAATTTCCACTCAAGTACTCTTATGTAATTGATGCGAACAACGTTCCTTTTGCTTGAATCCCTGGAGTGGGGGATAGGGTAATTCCAAACATGGAACATAGATTAGGACTGATCCTAGCAGCACATGAAGGGAAAGCCTCTGCCCATGCAGGTGTTTCTGAAACGGTATCTTTGCTAAAACAAAGATATTGGTGGCCTGGCATTAGGAAACAGACCAAAAACTATGTTTTGGAATGTGAAATATGCCAACAGATAAAAGTCTCCACAGTGAAACGTCCTGCGCAGACACCCCTGTTGATTTCAGACAAACCATTAGCTTGTGTTTATCTGGACCACTGCGGTCCCTTGCAAAGGGACGGTAACTATAAATATATAATGGTCGCAGTGGATTCGTGCTCAAGGTTCCTATGGATATGGCCTCAGCGCTCGGCTGACGCTCGAACTGTTATAAAAGATTTGCGAGTCTTTATCGGCACATACGCAATTGGCACACTACATTCTGACCAGGGCCCTGCGTTTAGCTCTCGGGCTTACAAAGAAGCCATGGCCAGTTTGGGCGTAGCATTGCGGTACTCCTCTCCGTTTCATCCTGAGGGAAATTCTGTTGTGGAAAGGAAAAACCGGGACATAAAGCAGTCTATAACAGCTAGAGTATTAGGTTCAGGTGATGGGTGGGTCAAACATCTTTAAGGGGTCCAACGCTCATTGAATAATTTGCCAAGAAGTTCTCTAGGTGGGGTCACTCCATATGAGGTCCTATTTGGGACAAGAGTGTGGGTTCCTGATCTCGAATGTAAAGGCACAGTGGTGGAAAATAAACCCTTTGATATCAAAGATCGTTTGGCTGTTTTACAGGATCTAAATGAACTAAGATCGAAACAAAGCAACGTGTTCCTGAAGCCAACCACCACTGGGGAAAAACCGTCAGTCCCAGCAAGGCCTGTCTGGATCCCAAAAGTTGGGGATCTAGTCAGAGAGAAGATTGCGGACAAGAAGGAATTTGGACCTTCTTACAGACAACCAGTAACTGTCCTAGCCGTCCACGGAACAAGAACAGTACTTCTGCCGCCCCTTGCTGGAAAAAAGGAGAAAAGATTTGTGTCAATCGACCTCATCAAACCACACTATGTGGCCAATACTAAATAGTAGGCCTCATGGACTCCGACCTAGTAGCAGACGCACTCCTCTCGCTACTATCCAAGAGGTTCAGACTGAAAGACTCATAACCATCGAGAATTCAGCAGTAACAGATGAAGGACTAAGCAACAATGCTATGGAACTCATCCCTCTTGAAACTCAAGTAACAGTTCGTCCAGATACACCTGTCTACACCAACGTAACACGTGATCAACTGGTTCCAGCGATTTCAACAAATCCTGATGCAATTCCAACAATTGACCGAACTGCTTCTGGCTATTTCATTAACTTTGATACGTTTTCTGAGGATCCAAGTGAGCCTGAAACGGCGCCAGCCATAAAAACTTTCGAACAACAAGTACAAGACTTTTTTCATTTTCTGAAAGAGACTTATCTGGTTTCACCATGGATTGAACTATGGATAATTTCTTGGAATATTTTTCTTTCTGCTTTGGCTAGCTTTAGTAATGACTCTTAGCGTGCTTATAAACGGCAGATACATTCGTATGGACACTGAAAGTAAATATGTGAACTTACTTTTAAAACCACACAAATCATCTCATCGTGAAACAAGAGACTTGTCAGCAGTGAACATCACAGCCGTTCCTATACAGGATGGTATAGTTTGGGACAAAACCGATTTCGATATATTCGGCCCTACGGAACTTTTGAAGATTCCACATTTTTTTTAAATATCGTTAAGTGACTTTATTACCTCCAGTACCTATTCTGATGATTGGGACTATGAGACGTTAATGACATGATGTCTGATCTAGAAAGGTCTGCTGCGTTTTCTAACAATGAATACTTAGAGGGTTCATCAGACTACGAACAGCTTTATTGTTACAACCACTATGGTCATCATTTTTTGCATAAATCTGCATCACCTAGAAATATGTTTATGTATAACCAATGGGAACATTGTCCTACACCACCAAGGGGTAGTTCAAAAACGTTTGCAAATAAGTTTCCATATTTTTCAGGGTACAATACATCTGATCCAGAAACATTTTACTATAAGAATGAAAACAAAACAGGACAGAAAAATATGTTAACTAATACAAAACAGATTTATTCTGCAGCATTTATTACCCAACTGTCTAGGCAAGGATTTGACTTTTGGAAAGACACAATCGACACAAAATCTGTCTGGGGTTCTAAAGATTGGCAAGTGCAGGGGATAGAAGTTTTGTTTAGAGCCTGTATTATCCCACAGAAAATAATGTTTTTGAATGACACTGTGCAACAAACGTCTTGCCTTGGTTTAGCCAAGATCAAAGACATGAACACACCTTCCGTACCAACACCTGCAAGTAATAGCACTACACAGGGAGCGGTCACCGTAGACACAATACTACAAAACAACAGATCAGATCCTGATTGGGAAAAATGGTTGCTCTGGCCCACAGACACAAACATCTGTCAAGAAAGATTCCTGAATAGAATTCAGGGCTTTACTATCCATAGGCCAGACCCACGTTATGTTCAACGACAACATCCGGGGGTAGTAACAACATACAGTGTAGGAAAATTGTGCCTCAACTGGTTACAAAAATCTACACTCGAGGATGTGAAACAACACTTATCTTTACTTAAAGAAGACGCAGACCTTAGGGATTTCTTGCTAGGACCAAGAAAACCGCGTCAAAAAAGTTTCATGTATGCCGGCATTTATGCTGCTTATAATGAAATATGGAAGGTTTCACAGGCAGAGGCCGCAGAAAGAATACGTGAACTTGATCGTATTAACTTAGAGAAATCTCTCACTGTGGTCGACAATGGGTTAACAACTTTGTCATCCAGAATTTATTCACTGGACAACATTGTATCCTCTGCTATTGACATACTGGAACAAGATTTAGCCATGTTACAACAAGGCCAATCTCAGTTACGGTCTATTATGTTTTTAGGCTGGACGCTGCAATCCTTGCGTGCAGGCTATGTGCCTTGGCGTTTTATCAACACGTCATCTCTGTTTTCAGAATACAATCTCACGGATAAACAGGTCGAACTGGCACAAAGGGGAGCAAAGTATACAGTGCTGAGCATTGAAAAACTCGAAAACTTACCATTTACGGTAGCAGAAAAACCAGCTACAGAATGGCTTATCCATGGCAAAATAACTCTGCCTGTCACTACTTTTCATTTTCAGTATTGCCTCAAACAAATGCAAGCAGGCAAATATGAAAGGTTGGGTAAAGAATACATTAAGACATCCTGGGATTTACCTTACGAATACAGATGTTGGAGTGGGGATCGTGAAGTGTTTCTGAGCGGTACACACTGTAAAAATGCACTGAGCGGATCTCTCATATGTCAGGACATTTCTTTACACGGGGCTTGTAATGGTTCTGTGGCAAACTTGTCCTGCCACCTGCAGGGTACACCGGCTGCTGTGATTAATCCAACGTTTGGCCAACTTTCTAACGGGAGTTACCTCATGTTGAATGATCAGAGTTGCTGTGGCATGTTGCCAGGAATCCCATATCTGGTAACGGTTAGCTCCAGGGTTACTTCTTGTATGCAAGTATTGTTCCCCCAAATAGACACAGTCAGGGAGTCGCCTCTATGGCCTTCATTGAATGTTTCTTTTATACGTTTTTATACTTTAAGCAGAATGAAAGCCATGCTTTTACAACAAACAGTGCCTTTGACCTCGGCCAAAGAAATCTATGATCTACAAATTGCAAGGACTTTGGCTGAGATACAGGCTCTAATTCGTACAAACTGCCCTATGCATTTCGTAGAAATGATGGGACGTATCTTAAACATGTCTGATACGAGCGGGATTGTACATGTATTTAAGACCATCTGTTCAGGACTGTTAACACCTTTTCAGGCAGTCCTCGGAATCATTCCAAACTTCGCAAATTCGGTGTTGGGTGGTGTGCCATTAATTCTAGCACTCGTTGCAGGAATCCTGTTTTTATTCCTACTACTACGCTATGGCAAGCCTATCAACCGGCGTCACTCCCAGCAATTTGGAGAAAGCTCTCCTAGAACGGAAGTGCTGTGAGCGCATAGTGCAACTTTTGGGCATACCTCGTCTACGGGAACTTAATACAACATGGTTTCTGTCATTTAGACCAATCTGGCAAGATTGCATCTTACCTGTTCTACGCTGCCTGCTTTGCGGTGAAGAATGCGTGCTAGACATCTGTCTAACACTCCCATCAGTCATGCCAACGGATATCGATACTCTGCTGGACCCGATAACGGCCCATGCTCTGTGTTGTCCCCAGAGGCTACCAATCCTGATGACGGCATTCGTTGAGATCTCACAGACGCTTCCTGCTGCTGCTGAGGTACGAGATGGATCAACAGGCACACAGGTAACAACGGACGTTACATTGCTGCAGCATCCTATGCTGAAGGCGATGCTTCACATCTCTGTGCATTTAACCTTCTAAACGAGGTGTTACAACTGTCACCGACATCGGTAGATGATCTTTTGTCTACAGGAATAGATGATTTCATGTTTACACCAGACCCATACACTGACTTTGATTCGGCTCACAGTGTAGCGGGGACGCAATGAATTTGGCCTCCATATTTTCAAAACAGAACAAAACTTGGAACTCTTCCTAAAAATTGAATTTTTTTTCTCTTTCACTATTTTTGAAAATACATGGCAATTCAATCTGCTTACAGTAAAACTATTCATATAGAACGGACTTCTTTGAATACTTCCAGGGACACATTGTCACCTTATTTACCACAATTTCATTTAGTACCATGATATGAAATGGCTTTGATTTTTTGAATACTTGTCAACCATTTCGTCATATGTATATATTTCTGTTTTATCATTCATGTTGCATTTATTTCCAATATATGGTAAGAATGAAAAAATGCTTTAAAATGTACAGTACCTATTGCATTACATGTTTAGCAACAGTTTTTTTTAAAACTTCTTTTAATATGCTTTTAGAAATGTTTTTAGCAACATGTGGTACTCAGTTTAATGTTTAGCATTTAATGTTTAGCATTTAGTATTATCGTTCATTCGAAAGTGGAGTGGGTGTTGTAGTCCGCTTTAGGTGTCCGTATATAGGTTTTCCTGATACATGTCCTTATATAGGCACAATTCGCATTGCCCTTATATAGGCATAAGATCTCAGTCCTTATTTAGGGATTAGGCATGCTATCCAAATA
The DNA here is from genome assembly GCA_963921515.1 of Calotriton arnoldi. Classification (NCBI taxonomy): domain Eukaryota; kingdom Metazoa; phylum Chordata; class Amphibia; order Caudata; family Salamandridae; genus Calotriton; species Calotriton arnoldi. The sequence goes on along the minus strand of CAWUFW010012172.1, from coordinate 477,155 downwards.
CAGGCATGGTCACCTACATCCGTCCACCCTAACGTCACAACGAGTTCTGAGAAACCAGACCCTTAAGCTCTTGGGAGTTCCCCTAGCACAGGATTATTGATTTCTCCAAGAACTCATTTATTATGCATGAACCGCTATTCCTTAAGGGTTCATTCCTGACGTCTTCCTCTGCCCGACTTTACGTCAATGCTAACATTCCAAGGCACCTACCAGGTATAAATATACCTTCCCTTGCCGAAGCAAGTAGGAGGAGACCTCGACTTTAGAGGAGCCCGTGTCCCGGCCTGACGCACTGACAAGAGACGCTGTCATCCCTGCTCGTAGAGAATCCAGCTTCCAGTGTTCTGACTCCCTTCGCGGGGTGTTAGAGTTCAAAACCCGGAAAGAGATTCCCACCTCTCTCATTCTCAAGGTATGGAGCTGACTAGAACCTAGAGGGACTCTTGGCATACCAGACTTGGCATACCAGACTTGGCATACCAGACTTGGCATACTATAGCATACCATACCATAGAATACATCACCTACTTCTTACCTTGCACTGCACTTAGGTTAGGTACACTGGGGTAGAACTAGTTAGAGAAGCATCTTATGAGTACTCGCATTTTTAGCTTATGTTATTTATATATATGAATATATGTGTCATAGCTAAAAGATAATGCTAGCGCAGTATTATTTCTTTCTACTGCTTACGCTGTACATAATATATCTCGCATACTGTCTTATGATTATAACAGCTCATATCTCTTACACGAGAAACAAGACTGTTCAATAAATCCTTTTATTGAAACGCCCGTCTATTCTTTCTGTGTAACTCTGAAGAAACTAAGCATGCACGATTAGCTGAGTGAAACTGTTATCTGTTGTTTCCACGATTCTGAGAGTGTTCCGATTCTAAAGGAAACAAAGTTGTCATGTTTATGCGGTTGCCAGAAACTACTCCTTCTTGTTTACAAGGAGTTTCTAGTGGCCTCTGAGTTAGCTGGCACAAAGTAATTAAGTTTAATATACTCGATAGGGGCATACTGACCTCAGTCCTATGTCAAACCTATAGGGTATATTATTCCAATGCGCAGAGCCTATTAGGGAAATAGGAACTACACTACACCATTAAGGAGCCCCTTTCCACTGACCCCTCTGTGCCTGGAGTCACCAGGTACAATTTGCATCCTCGGGTGAAGTACAGTGCACCAAAGGAGAAGTCAGATTAGTTAGGGATGGACTGTGCAAGTCAGGGAGTACTTTGTCAGTAGTACCAACGGTGTTAGTTTAGGGTGAGGCGAGATTGGTGCATTGTTCTGACATTGGACAGGATAGACCGAACGTGCTCCCCTGAAGGGGGGTACATTATCCTGGACGATGTGGGATTCATCATGAGCTAGGACTGAGCAGCTCCTCCACCGGTGCTCAAGAGCGCCAACATTGATGAGCAATAGGAGTCTACCAGTGAGGCTCAGACGGACACTGGGAACACTTGCCCCCTTACCATCAGTTTTATTGCATTCCCTTTTCCTTGCTTCATAATGTATCGATTTGGTCGGCCTATTACTGAGGAAGAACAGCCATTTGCACCTCCGCGTCCAGTGCGGGGTTGGTCCACAAAAAGTAAAATAGTTTTTGCATCAATAGACGCGATTGCACTAATATTTGTATTGGGGATATCCTGGTTCCTGGAGGAGAAGTATCCTGTACATTCCTTGGTTGGTAGCACCCCCATTCCCCCTGAACACATTTTTGTCACTTTGGCCCCTCACAAAGGAGAGCACTGAAAGTCTTATACAGATAACGTGTTTATACAAATGTTGCATCAGGCTCATGAAGTGTCTAATACCACAAATTGTTGTGTTTGTGGATTGCTTCCCTCAGTGTCTCATAAAAGTGATAATTTGTTGTCCAAGCCACTGTCATACATCAGTAGTTGCAAGGGTTGGTTTGAATTGCTCAGTATGGTGCGTCCCAATCCCCAAATCTCTGCTCTGGATAGGACACTTATTGATTCTCGCACTATGATACAGAATGTACAGTTCCATCACAGGGTTCCCCCGTAGGACAGACAGGACAAGAGACGTTTGGTAAATTGTTTTTAAGGTCCTGTATGAACGCATACATAAGAGTAAAGAACGAGACCTGGTTTCGAATGGAAATGACTGATTTCCAAGGGTTCAACACGTCCGAGTACTTCCAATCTTTCCAGGTTCGTAATGTTACAGAGGACCAGCCAATACCCGTGTCAGTGGTCAACACAACAGCTAGTTTCTGTGTCCAGGGGACAGGGAGGATAAAGGTGGGGGAGAGCAGATGCAATTTCACCTACAGATTGAGAGCGACGGATAGTCCGTCCTTAATACCACCCCCTAATGTCTATTTCGTCTGTGGATCTCAAGCTTATGTCTGGCTCCCAAGGGGATGGTCAGGCAGGTGTTATCTCTCTTTTCTCCTTCCCCTTGTGTTTATAGCTCCGTCCAATTACCATAAAGATCACCAGCTGCAGCATAGGAGTGTATACTTGCCCCGAGTTAGAAGGGCCATTGACACAAAGGATATAGTTCAGACAGATACTACCTTACAACAGTTTGAGGATGCCATGAAGGGTATCGTACCTTTTTGGGGCCCAATGTCCAATAGCCTTAACATTCGTAGGTTAACAAGGGTTGTTGAAGGGGTTATTAATACCACAGCCTTTATACTGACCAATATTACTGCTGAGCTCCAGGCTACGAGGCTCGTTACTTTACAAAACCGGATGGTGTTAGACGTCATCCTTGCTGATCGGGGAGGGCCCTGTCGCGTTATTGGCAGTAGCTGTTGTGTGTACATACCTGACCACGCCCCCAATGTGTATGCTGCCATACAGAAATTGCAAAGACTCTCATCTGACATACACCAAGAAAATGGCACTTGGACTCTCTCTGGGTGGTTCTGGGGTGTGCTTACGTCCTGGGGTTGGAAGATCGTATAGTTTCTTACCTGTCGGTGTAGTTTTGCAGCTTGAAGAATTTTCTGGATTCACTATGCTGTGCATTATCCCGCCATCTAGTGGTTGGGTCCGGAATTGTAGTATTTCTTCTCTTTTTTTTTTTTTTTGTAGTTGGTGGGCGTCGACATACTCCCATTTGGTGTCCCTCTGTGACATCGACGTGCTTCCTCCGGAAGCTCCCACCTTTGGTCACCATCTTTGGATTCTTTTTCTTTTTTTTTTAATTGTTCGTTCTTGTTATATCCTCTTTTCCTCCTGTCTCATCTTTCTGGCGGAGGAGGGTGGGTTCGCTAGTGAATCCAGAAAATTCTTCAAGCTGCAAAACTACACCGACAGGTAAGAAACTATACGTTTTGCAGCGTGAATCTTTTCTGGATTCACTATGCTGTGCATAGACTTTGTAGCAGTTTGCTAGTCTTGTGGTGGTTGGGTGGGAGATGAGCGTTGGTTTGTGAATATATGTTGTAAGACCTTTTGTCCTACTTGTGCTTCTTTATTCATTTGAATATCCACACAGTAGTGCTTTGTGAACGTGTGTACCGAAGACCATGTTGCTGCTTGGCAAATGTCTTGAATAGGCCTATTTGCTAGAAAAGCTACTGTTGCTCCCTTTTTCCTTGTTGAGTGAGCATGTGGTGCTCCTTGCAATGTGTGACCTGCCTGTTTGTGGCATAATTGTATGGCCTGTGCAATCCATCTTGCAATGGTATTCTTTGTCACCGGTCTTCCGAGAAAACTGTTGGCAAATGATACAAAGAATTGTTTTGTTTTTCTGTATTCTTTGGTTCTTTCTATGTAATACATGACCGCTCTTCTTGCGTCTAGGGTGTGTAATGCCCTTTCTGCTTGTGATTTTGGCTTTTGAAAAAAGCTTGGTATTTGTATCGTCTGGTTTATGTGGAACCTTGATACCACCTTTGGCATAAACTGTGGGTCAGTTCTCATGACTATTCTGTCGTTATGTATCTGGAAGTAGGGCTCTTGTAGTGCTAGCGCTTGTAATTCACTTACTCTCCGTAGTGATGTAATAGCAACTAAAAACGCAGTCTTTAGTGTGAGCATATGTAGCGTAGCTTTATGCAGTGGTTCAAATGGTGCTTTCATCATTTGCGCGAGTACCAGGTTGAGGTTCCATGCCGGTGGTGGCATCCTCTTTGGAGGTGCTATTCTCTTTGCTCCTTCTAGAAATCTCTTGACCACGTGGGATGTGAAAAAACTTTTCCCTGTCTCTCCTCTTGTGTACGCTACAATAGCCTCTAAGTGTACCCTTATAGATGTGTAGCTTAGTTTACTCTGTAGTAAATATGTTAAGTATTTTAGCACTGTTGATTCTCTTGTGATCTTCTTTGAAAGTTTTTCCTTAAGGCACCATTGAGAAAATCTTTTCCATTGGCTGTGTAACACCTCCTTGTTGTAGGTCTCCTCGATTCTCTGAGTACTGCCATTGTGCTCTCTGGTAGCTTGAGGTACGCAAATTCTAAGTCCTCAGGAGCCATGCTGCCAGGCTTAGGCTCTCTGGTTCTGGGTGTAGCACCTTTCCGTTCTGCATTGTTAAGAGGTCCTTTCTTTTTGGAAGCTTGTGCATTGCTCCTTGAGTTATTTCCATTATCTGAGAGAACCAAGTCTGTCTGGCCCACTGGGGTGTTATGAGTATTAATGTCATGTGACTGAGCTTGCATTTGTTGATTAGCCTGTGCAGTAGTGGTATCGGGGGAAAAGCGTAAGCAAATATCCCTGACCAGTCTATCCATAGCGCATTCCCTAGGGACTGTTTGCACGGTAGCCTGGACGCGAAGTTTTGGCATTTTGCATTGTGGGGAGTTGCAAATAGGTCGATTTGCGGGGTTCCCCATTTGTTGAATATCTTTTGTATCTCTGACTGATTTAACTCCCATTCGTGGGATGCTGAAGTTTGCCTGCTTAGCCTGTCTGCTTCTGCATTGTCCTTCCCCGGCAGATGTATTGCTAGTAAGTCTATCTTCCTCGGGATCGCCCATCTCTATAGTTGTTGGGCTAGGGTTGAGAGTGCTAAGGACTGTGTCGCTCCTTGTTTGTTTATGTAAAACATGGTTGTTGTATTTTCTGTTTGTATCAGCACCCTCTTTCCGTAAAGTTCCTTCTGAAAGGCTTTTAAGGCTAGGAACACTGTTTTCAACTCCAGGAAGTTGATGTGTTTTACCGCATCCTGTGGCGTCCACAATCCCCTTACTTTCAGGTTGTCCATGTGCACTCCCCATCCTTGCTGGGATGCATCTGTTGTGATGGTCACTGTTGGAGTTGGTTGTGTGAAAAGTCTCCCCTGTGTTATGTTCCTTGTGTTCCACCATGCTATTTCTTGATGAACTGTTTGTGCGACAACCACTAGATCCTCCCAACTCCCCGTTGCCTGTGACCATTGTTCTTGCAGCCATTCCTGGAATGGTCTCATGTGCAGTCGAATGTTTGGGACTAGATGAATGCATGATGCCATCATTCCTAGCAGTTTCCCCACTGTCCTCACTGTCAGAGCTTGCCCCTTGTGGTATAGGTGTGTCTCCTTCCGTATTGCTAATGTTCTCTCTTTGCTCGGGAATACTTTCCCTAGTCTCGTGTTGATTTCTGCGCCTAAGAACATTTTTACTTGCTCTGGTGATGATTTGTCCCAGTGTATTGAGAAACCGAGTTGGACCAATGTTTGAAAGACCTGCTGTATGTGCTGTTTGCAGATATTGTAGGAGCTTGCTCTTACTAGCCAGTCGTCTAGGTATGGATATACATGAATTCCTTGCCTTCTTAGGTGGGCAGCTAATGCTGCTAGGCATTTTGTGAAGGACTCTTGGTGCTGATTTCAGTCCGAATGCTAGCACCCTGAATTGGTAGTGTGTTCTGTTGATCACAAATCTTAATAGACCCTTGTGTTTTCTGTTCATGGGGATGTGCAAGTATGCGTCCTTTAAGTCTATAGTTGCCATGTAGTCTGCTGCCTGTATCTGAGGTATCACCTCTTGTAAAGTTGTCATTTTGAATTTTTGAGTCTTTATGAATTTGTTTAGGAACCTTAGGTCTAGTATTGGTAATAAAGTTCCGTCTACCTTTGGAATGAGGAAGTACGTGGAGTAAACGCCCTTGTTCCTTTCCGTGAGTGGTACTTATTCTATGGCCTTTTTGCTCAGAAGTTCCTGTGCTTCTTCGAGCAACTGAGCTAGTTCTTTTGCTGAATGCTTTTTGTTGGTTGGCTTTTTGGTTGGAGGTTGTCTTGCAAGTTCTTTTTTTTTTTTTGTAATATTTTTATTAGATTTTTAAATGCACAGAGTCAAAATACATTACACGTTATGATACTTAGGGGCCAACCCAATTAATTAATACAACAAAAATTCATTATAATAGCCATAGCATAATAATATACAGCTCATTCTGCAAACTGGAACATCATTAATTACTCATTTCATTTTTCCAATTATAGATAGGGGCCCATATTGTCCTACCAAGCTTCCTACCTCTTTTACCTCTCCTCTCATATATTCCTTTCTCAAGATTATAAATAAACAGTAGTTTGGCTAGCCATTGCTGAAAAGTAGGAGCAACCCGATCCAACCATGCTGAAGAAATACATATACGTAAAACAGCCATGGAAACGAACCAGAAATACCTCATTGGGTCTTGAAAACCAGAATTTCTCACCCCTAACACCATTAAAGCAGGCAATAGGGAACCTCTTAATTTCAGAGTTTGATTAATAAATGTTTCTATCTCCTTAATCAAAGTCTCCAGTTGCGGACAGGTCGCAAACATATGTATCGCATCTGCTGCTAAACTTCCGCACCGGGAACATCTAATCCCCTCTTGTCCCCCCCATTGCGCAATTTTAGCTGGTGTAATATACAGAGAGAAGAGAGTCTTATAGTGCTGCGCCTGGAGTCCCGCTGAGCACAAAATGGTGTTACCTAGCTCAAGGGAATCGAGAAAATCATCGGGATCAATATCAAGCTTCTCAGCCCACTTTCCCCATGCTTATCTAGATCATCTAATTTAAGCAAATTCAATACCGCATATATCCCCTTAATAGTGCAGTTCTCCCTGATCGAATATTATCCATAATTCTGATCCTTCCAAAATGATATGGTCCCCCTTTTTCCCTTTTACAAAGCTAGCTAATTGCAAATACTTAAAAAAAACTCCTGCTTAAGCCATACACACTTTGTAGTTCATTAAATGTTTTTAACCCATCTTGCCCCAGCAGATCCCCAATCATCCGTATTCCACACTCATCCCATTCCTCATAATTGTATCTGCAAAAATCCCCGGGAAGGAAGGGTTCTTATATAGCTGAGTGTAGAAGTGGATTCGCCCAAGGCCCAGACTCTTCTTGAGTGCTGTCCAGATTTTAAATGCAGCGTTTAACGTCTTAAACCTTGTCTTTTTAAAATAGCTAGGTTCGTTAAATTTCATAAAACAATTCTTAGCTTTTTTCCTAGCAAGTATTGGTACGGATCGGAGGACTCTGTTTTAGTCCAGCAATCAACCTTGCATCCACCCAGCAAACTAATCATATTTTGTAAAGCCACCGCCCAATAATACAATCTGAAATCAGGGACTGCCCAGCCCCCCCTGTCTCGCGGCAAGGTCATAAATCTCAGAGCTCTTCTGGTTTTGCCATGCGCCCAGATAAACCTATTCACCATATGTTCCAGGAGCCCAAACCAATGTTTCTCAAATTCTAACGGTATAGCTCTAAACACATACAATATTTTAGGCAAGAACACCATCTTAACCACGTTGCAGCGTCCCATGATCGACATATGCAGATTGTTTATATGGTCAAAGTCTTTCTTAGCCTTGTTAATAATTGGGCCAATATTTTCCCCAACTATTTTCCCCAATTCAGGCATTATATTGATACCTAAGTATATTACTGAGTCAACCACCCGTGGGTCATCAAATTGGGCCTCCTTGTTTAGAACAATTTGGGTCTTAGCCCGGTTTAGCTTGTACCCAGATATTAGGCCAAAAGCTTCTGCTTCACGCTCTAAACCAATTAAAGCGGCAGCTGGGTCTGGGGTTACCACGGCAACATCATCTGCGTATGCCATTATCTTAGCATCTAGCTCATGAAATCTAATTGGTCTAATACTATTATTAGTTTCCAATTTCCTAATCAGGGGGTCAATATATAAAGCAAACAGGAGGGGTGAGCATGGGCACCCTTGCCGTGTACCACGGTTAATTCTCATAGGTAGTGTATATCCCCCATTAACTCTCAATCGAGCCATTGGAGCTTATACAAGGCCTGCACTGCCTTAATAAAGTCAAAACCCAAACCAAACATGTTCAGTACCTCCCAGAGGTAATCCCAGGAGACCCTATCAAATGCTTTTTCGGCATCAAGTAAAATCAGTGCCATAGGGTCTCCTGAGATCTCAGCTACATCAAACAGCGTAATAACCTTGCGAATATGTTCCGTAGTCCCTCGGCCGGGTATGAAGCCATGCTGATTCGGATGAACTAAGTTCCCAATTATTTTATTCAGCCGGGTTGCCAATACCTTAGAATACACTTTAACATCACTATTCATAAGTGTTATTGGCCGGTAAGAACCGGGTTCTTCCGGGGGCTTCCCCTTTTAAGAATACTATGATATCTGCCCCTCCCCATGAATCAGGAATTGAGCTCCCCTGCTGAGCCTGACACATTGTTTCCAGTAAATCCGGCCCAATTGTTTCAGCAAAAACTTTATAAAACTCGACTGGAATCTGATCGGGTCCTGCTGCTTTCCCGGAGGGAAGACTTCGGAGTGCCTCCAAAGTCTCATCTAGGGTTAGTGTTCTCGCCAGTACTTCTCTATCACTAACATCTACACCTTGCAAACCTGCTGTACTCAAATAATTCTTGCTGTGCGCCTGCTTGTAGACCAATTGTTTACTCTTATCTTCGGAGTAAAGTTTTTCATAATAGAGGCGAAAAACCTCCCGAATCTCCTGCGGGTCTTCTACTAATCTCCCAGTGGTATCTAAAACCCCTCTAATCTCAGCCGCTAGACTCTTTTGCCTCAATCGCACTGCCAGAGTATGCCCAATTCTTTCATTGTACTCATAACAATGCTCTCTTCTAGTTAAAAACCTTTCTGCCGCTTTAACCGTAGCTAAATCTCCCAATTCAGCTTTCGTCAGAGCTAAGTTAAATAAAATCCCATCCAAAGAGTCGTTCCTACTAACCCCCACTGCCAAATCCTCCTCTAGCTCCTTCAATCTGTTAATCAGCGCCTTCTCCCTCTGATTTTCCTTCTTACGTCTAAATAGGCTATAGCTCATTGTTTCACCCCGAACTCCAGCCTTGAAGGTGTCCCATACGACCCCAGTGCTAGCGCTTGCCCTATTAATCTCCCAAAATATCTGAATCCATTCGGTTATATGCCTTATATATTCAGGATCCTTTAATAAGCCTCTCTCGAATGTCCAAGGCCTCGCTTGCTTAGGTTTCCCCCCTAGATTAACTGTAAGCACTAGCGGATTATGGTCCGAGAGCAATCGGGGGTATTTCTCAATTTTACACCTAGATATTAGAGAATATGTGACAAAAAAATAGTCCAATCTCACCAATACCTGATGAGGCGCCGAAAAATATGTACTACCCGGATCTTTAGGGTGGAGGGATACCCATACATCCCGGAGTGCGTTGTTCTGCACCAAATTAGTAAACGCCTTATATACCCTCTTCTTTCTGCCCCTATAACCTCCCCCATTTTCCCCCCAAAGACCACCCATACCATTAATATTATAGTCACCGCACATTATCACCGGGGCAGGCCAGGAGGCTAGCTCCACATCCAAGAATTCAAATAGTTCTGGATCATCTCCCGTTGAACCATAGACCGAACAGATTGTGAAAGCAACCCCATTTATCCAACCTTCAGCCAAAGCCCACCGGCCCCATTTATCCGCCGCTTTCCTTCGAAACATAACACCTTGCCGCCGGGACATAATGGCCACCCCTCTTGTTTTGGTGCCTTGATTGGTATTAACTACTAACTCAAAACCTAGCTGTTCTAAAACCTTGCCGCGGCTACCTTCAATATGAGTTTCCTGAAGGCAAAGCATATCGATGTGGAGTGCCCTCAAAGTTATAGCGACTCTCTGTCTCTTAGTTAAGTCGTTTAAGTCACATATATTCAAAGATGCAACACGCAGATTCATCGAGTGTTATTTATGTTTACTTATCTTCAATTCGAATTCAACTTTTAACATCTTTAAAGCTTTCCTTAAACTTTCCTTTGTGCAATATTGTTTATTGAGTCTGCCCCCATTTTTTTGTTTCATATCAAGCTGTGCATTACTTTTACCCTCACCTTCCCCACCCTCCCACCTCCCACTTCCCCATCCCACTGAGGCCCCCCCACCACCCCCAACCCCCCCACCATCCCACACAGGCAAATAGGTCCGGCGGACCTATGTGTGGCGACCAAATCTAACACCTCGAGTGGTCCCTGATTCCCCCCCACCATCAACCCTTCTTTCAAAATAATTCTACTTAATATACTGTGGTAACCACTAATAGCCAAAGACATACGTTAAAGCCAAATAAAGAGAACAGCACGGTAAGCGCTGGGAAGGGATGTGCACCAGTACTGAGTTGGGAAGCATTAACTTATCCCACTCAAACCTTCCCTTTAGCCTCCTTTACCTCCCCCAGATATCCTTGTGCCTTAATTTCAGAAAAAAACATTCTGACCCGCCCATTCTTTATGACCTTAAGTCGCGAAGGAAACAGCAAATAAGCTTCACAACCAGCCTCTTGAAAGGGTGCAATTAATTGCCGGAGTCGCCACCTCCTCTCAACAGTGACATGGCAAAAATCCGGCCTAGTGAAAAATGTATGTCCATCATAAGACCTCTTGGAGTCTGGCTTTGCCTTGTCTATGAGCGCCTGTCTAAGAAGAAAATTGCCCACATAAATCAAGATAGCTCTTGGTCGTTCTTCTTGGCCTGCGCCCTTGTTCTTCTTCTGGGTGAAGGGAAAACGATGCGCTCTCTGAATTTCAGCCTCCCAATTCCACTGTGCTAAATCCGGGAATGCACCCTTTAAGAGAGCCACTACAAAAGACATAATGTTCTCCCCTTCACCTTTTTCGGCAATACCCAGCAACCTCACATTATGGCGGCGTTGCCGATTTTCGAAGTCCTCCATCTTCCACATCATGTCTTCTGATATCTTATCATGCGCACCTTTAAAGTTTTGCAGCCTTCCTACATCCTCCTCAAGAGCTTCTGTCCTTTGCTCGACGTGAACAACTCTTTCCACCATCTCTGAGTGTAGCTTATTCATTCTCCGTAGACACCCTTGTAATTTTTTGTGGACGCCTGGGCCCGCCGGCTCTCTGCTCTAGCTTCTCCTTGCATCTGCTTCAGGGTAGCATATACAAGTTCTAACGAAGGTATAGATGTAGTTGAAGGTGTATCCCTGACCAAACCACCAGAGCCCCCAATGCATCCCCCTAGCCTCATCTTGGTAAGTCTGACTTGTAGCTGAATAGTCCCAAACTAATTTACGTGCTGTCTCTGTCTCACTCGAAAGAGTACCTCTTTTGGATCTACGTTTGGGCCTGCGGGTTTTGGAGCGGATATCCCCATGAAATGTAGGTGAATCACCCGAGTCTGTCTCTGTACCCTCCTCGGAGTTCTCTCCCCTACTGAGTGACCAATCAGTATCATCATTTAGTGAAAAGAACTTATAATGTTTTCAGTTGCGCAGGATTTATAACCAAGCCAGCAGTACTCACTTTCGCCGCACCCATCTCTGAATCTGATATAGGCATAGTCTGTACTTTCATTATCCCTTGCAAATGAGTTATATCCGATTCTCCCAGCAGTTCACCAAGATGGGCAGACACTTGCCGATCACCTTCTCCTTTTTCCTTCACGAAGCTCACCTCAGGACAATCGATGATCTCCTGTGCTCCTGTTTCAACTTGCAGGTCGAGTTCAACCACCTCTGCCGCCACCAATGCCTGACACTCCGTCAGGCCGTGATCTGATTGCCTCGGTGTTGCTGTTGTTGTTGTTGTTGTTGCGTGCGGGTCCAATCCGGCTTCACTATTCCCGCGCGCACTGATCTCTGGCCCCCGGTTGCAGCTTTCTCCAGAGCAGCTTTTTCCAAGACTGCTACCGCCGCAAAAGTTTCGACCAGGGTCGGTTGGCGCAGGGAGCTCTCCATCCCCGTCAGCGCCGGCCCCACAATCCGTGATTTACCGCGTCCCTCAGCGGCCCCGCTCGTTCCTTTGTTGACGAGATCAACTTCTTTCTTCGCCGGATTCAGCACCCTCCGTGACAGCCCACCATGCTTTACCGGGCCAGGGAGGCTCGGGTTCTCCTTCTGTATTTCTTTCAGCGCGGCATCCTTAGCGGCACGCTGACTTTTCGGCCCCATCGCAACACTGTTTTTCCGTCGGATGCCGCACTCCCGTAGAATCGCCCAGGGCACCACAACCACGAGTGCGAGCTGATCGCCAAACTTGCACGGAGAGCCTCGGGAAATCGCCCGCTTCAGCTTTACCACGTACTCCGTCAGGTGAACCTGGATTCGCATAGCAGCCTTTAGCTATGGATCACCACATTATCAGCTTCGATAGGTCTCCGGGAGAGAGGGTCAGGAGCCACTCTCACTGATGTCAGTCGGCAGCCATCTTGCCCCCCCCCCCGGTTGTCTTGCAAGTTCTATGCAATAACCGTATTGCATTATGTTTAATATCCATTTGTCTGATATAATCTTCTCCCACTCTTGGAGAAAGTATGTTAATCTGCCTCCTACTGGTGTAGCATGTTGGAGGAATTGTTTGTTTATAGGTCCGTGATATTGTCTTGTGCCTGTATTCTGTTGCACCCTCTGAGTTGTTGTTTGAGCGTGTGCCAACTTTTGAGTGAAGTCACTTGGAGGTGGTTTGTGGTCCCCCTCTTTGTGTTTGGCCTCTTCCTCGAGGACGCCCTCGAAAGGATTGCCTCCCCTGTTGGTATTGCCAACTTTGTTGTTGTTGGCCTTGTTGTTGTTGCCCATGGCTTGCTCCTTGGTAACCTTGCTGAAAGGTTTGGTGCGAGGCTACAGGTTGGTGGTTACCCCTACCTGCTGGTTTCCGTGAGGGTGCGCCTCGACGCATACCTCTGAATTGTAGTGCCCCCATGGACCTCGCTGTTTCATTTTCCTTCTTCAATTGGTTTAATTTGTCATCTACAGCTGTTCCGAATAGCTGTTCACCATTGAACGGGGAGTTCAGTATGTTATTTTGTACTTCCGGTTTGAAACCTGAAATTCGCAGCCAGGCATGTCTTCTCTCAGTGACCCCGATCATCATCTGTCTGCTAGATGTTTCTGCAGCATCTAGTGCCGACTTTAAACATGTGTTCGCCATGTTTTTCCCCTCTTCCACTAAGTGGTTTGCCCTTCTTTGGAATTGGTCTGGCAGGTGTTTCAGTAGTTCACCTACTTCCTCCCAATGCTGATATGCATGTCTGTTGATTAATGCATTTGAATTTGCGATGCGCCACTGTATCGCCTCACTTCTATCCACCTTTCTTCCCATGAGATCCATTCTCTTGCTCTCCTTGTCTGGTGGTGGACGAACATTGCTGGGTACATTAGCTCTCTTCCTAGCTGTTGAAGTTATATTGGAATCAGCTGGTACAGACCCCCCGTTGTACATACGGTCCTTAGAGGAATGCTTGTACTTTTTCTCATCTCTTGGTGTGACTGCTTTGCATGTAGCAGGTTCTTTAAAGGCTTCCTTACCCTGGTCCAGTACACTTGGCAGCATTGGAAGGAATTGACTTCTGGTCTGTGTAGGCAGCAATGTCTCTAGTAGAAAACATGATTGTGGCTTTTCTTCCTCCAATTGCACTCCATAAGTGTCTGCTGCTTTCTTTATGACTTGGTTGTACATCCCAATGTCATCTGGTGGAGAAGGCCTTGATGGATATGTGTCTACCACCTCTTCTGGTGACTCGGCGTCGAGATCTTGCCACTGTAGGTCTTGTGTCTCTTAAGTTCCGAACCCTGATAGGTTTGGTCCTCTTCCTCCCCTTCGGCTTCGAAAAAGTATTCCTCTTCCTCCTCTTCTTCGACCGGTTCTGGGGTTGTCGGTGGCTCTAGTTCCTCGACGTCCTTTTCGGCATCGGTCGATATTTTCGGCGGAATTTTGAATTGTTTCATTTTTTCGTCGAAATCTTTCTTGCGTTGCAAGATACTCGCCATTTTGGCTTCGAGCCTTTTCCTTTTCTTTTCTAGCTCGGGCGCTTGTGTTTCGGCGTCGAGATTTTCGGCTTTTCTCTTCAAGCTTGACGACGTCACGGTCGAAGCTTGCTTTACCCTTTCTTTTTTCGACGTCGAAGACTCTTTTTCGTGAATGTCTTTCGACGACTTTGTCTTTTCTCGGGTTTTCGCCGTCTCGGAGTCCTTGTCTAAGGAACCGACGGACTGTTTTTCTTTGGACGCACTTACGGTCATCGAATGTTTCGACGCCGAGGCTGTTTTCGAGGATTTAGAGTCACTCTTTCGTGGTTCGGCTGACTTTTCGGGGTCGATGCTTCTCTTACCTCCTTTGGAGTTTTCTTTTCGACCTCGACGACTGGGACGTACGCGTCCTCTTCTCCTTTAGGCCCTTAGGCGACGTTGTCCTCCTCTTCGCTGGAGAGGCCCAGGTCTCGAAGCGACGGTGGTGGTCCTTGAACCTGCATGCTGTAATTTGCTCTTCTCTGCCTTTCTCTTACCCTCAAAGTTTTTGGGGTGAACGCTGAGCATGCGTTGCAATCTTCGCTTCGGTGGTCCAGCGACAGGCAAAGGTTGCAGGCCGGATGCTGATCCTTCTGTGCGTACTTGTGGTGACAATTGTCGCAGAACTTGAATGGTGTCTTGCCCATTACCGTGCACAGGGAGCCCCCTGTATGCGCATTCTTCGAATGACGTCGAAGTTTTGTCTCTTCCTCTTCGCTGTGTCCCGGTTCCCAGACTCGAAGACCGGTACACCGAAGAAGTTCTTCTCCTGTTGACTATGTTTATTTTCATCGATTCTTCTCTCCAATCTTCTGGAGCTCCTCCTGTATCGATCCAGACCCAATGGCAGAAAAAAAGAATCTGAAGATGGTGACCAAAGGTGGGAGCTTCCGGAGGAAGCACGTCGACTTCACAGAGGGACACCAAATGGTGGTATGTCGACGCCCACCAACTACAAAAAAAAAAAAAAAAGAGAGAAGAAATACTACAATTCCTGACCCAACCACTAGATGGCGGAATAATGCACAGCATAGTGAATCCAGAAAAGATTCACGCTGCAAAACCTTATCTTTCTAGCTGTGATTGCTGGTATTTTCTTCACATGTTGTCTTTGCATACACTGTCTCCTGCTGCACTTATCGTATAAGAGTTCTCACTCCTAAACAGATAAAGACAGCTCCTGACACTAGTGCTGCCATCATGTTGCAAAAAGATATTGCCAACATGATGCAGATTGATGAGGGCATTTTTGGTTCTACATCATCCCTTGCAATGTCAAGTTCCGATACTGAATATATGAATAATTCTGAGTGTTGATGTCCTTTGTTTCTCTGCATATTGCATCTTTTTCGTTCCCAATTCTAAAATGGTTTAGCAAATGCTAAAAGGAGGGTCTGTTGGAATAAAAATGTTTTAGCTGAATTGTTCATGCATTGTACATCTTAAGTTAGCATTTGCGGCACCATTTTATATTCAGCCGCCATTTTGAGTCATGATTGAAACTAACTTCTGCCTCTCTGCCTCAGCTGAAAGCAGCTGCGATAATCTGCGTTTCTCCAAGGTTGAGCCTTGCTGTACTAATGAATACACTGTTCTTGTTAGTGTATACCTTTCCCACTAGATAGGCCGGCTCCCACCCATAGAGTGGCGGGCACAGGCAGAGTGACCTCGGCGTTAAGATAGAGTGTGCCCGTTCTCAGGATTGAAACTCATCCTTCTGTACCTCCTTTTGTTCACCAGATACCAACTGGAAATTTCCAGTCGGGGCTTGTCTTTATTGGTTCTGAATTGTACATAATGTATCGCCATGCTTGCTGAAGTCAGTCCCTCTGCAGCAATCCCAGGAGGCTGGTCAGACTGGACTCCACTTGAGTGTACCTTGAATAAAATATAATTGGTTTGTATTCTCTAATGTCTGACCGACTCTTTATTTGTATGGAAGGCTGAGAGGTGGTCGCGAGTGACCAGGGTGGCCCTAATCGGGTCACTTCCTTCATAAATGTGTGCAAAGTATTAATCAGCAAATCTAAAGACAGCTTGGGAGTCAGTATAAGGCTTATTTGATGTGAGTTATTTGGTAATGTATCATAGTTTACCAATAATGACTTGCATATTCACTGTGCGGTCGGCCACAGGGTGGGACCCCTTAGCACTATAAATACACATCACTATTCTCTACTGCCTCATAACATAGATGAGTGCATTTCCCACTGGTTACTTTAACTTGTATTTACTGTTCATTTAATGTGTGTGCGTTATATTTTATACATACTATTTACCTGAAGGTGATTAGGCCAAAAAAAAAAAAAAAAAGACTTGCAAAATATCGTGTCCTTTTTAGTCACATCTCGGGCCCTGCTCTGCCCCTATTTCAGTAAGGCTCACAGTTCACATACGTTTTTAGGTTTTGCCTGCACTGTGCTTGTGAAATCTGTTGTATTTAATATATCTTAAAAGGGGGCTCTTATCAGTTCTCATGGCCGAATTACTGTGTTCATTCGCTTTTGTGTGGAATTTTTTTTTTGTTAACTTCTCCTGGCTGCACGCATTTACAATACTTCTACTAAAGCTGCTCACACTGTTTAAGCCCCATTCACTGTCAAGATAAGATCTTTTCCCACGGAAAAGGCAGACAGCTTCTAACAGTATGCTGGAATGCTTGCTTTTTATTACTTAGTTGTGGAAAGCAGGGGGCATATTAGCAAGACCCACGTTAAAATTATCGCCGTTTTAGCGGCAGGAAACTGCCGCTAAAGCGGCGATGATAAGCTTGCTAATATGCGTTATAGATTCCAATAGAAGCCCAGGTTAGATGTGCAGGACATCTAACCTGGGCTTCTATTGGAATTCCATAACGCATATTAGCAAGCCCATTATCGCCGTTTTAGCGGCAGTTTCCTGCCGCTAAACGGCGATATTTAACGTGGTCTTGCTAATATGCCCCAGATTCTTTAGCCTTAGAACTTTTGTGGCATTTTCTATTCATGCCTCAGTACCTTTCTTTGAACTTTGTAGGCATTATCGGATTGATTTTTTCAACGTCATCTATTTGGTCATTATGATCAAATTCGAAATATTGTAATAAACACTGCACATTAAAAATAAAGTTAATATATATGCTATATTTTACTACCAAACAGGCAGCCACAAGTCCAGTTACCTTGCAGACAACAGGGTCAGGATTTGAATGGTGCAACAGGTGCAGATGCACCGGGCCCAAACTTTGTCAAAACTCTTCTGAACACATATATTGCTATATTTGACTGCTTATCAGGCAGTCACAATTGCACTTACTTTTCAGTTAAGAGGGACTTGAGTTGAATGGTGCAGCAGGTGCAGTGGCACTGGGGACAAAAGCTCTAGGGACCCCACTAAACCCAGATAATTGCTAAAATTTCAAACTAAACAGGCAGTCACAATTGCAGTTACCTTGTACACAACAGGGTCATGATTTCAATGGTGCAGCAGGTGCAGTGACACCAGCACTAAAAGCTCTAGGCACCCCACTAAACACCTAAAATTGCTATATTTTACTACTAAAAAGGCAGTCACAAGTGCAGTTACCTTGCAGTCAACATGGTCATTATTTGAATGGTGCAGGAGGTGCAGTGGCACTGGAGTCAAAAGCTCTAGGGACCCCAATAAACCCAGATTATTGCTAAATTTTACTACTAAACAAGACAGTCACAAGTGCATTTATCTAGCAGGCAGTAGGGTCATGAATTGAATGGTGCAGCAGGGGTAGTCGCACCAGGACCAAAAGCTCTAGGCACCCCACTAAATACCTAATATTGCTATATATTTACTATGAAACAGCCAGTCACAAGTGAAGTTACCTTGCAGTTACAAAGGGCATGAATGGTGCAGCAGGTGCAGTGGAACTGGGGCCAAAACGTGTCATGACTCTACTGAACACCAAATATTGCTATATTTTACTACTAAACAGGCAGTCACAAGTGCAGTTATCTTGCAGTCAACATGGTCATTATTTGAATGGTGCAGGAGGTGCAGTGGCACTGGAGTCAAAAGCTCTAGGGACCCCAATAAACCCAGATTATTGCTAAATTTTACTACTAAACAAGACAGTCACAAGTGCATTTATCTAGCAGGCAGTAGGGTCATGTATTGAATGGTGCAGCAGGGGTAGTCGCACCAGGACCAAAAGCTCTAGGCACCCCACTAAATACCTAATATTGCTATATATTTACTATGAAACAGCCAGTCACAAGTGAAGTTACCTTGCAGTTACAAAGGGCATGAATGGTGCAGCAGGTGCAGTGGCACCGGGGCTAAAAGCTCTAGGGACCCCACAAAATGCAGAATATTGCTACATTTTACTACTTTTTAACAGGCAGTCACAAGTACAGTTATCTAGCAGGCACAAGGGCCATGAGTTCATGGTGCTGCAGGTGCAGTGGCACTGGGGCTAAAAGTTGTCAGAACTCCTCTAAGCACCAAATATTGCTATATTTAACTACTAAATAAGCAGTCACAAGTGCAGTTGCCTTACAGGCAATAGCATCAGGATTTGAATGGTGCAGCGGCACCGGTGCCAAAAGTTGTCATAACTCCTCTAAACACTGAATAGTACTATACTTTACTACTAAACAGGCAGTCACAAATGCAGTTATGTTGCAGGCACTAGGCCCAACAGCTGTCAGAACTCCTCTTAACACATAATATTGCTTTTACATCTATTAATTCTATTATTTCCCTCTTTCATTTCATTTTTCAAAATGTTGCTATTACTTACCCGCACTATACTACTAGTAACAGCACAATATATTGCCTTTATGTACATAAAAAAGTCACAACACTTTAACAGACTTTCTGTAACTTATAATGTACAACTACTCAGAAAGCTACAACTTACAACGAAAAACAGGTTATCATTAATCACACGGGCGAAACCTAATGCATTTACCAATGCTTGTTTAAACACTTCAGCCACTGAAGAGGTAAAAGATATCCTGTGTGAGGGTTTATGTTTATCAAACAGATACGCCCATCTGAAGGGCGAGGCCGCGTGCCATATGCACCCACCTGTGTGGGTGCTCTAAGCGAGGAAAATAGAAGGGCGCGTGACGTGATAGGTCTCAGGCTGAAATGGAGGACCAGTGTGTGTGATCTCATTCAGTGTGGGTGCACATGATGGGTGCTAAGCGAGTGACACACAGACACTGACTGACAACAGAACTCTATAGATGGTACAACTTAGGAAACTAAGCTTTCCCACCCACAAACAAAATTCAAATTGATTGGCTTTGCCAGTGCTTGTTTTCCCGATTGCATCAGCAGGGCAGGATTGTGATCTCGAGTGTCGAAACAGATGGATGCGTTTACAAAAGCACCACGCACACCAGAACAAGTATTTACAACATAATACAGACTCCTTTTGATAGGCCTACATTGATGAACGACACCCCCCCTCCCGGCCAATCCAGTAAATTGTTTAAAATTCCATTTGAGCAACCATTAACTACAGCGAATCTGGCAGTGGGTAGACATCTGTCCAATTTCTAGACTGTTGATTTCTTCTGTTAGGCTTCTTCTATTTGACTCTTTTAATAAGTATATACAGAATGCACTTGCACACTCATTACCCATCTGTTTAATGTCTGAGCTGAAAAGTGTGGGAAGGGCCGGTACTCCGTACCGGATAGTACCTGCTCACTTAAAGCACTGTCTAAGGTGGAGTGAGAGACCGTAGCAAGAGCACAACTCGGGTTCACAAGGACAACATTAAAATACTCTCCATATGGGCCACATGACAGACTCGCACTTTTCCCCCAGAAGACTCCCAAGAGCAGCATACTGACGGTAAATGCGCTTTGGTGCCTAATCAGGTGTGCAAAGCGCTATTTAAATGCAGAGGCATGCAGCTGGATGTGGCTTTATGACCAGAGCTGCTAACTTTGGGACTGGGGAAACAGGTTTGAGTCTCATATTAGATCATCATCCTGTGATTTGGGGCAAATCACTTATTGTCCCAGTGCCAAAAAAGATGAATCTGACCTTTTGTAATGTAACTGGTGCTCGTGTCCAGTTCGCGCTATATAAAACCGCAAAAATAAATAAATAACACAACCTTCGCCACTCCAAAAAATCAGTTCACATCAGACTGCTTTTTTGGGGCAGGTTGGATTAAGGTTACCAGTCAACTCCAAGTCACCCAGGGCCGTAACACAAGCCCCTCAGGCGCAGGGGGGGCCCCCGCGTCCCCCTCAATCCTTCAGGGGGGGCACCCATTCAGGTCAAAGTCAATAAATATCTGTGAGATATGGGAGACTCTGGGGCTCCTCCTTATATTCTGCAGGGGGGCTCCATCATTTTGCTTTATGCCACTGATTTCACTGGACACCACATGCGAGTCCAGCTATTGCTGTGACACAGCATTGGGTTCTGAAGCTTTAATTTAATAGCGTGAACATTGATTACAACTCCATGAGTTCATTGAGCAGGTAACGAAAGGGGGTCCAGTCAGATCCCAGATCAGACAGGTATTGTTGAGCCAGATCTGGGATGCAGGCTGGACCAAGTGAAATATGTTGAACTTGTTCCTGTCTAATTTTCAGAAAACGGGACATATTCACATGCATACCAACTTTTCCAAACTGGAAAAGGGGGAGATTAAGAAAAGTAAATCAGTGGAATATATTTTCCCCATTGGCTTTCATTGAAGCATAGGCAATTTTTAGGCGGGAGATACGTAAAATAAAGCCATTGTAGGCTTAAAAAATCAGGAATCTCAGACCTGAATTGGGTCTGTTGGCATTTATGCATTCAGCATCGTCCACAAGTTGTCAGCTATCCTGCTTTCCATTGGGAGCAGCAGCCTGCTATGGGTGAGGGGCTTTCTTACTTTCAATTGCAGATAGGCTCAAAACAAAGGCCTGATTTAAAGGGACAATGGCCCTCCTTTTGTTCAAGTATCATCCTGACTGGGAGCTGTCTGGAACTTAACATCTAGATGTCAATGCAATGGAGGGAAATAAAGGCACACAGCTTGTTATCACTTCACAAGTATTTTAAAGAAACTATGATTTGGAGGAAGGTTTTTTACTTTATTCAACCCCTGACTGTAGGAGATATGCATGCACTGTAAAAATGGCAGATATATCTGTATAAATACACAGATAACGCTTTCATAGAACTCATTTATTTTTTATTTAATTATTTTATAATGTTACTCATCAAAATGCAGAGTGTCAAAGCCCTTTATATCACTCACACATTATACAGAGACAATAAATCATAAATATGTATTAATCAATGTACAGGAAATATTACATAAGACAATGAGGGTTACAAGGTGTAGGAGTCACATATCAGGCAGTACTGTAGGCAGTACATGTTAAGAGTGCCTGGTTGACAGAAACACAAAGTCGGGAGTTTAAAAAGTAATGTAGTGGTTGGTGTTGTCTATACAAATAAGACTCTTTATTACTGTCCAAAAGAACCCTTTTTAATACTTTTAGAATACCAACAGATTGAAGCAAAAAGTAATAAGATTCTAAGCTCAAGAGCCGCAGCTTGCATGAAGCTGCTTGATGCCGATTCATAGCTCATTGTGCAATATTAAAAGAATTGCACTTATGAACTGCAATAACAAAGGAATCTGTGTCAACAACTGTAAACCACTTGCCTATAAACATAAAATTCAAATCTGTGCCCTACATGTTACACAATGTGCTTTGCACCAGGCACATTAACCATATGTGCCACATTATGAGTCAAAACTGTGACTAGACAAAAGCTCAAATCTTTCAACGAAGTGCATTAACCACCAGAGGTAGCTTATTATTATTATTATCATCCCTTAAAAATTGCTGGGCACACAGATCTCTACAGCATGTTTTACCCCCATAAGATAATATAAAATGCAGCCTTTTTGTGATCAATTAAGTAAGCCTGACAGATTTACAGTCATATTTCTCCTTGTTGCCAATTTCTTTGAGGCAGAGTTTTAAAAACATGAATGTGTAAGTTGACTACCAGATTCCACTTTTAATGGCCCACCCCTCATGACTTCACCCCCTTTCCTCGGCCACATCTTGACCCTCAATTTATGGGTTTCCAGAATATATTTGTTTCCATTTACAGCACTGCCCGAGTACATGGAATCATCTAGGGAAGTGATTTGAGGCGCAGTCAGAAGGAGGGGGGAAGCAGGGGTAATTTAGTCCTGGCGAGCTGAAAGTTTTTTTTTTGATGAACAACTTTATTGGGTTTTGAAGGCGCCACCAGATCCAGGCACAAAGGAAACAATTGGTTACATCTTCATAGATAGACAGTCGAGCCAGCCAAGTACTATACAGTATCGAGTCATAGAGTCTCTCCGAGTCTACATAAGGAGTGTAACAGATCACGAATACAGCCATTTTTCCCAGACGTGCCTATGTTTTTGGGGACAACTTCTGGCCTCGAACACCACCCTCTCTTGTTGAGCGCACCAGTCGACTCCACAGCGCCACTTTACAATGGTAGGAGGGGTGGGGCTCACCAATTTTGCTGCAATGTCCCGCTTAGCGACTAAGTGGGCTGTACTCAGGAAGGCATTCTCGGCCATGGTGCCACTGACACCCTCGGAGAGTTGGAAGTTTAACTTGAGGGGTAAGAGATTTGATTATGGAAGCTAAGCATGTTTCTGTATTTTCCTTACAGAAAATAGTCTGAAATGCGATTTGAGGCAGAGGTACTAAAATGACTGTATTATATTACAGGTCTCTGAGCTCCAAAAGTCAGCAGTTTCGCAACTAGATAACATTTTCAAAATAAAATGATAATTATTATATATTATTAGCACAGTCAGCCACACACCAAAAACAGTAGCTCTAACAAGTGAATGAACTGTGCAAAAAAGCCAAGAGAGCAATCACCCCAGGCATCTTAGAACTCCAGCACCAATATATCCATTCAAAGCCGACCTACCCCAAGCTAACTCATTCCGGTGCATTGACAGAACCTGCCCCTGCCTCTGGAACTTTCCTCCTCTGCAGCAGAACCGACCTCTCGCCAATCAGGGCACTACTATTCTGCATGTTGTAGGCAGTGATACAGTTTATTGAAAAACATAACCTGCCTACAACAAAGGAAAGAGACCTTAGCTTTAAAGACCAGCAAACAATGTCAAAGCAATCTCTTGGTACAGACCTATTACCCTCACACAAACCCGATAGGACTATATGCCAGGTTAACCAAGGGACGACCAAACTCAACCACACTCCAACAAGACACCCCTCACCACATCAGGCCCAATGCATGGATCTTTGTGATGCAACGTGGAATAACATATTGCCATCCTCTAGCTAGGCAAGGGGGCTGGCCATGATGTTTCTAGTGCCAACTGGTCCCCCCCCTCCTGGTAGTACTTTAGGCCTTGGCCATGTCCAGTTTTATAGTAGAACCTACTGTGGCCACCAATGCCTCAGAGGGTAACAGTGAATGAATGCTGATGTGCTTCTGTAAATGTTGTGGTCCAGATTTACTCAGCACTTGCATTGCCCTTGTATCACACAAGTTGATGCAAGGCACTGCAAGTGCTTAAATGGCATTTACCAGGCCACACAAATCGATATTTGCGTGACCTTGTGTCACTTTTCACCGGCAAAGTAAAGCATGGTAGCTCCTTGCGCTGACTTGTGTTACCCTGCGTCAGGTAGCCATTACATGGGTGGAGCATGGGCATCCTCGTACATCCACCGATGTATTTTGACACAAACCCAGATTTACTATAGTCAGTAAACCTGGATTTGTGCCAAAATGGTGCTCCTATCCGTCCATGGTGTAAAAAGCAGAAATACCTTTATTTCCCATCATTACTTCCTCAAGCTGCTTTGAAAGATGGCCGACTGGTAGGAGCTCACCAAAGGAGCTCCGAGCACTTGGGATTTGTTTGCCAAAAATATCCCTGTTAGCGGCAGTTGACCAGCGGAACTGAACATAGGAACGGAACACGAAACAGAACATATACCGATTAAACCTACAGGAATTGTGATCAGTGTTAACCCGGACGCTCACCTCTGTCCCCTCTGACTCCGGGGGGACTGACGGGCTGCGGATCTGCATCGAAGCGGAGTGGTGACCGGGTCACCCACAGCGCAGCGCCTCTCACTTCTGCCCGCTCCGACTCCGGCTGGGCTAACTGGCTGCGGATATTTATCAACGAAATGGAGCGCTGACCGGATCATCCACAACACATCGCCTCCCACCTCTGCCCGCTCCGACTCCGGCTGGGCTTAGCCGACCTGGATCGCCGACTACGCAGAGGAGCCTGGACGGGACTGATCTACGATTGAACAGCGCTGCCCCATACGATAGTAGAGGAATGGCTCAGCTGGCGCTAGAGGACGCATCGGGTTCAGATGCGAGGCAGTCACGGTACGGACGTGCATAGGGATCGAGGGAGACCGGTGAGCCCTTAACCCCCAGCTGCTTGTCTGGACACAGCTCACGGAGCTGTATGCTCTTTGCATTACACACTGTATCCCACACATGTGAACGAGGTGCGGATGAGGCCCGCAGCCCGACTCTGCCCCCCAGCACGATAACTGCGGCGATGCAACCTTTATAATCGGTTGCACTTGCACTGTTTTCACCATTTGGCACCACTTTTATTAACTACGGGCAGCATCTGCCTCGATGTCCAAATCAGTAAAATGGCGGCCCACATAAATATCAGTCCACCTCCAGCTTGTTGTTGCGCAAGGCAGAAAACAACATCGACCCCCTAAGGAAGCAGATGATAGGAACAGAAAAAGGACTAAAAACACCAACGGAGCAACAGAAATTGAAATAGGACCACTCCTGGCTCAGCCCAGTGAAGGGAAAGAGACAAAGGACTATCCTGCTGGCTCTGATGTCCACTCTAAATGAGGTGGCCATCTTGGACTGACTCCCTCACGCCCATTGATCTCCCTAACTACACTTACAGGTCAGATTCCTAATGTCAACTTCAATTACTTTATCTTTTGGTTTCTCTGATGCATTCTTTACTGGTCCAGCCTTACCCCCAACCCTTCATTCGCCTGCCACGGTGCAACTACAACGTCACTCGTACCAACCCACACTCCTCCCTCCGCCTTCTTCCCTCCACCCATACCCAAGCCACCACCACAGTTGATACATCACCCTCCTTCGCGTCCCCCCTCCTTCCCAAGCCATAACGCCCTATCCCATACTAACAGTGCCTGACCCATTATGGAGCTCACAGGCACACATACTTACACCATCAACTACCCCCAACCTCTCTAAAAAAGCATCCAAACGCTTCAAACACAATATGTTAAAATTACACCATGAAACACCCATCTCTGATCCCTACTTCTCAACAAACAAAGGGCATATAACCACGGATATCATCTTTTACACTAAACGAAGAGCACAATGGAGGAAAGCACTTCTAGATATATTTGCGATCTCCTCCTCTAGGAAAACCGCACATGGTCTCATTATCTCTATCTCCCCCTCCCATATTTTCAAAGCGGCAGCAACCATCACTATCTATAATAACGGAACCATTCTCATGCAATCAACAGACCGAGGCCTAAACCTGTTGGATAACATCTTCCCCATTATCAAAGAACAAGTGACAAAACCCCAAACCCCTCCCCAGGCATTTCCCACCACCAGTACGCAACCTATCACAGCGCCAAATGCTACCTCTAGCCACCCTCCTCTATTATCCCGACCAATACTTACATCCAAGCTCTACACTACCCCCAACACGCTCGACCCACCCACAAGACACTCACCCCTTCCTGCGGCACCAGTATCTCCACCCACCACAGACTCACACACCACCACACTGATATCATTAGCTACAATTAAGCTCCCCTCACCACTAGACTCCTTCATAAGACACTCCCCCCTCACTTCTGCTCCAGCACTCACACCCTTAACAGACTTAGCATCCTCCCCTGGAGCGAATATACCTCCCCCCATTGCCATTACTACCCCTTGCAAAACCATCTCTCCCACGACCACATCTCCACCGCCCACTTCTATCACTTCGTCACCCCTCCCCGATCTGGAGAGGGAACCAGATAGGACTCCCCATAACAACATAGAAATCGTGCCTCCCTCATACCGCCCACGGGATGTATGCACATCTCCTATAATACACCCACCAATCTTGCCCCCACCCCCACCAGATCCTACTCGACGAGATCATACTCTCGCTGCAACAAATCAAAGAAGAACTACAAGCTTTATCTGAGGTCCTTCTGAGACAACCCTGGAACACTAGATTTGTACGACAGACTAAATCTAACCTTCACCTAACCCACTCAGTAGTCACTTCGAAATCCTCGACCCCCAGATGGAAATCAGTTCCTTCTCACAATAAATCAACCCTCCCAATCCGCAGGACTAATCCGCTATCGGAGGAAGATTTACTCTCTCTACTCCACTCCTATGAACCTGCACAACGGATTCACAACATTATGCCCCCAGATAACGTGCCCAAAATGGATCTAATCCCAGCTATCCCCCCCAACGCTCACAGGTCCACTAAACACAACCCTAGAGGCATCATCAAAAACAACCTTAGACAAGTTCCCCTCATTCAGGAACCCAATACATCCCACATCACGCCCAGTCTTAAGTGTATACTACTAAATTGTAGATCGGCCTCAAGACACGCAGCCGACATAGCTGACCTCATTCTCACACAAGAACCAGATTTACTAATTTTAACCGAAACTTCGTTAAAGGAATCTCTACACCCATCATTGACATACTAGTACCCCCAAATTATGACATCATCAGACTGGATAGAATTGATAAGACAGGGGGTGGTATTGCCTGCATACATCGGAATAATATCACAGTAAACAGATCCATATCCTCTGTATTCCCTTCTTTTGAATACATATGCCTCGACATCACTAGTAATGGCAAACCAATATGCGCGCTACACACCCTCTATCATCCACCAGGTGATAACCTCACCTTTATCGAACATTTCATGGACATAGTCTCTACTAATGCCGGACATCAAAATACCCAAATATTTATCGGAGACTTCAATCTCCACTGGAATGACCCCAATGATGTAGGGGTCAATACTCTCAAAATCTTCCTCTCTGACCTCGACCTCACCCAAATTTGCAACAGCCCTACACACGATAAAGGTTCCATCCTTGATCTAGTAATCTCTAAAGTTGATTCCATCCAGCTAGACACGATCCATCCATGTGATTGGTCGGATCATCATATTATCACCTTCTTCATCAATGAAACAATCAAACTCAACTCGGTCCAACCCATAAGACCTAAAGTATGGAAGAGGGACCTGAAAAACATTGACTCTAACATAATCACAACTTCCAGTTACAACCTACTTCTTCCCCCGAAGGGATATCCGATGTCCATGATCTCACCAACCATTACTTCAATTCCATGAACACGATACTAAATGAGGTAGCCCCCCTGCAACTAAAGAGAGTCTCCACAAAAGATTCTAAGCCTTGGTACGATGGGAGACTCAACGAGGACAGACGTTCCCTAAGAATATCTGAACGTAGGTGGAGATCAGCTCCATCCGCCAATCACCTCAAGATACTAAGAAAGAAGAGAAAGGCATACTACAGAAAGATCAAGCGCACTAAAGCAGACTTCTTCAGTCACCAATTAGATCAAGCGAAAAATCGTCCCAAAAAGCTGTTCGAGTTAATCAAAACTCAATGTAAGGATGCACCTCTCCGCCACCAAGATAAATTAAGCCCACGACCTAACTGTGAAGAATTTGCTTCCTTCTTCACTCAGAAGACCGATACCATAAAGAAGGACCTGCTCAACGATCTAATCACTTGCTCTGTCTCACATACGAACCCCTCACCTTCACTTCTAAATGCCCCACATCGAATCTCAGCAAAGTTCGACCTAAAAAATAATGCATCTTGGTCATCCTTCAATACCTACAATGAAGAAGCTATTCTCAAAATGCTTATTGCCCTGAATCCTGCCAATCACTTCACTGACCCTCTCCCAGCTAACCTCGTAAAAGACTTCACCCCGCTGTTGCTGCCTCTCTGGACCAAGATCATAAATAATTCTTTACGCCAAGGTTGCATCCCCGACACCCTCAAAGCCGGGCAGGTATCCCCCATTCTAAAGAAACCTACGGCTGACCCGGCGGACTTAAACAATTACCGTCCTATATCCAACATCCCTACCCTGGCCAAACTCTTAGAAAAATGCGTACACCTCCAGTTGGTAAGTCATATTGAACATTTTAACCTACTCAACAAATACCAATCAGGATTCCGCGCAGGTCACAGCACTGAATCAGCCATGACCCATATAATTGACGACGCTCTACAAATCCTAGATCAGAACGGAGCCTGCTTACTCATCTTGCTAGACCTTTCCTCGGCCTTTGATACCGTCAAACACGATAACCTGATAGACCTTCTGAAACACAGGATGGGGTTATCTGGACCAGTTCTAAATTGGTTTACTTCGTTCCTCCAAAACAGATCACAACGATTCAAGGTCAACCACTCCTTGTCCAAACCCATCCCAGTCTCTTTAGGTGTCCCACAAGGATCTTCACTATCTCCGACACTGTTCAATCTATTCATGGAACCACTCACTGAAATTCTCCACGCGTCTAACGTGCAATACCACATGTACGCTGACGACACACAACTGTACCTTAAGATTCACACCATAGAAGACATCAAATCGCTCAACACTACTCTCGGAAAAACTCAGAACTGGCTGGCAGAAAACCATCTAAAACTGAATGCCCTCAAAACTGAATTCCTCCTAATCGCTCCTCCAGCCCAAGTACCTATAATGCAAGACTGGATCAAACACCTTACTGCACTCAACTGCCAACCTCTCATCGTTGACGCAGCCAAATCGCTGGGAATAACACTGGACACAAACCTCAATATGCAAAAACACATCAGCAACGCAACAAAAGGAGCAAACTTTCAGATAAATACTTTGAGAAAACTGAAACCGTTCCTGCCGGAAAAGGACTTCACACTGGCAGTACAAGCTCTAGTCATCCCAAGAGTGGATTACGGGAGTGTCTCTCTCTGCGGACTGCCCAGAGCTGCAACAGCCCCTCTAAGAGCCACAATCAACGCCGCAGCGAGACTTATCACTGGCTCCAAAAGAAGCTCCCACATATCCCCTGACCGAAAATCCCTTAATTGGCTACCTTTTGAAGCCAGAATTCATTTGAAAATAGCATGTATGACACATAAAGCCATCCATCATAACGCCCCCTACTATTTGGCACGGAAACTGACGCCCTCCTGTGGGGACAGATCTACGAGAAGTGCTAAAAACCTTCTATTGAAACCGCAAAGATTCAACAAGAAGAAAACATATAACCGAACCTTTTCAGGGATGGCGCCCAGAATCTGGAATGCTCTACCCCCAGAAACTAGACTAAATACTTCTACTGTTTCTTTAAAAAGAAGTGAAATCGCTTCTCATGGCTAAATTCACTTGAGTATGGTCCACTGCTATCATCCCCAGAAACTAGTCTTAATCCTTCTACTGCATCTTTCAAAAAGAAGTGTAATCGCTTCTCATGGCAAAATTTCACTTGAGTTTGGTCCATTACTATTACACGACCCAATGTATCTTCTACATGGAACTTTTAATGCCTAAGGGCCAGCCTATATTGTATCTAGATTATGCCTGATTTATAGGGAATGTTTGCTATGTATCATATACCCATGTATCTACAATAGGATGTTTATACTATCACTGAACTTTATTTTATCTACCTTGTACATATGCAACTAAGACACTTACCTTGTAAAGCGCTCTGATACCCGCAAGGGTCTGGTTCGCGCTATATAAAACTCTCAAATAAATAAATAAATAAATATGCATGTAAAGAGGAATCAGCCCCTAAGGATTTTTTTTTGCGCAGAAAGGTATTCCTTCCTGCACAAAAATAATCCTGCTTACAACGTAGACACTCTTGCTCTATGGTGCAAGGGTGCCTGCATTGGCACTAGGCAGCCATAAGTTCGCCAGCCTAGGGAGAGAGCTGAACAAACCCATATTTTTGTAAAATATTGAACAGTTCAGCTCTCTTCTGTTCATACAATGCAACACAGCAACTTGCATTGCTGCATTGAGTTGCGTGAAAGATGAGTAAATCTGGGCCTATGTGTCTAGCAGTTTTGTGAAGCACTATATACTGCACTGGCAACTTCACGTTGGGTACAGCACTATATATATATATATATATGAAAGAAAAAACTACTTAAACCAGGCCAGAGTAGAATCCTGCCCTTCAAGCCGTGGAATTAATTTACAGATTGCTTCACCATGGCAGGAATGTAATCTTAGTGCCAATAAAGATAAGCATGTTTTTACAGGAACCCGGGCACGCTGGAACACATATTTGCACAAGAATTTGGGCTCATTTAATGTAGAAGAATACAGTTCAATGAACCTGCAAAGCATAGACAACAAGTAGATATAGCCAAGAGTGGTACTACTACCCCCTGTTTAGGTCAAAACCTACCAGACAGTGCAGCTGTCTGGTTTGCTAAAGACTTCTTGGGTACAGTCTGAAAGCTTCCTTGGAAATGCATTCCGCCCACTGCTTACCATTGTCTTTGTGCTTTGTAACTCACGGCTGCCTGCTTTCTAGTTGCTGAATTTATTTGCGCTAGGCTGTCCAGTTTCAGTTAGTCACGCCTGTGGAGCATACCATAATTACTGTATTCTTTCACGAGTGCACATTTTCTGTAAACAGACCTTTATATCTTGTTCTTATCTTGTCACATTTGTTGTGCATTCAAAGACAGAGGTCAATTGTTAGGTTTTGTCATCTGAGGGAGCTTGGCGTATACTTTCTTTCTCTGAGTTCAAAGTGAGAGGATCTATGTGACAATCTTGCTGTGAAAGGAAAGGCTTTTTCTAGCACACAACAAAATGTAATTGTCTGCAAATGAAATGGGCAGATATTTCAGAAGATATCACGCAAATTAAATGAAGCACTTTTCTTGTAATTTAGAAGTGTGGTGGAAACAAATATTTTAATACGATCAAAACAAATCAATACACTAGGTGATGACATTTCCACACATTGTTTGTGCGCTGTATACTTTTATCAGTAAAACTGTATGTCTGTGCAAATGTAAGGGTCATTTCAACTGAAAATGTGTACTTCTTACTCCTCACTATGCCACTCCACTCTACACCACTCCATTCTACAACACTCTAGGTCCACTCTATTCCCCTCCACTCTACTCTACAACATGCCACTCCATTTTATGACACACCAATCTATTCTACAACACTAAATTCCACTCTACAACATGACACTCCACTCTAAGCCACTCCACTCTACGCCACTCCACTTTACGGCATGTCACACCACTCCACGCTCCTCCACTCCAAGAGACTCTACAACACGCCATTCCCCTCCACTGTACGACACGCCACTCCAATCTATGACACTCCACTCTACTTTTCTCTACACTCCACTCCACTGTATGCCACTTTACTCTATGACACTCTACTCCATGACACACCACTGCACTCTACACCCCTCTGCTCTATGCCACAACATGAAGATCTACTCCACTCCATGACACTCTACTCCACTGCACTATATGACACTTTCCTCCACTCTCC
Source organism: Calotriton arnoldi (assembly GCA_963921515.1). Classification (NCBI taxonomy): domain Eukaryota; kingdom Metazoa; phylum Chordata; class Amphibia; order Caudata; family Salamandridae; genus Calotriton; species Calotriton arnoldi. The sequence continues at coordinate 445,324 of CAWUFW010012172.1, read as the reverse complement.
ACTATGCTACTTCCCTCTTGTCCACTCCACCCCAATGTACACCACTCTATGCCACTCTACTCTATTCGTCGACACTCTACTCAACGACACTCCACTCTATGGCACTTCACTCTATAATACTCCACTCTACTTCACTCTGTTAAAGTGGAGTATGCCACTCCACTCTACAACAGTCTACTCCATTCTACGCTACTCTACACCACTCTCCCTAACTCCCTCTATGCCACTTTGCTCCACTCTATGACACTCCCTTCTACTGCACTCTATGCCCCGCCATTATACTCCTCTCTGCTCCCTCCATGACACTCCATTCTATGCCACTCTTCTCCACTCTATGACAATCTACTCTACTCTAAGGAAAAACACTCTTCTCCACTGTTTGCAACTCTCGCTACACCACTTCATCCCACTTTACTCTACTCCACTCTACTCTATGACACTTAACTCCACTCTACGTCACTCTCTGCCACTCCACTCTACTTCACCTTACAACACTTTAATCCACTCAAAGCCACTCCACACCACTCTACACCCCTGCACTCTATGCCCTTCCACTCTAACTCCACTCTACTCCTTCCAAAACACTTAACGCCACTTCACTCTACACTGCTCCACCATACTCTACGCCACTCCACCACACTCCATCATACGCCAATCCACTCTTTGACACTCCACTCCACACCACTCTCCTCTACGCCACTAACTTTTAGCCATGCTGAAAAGCTGGTGTACAACATGGCTAAAACACAATGGCAAAGCCAATAGCTCTTGCATAGGCGAGACCTATAAGTTTTGCCGATGATTGTTTTCCCTTTGGTACCCCTTCCACAGCCCTTTCTGCCTCCTGCCCCAGGATTATGAAATCAGTGGCAGGAAAAGAAAGCAAACCTTTCTCTAATAGCCCTGTGTACTAAAACCGGTCTCTAATAGCCCTGTCTACTAGCTGTAGTTTCCACTTGTTGGCCTTCCCCTACCCCTCGAGAGCTGATGGGAGAATGTTGGGCTAAAGCTGATGGGTGGAATGGGTGGAGGGGATCTAAGGGCGGGTTTATGAGTAGTAGAGTTATAGATGCTTTTTAGAGAGGTTCCAGAAAGGCATGAATTATTAAGAATTGTGAATATTTGTGAGACTAGCAGTGTGCTGCGTAGAATAAGGATCTAAGGCGGAAGTCTTTAGAATCAGAGTTAATGTGACTTATTTAGAGATACAGGACATGAGCTGGTATAAACAGTTGTTATGAATTGTGAATAGTTGGAGCGATATGGCAGGCTCTGAGATGGGTGGATATATGGTCTAAGGGGTGCCACAAATGGGTCCAGGAGGGCTAAATCATTGCTGAACTTTACGCATAACTGCTGATTATGAATATGAGTTCCTTAGATTAATTGCATGCAAATTTATTCAATGTGGCTATCCCTCAAATCTGACTTGGATCTGTTCCTCCTGCACCTTCTTTGGACAGTCAGAACATAACAGGTAGATACTTCAACCAAGAACATTGAATGTCCTTGGGTCGGGTGTGGAGAGGGGAGGAGAAAGGTGTGATGGTGTAAGGTTAGTTGTTCAGACAGAGCCAATTGGTAGGATTGTGCTGCAGATGTTGCTGATTATTTAGCATAAACAGAAAAGAGGTAATTGTGCCTTCTTTCAGATACTGATGTCGTGTTGGACGCACTGCATTGGTTTGAAAAGGAGTGGGTTGTAAGAGGTTTGTTGGTTATCAGAGAAGGAAGTACTAAACTTAATTCCGTATCCAAGGCACATATATATGAAGATTAGTATAATAAACCTATACTTAACTATATACTTACCTTCACAATATTTTGGTACTCAATACTTTACCCACAATATTTTTTAGGGTGATATTTTGTCCTAACTGGCAGTATACCCCATACACAGCTCCGGGGCTTGGAAGCCCCTTCCGCTGTACCCTTTGTGTCTCCACGCATCAGTCACCAAAACTTTACATGAAATTCACAGACATTGTTATGTGACAGTGTTTCTAAAGGATTCCCTTTACCTAAAAGTGAAGAGAGGGACGTTTTTTGGATTATGTGGTGCCAACACATTTCTTGTTTTATGGGTCCTGAGATATAAAAGTCTGGGCCGATCTTCTCCCCAGGCTCTTCGTGGGGCTTGTTTTTGACTGAATCCTCATTCAAAATGACATTTCTCTCTTGCTGATTGTAGCGTTCCTATAGTAGACAATGCCATTAATGACATCTGCATGCTGCCGTCAGGCTATTCGTCCTTAAGGTACAACCACTAACTGTTTTCAGAAGATGCTAGAAATAGACTGGAGCAAATGTATGGTCCTTTGGATAGGGCAAAAGAAAGGATCTTTGCCACTCTAAGAAAAGTGAACTGTTGCCTCTTGTATAGGTAGTCTGTTTGTAGCAGGTGTCACCCTATTCAAATGCCACCTGCAGTGCCCCTCCCTTCGGGGGCTCAGCAACAGATTTCTGAATCAAGCCCAGTAGCAGGTCCCGCACCGGTCTTCTGACTTCCAGTTGAACCTTCTCTTTTATCTGACTGACCAGAGAGAAGTCTTATTCAAGTGAAGTAAGGAATATCAATGTAAAGTTTCATAATATGTTCTGTCATCTCTTCTCTCCCAGTGCAGACAGAGGAAATACCATGTTAAGGTTTGTAGATGCATGCTTGCATGAGTGTGAACAGTCCACGCTACCATTTCTAATAGACTGTAACATTTACCATTTGTCTAAAGGCATTGAGATAGGAGAAGTCCTGAAGAAACCCCATTGACCCAGAGAGGCAAAAAGTAAGGCTGAAACATGTCGACCAGTGGCTTGGGGTACATAATACACCCTTAGGAAGCCACCATTTTCCTTGCTTTTAATCTTAACAAAGGTACTCAGAAATAAAAAAGAAAAAGAGGAACCAACAGGTAATTTTAACCATTTCACATAGAATCCCTTAGAACATAAGTGCTCTGCTAACAGATCGCCTGAGCCCGCCCACTCACTCTAAGTGCAGTGGGTGAGGATTCGATGATGAAGCAAGCCATAAGTGGTACCTGTGGGTGAGGATCCTATAAAATAACCTAAGAGATTTCGATGGTCTTCCAATTTTCACCCATTAACGGGTAGAGAAGGTAGTAGCACCCTCTTGTTGTGGTTGTACTAAAGATTTTTGATGACAGGATTGTTCTAATTTTAGGTTGCCATTTCCTTCCAAAGAATAATTCGGCATTTCATAATAAATTCTGACTCATTGGTTCATCTTTTAGATGTCGTTAGAGCTTTGAGAATTTATCTGCAGAAGATGGCTAATTTCATACAGAGTGATAGTTTATTTATAATCTTTAGAACAGCTAAAAGAGGTTGCAAGTTTTCAAAAGCTACTCTTAGTAGGTGGATAACAACAGTCATCTCTTTAGCCTAGGCAAACCTCCTAGGGTAAATCCAGGCTCAACCAACAAGCGGTACGGCTCCTTCTTGGGTAGACTGAGCAGGTGTTTCTATTGTGAGCATTTTCAGAGCTGCCACTTGGACTTGTCCTTCTACTTTTATATCTTATTATATATTGAGGGACAGATTTAGGAAAAAGTAACGCAGCGCAGCAAGTGACCTTGCTGCGCTGCGTGACAGAGAAAGGGGAGGAATGTGTGGTATTTAATGCAATTCGGTGCATTCCTGCTTTTCCCCTGCGTTGGCACCCTTTTGGCTGCCTGACGCCAATGCAAGCACCCTTGCACCATGGTGCAAGGGTGTCTGCTTTGCTTGCAGGACTGTTTTTGTGCCGGAAGGGACACCTGCACAAAAAGAAAAGAAGGAAGATGTGAGAAAACACAAAAATCCACAACCCCAGACCAAAGAAATCATTGAGAACTCCAATGATTCCTTAATAACCATGTCTCGCAAGACATGACATCTTTCCATTACTGGTACCCGGTCCTTCAATAACAGCATGCACAGGTAGTCTTTCAAGTTCTACCTCCGGGTTATTGGTAGAAAAACACAAGTCTGAATCTATTCCAGGATGTGTGTTGGAGACATTTGGGATTTCTCCAATTTATAAAAAAAACAAAGTCTTGGAGGGAATGAATCACCCCACCCTGGTATCCTTTGCCGTCTGCACATATGAAGAAGAACGAATCAGAAAGCTGTCTACATGGAGATGTACTCGGATGCCCTGACTGTGAAGCAGGAAAGGTACAAGAGCCAAAAGCTTCGTAAATATACTCAGCAGTTTTGAGTACAAATAGGAGAACCTGAAACTGCCAGTGTTGTTCCCCTACTGTAAACCGGAGGAATAGTTGATGGGCCATTGCAACTGATACCCGCAGGTAAGCACCCGGAAGGTCGACCTTTATCAAGAAATCCCCTTTCGATAGCAAGGAAATTACCTGGTGGGCGATTTCATCCTTAAATGACAGGTGGAATATATCTGTTGAGTGACTTGAGATCTATTATCTTTCTGTATTGTCTTGAGGCTTTCTGAACCAAAGCAACTATGGAATACCACCCCAATGTCACCTCTTTAGCAGGGAACAGCTGGATAGCTCTCTTCTTAAATAATGATGAAAGAACACTGTCCTGCAAGAGCTCCTTTTAGGCAGAATCTTTGAGCCAAAGATTCAGAGCAAAATGAGACTGCAGAGGGGTTGAATCATTGTCCATCATGTACCCCTAAGAGACCACCTCCAGTCCCCATTTGTCCGCAGCGGAGGACCTCCGCTGGTCCAGGAGCTAAAGAAGACAACTTGAATCTACCTCCAGTCTGGCATAGATTCCCTCTGCCCCGGAGGTCTGAAAAGAAGAATGATTACTCTGAGCATTTGGTGATTGAAAATTAAACCTGTTAAAAGAAAAGCCCTGCTTTCTATGTCTGTTTCTCTGAAAATCCCTTTTATATTTTCCAAAATATTTGTGCTTGTGATGGAATGGCAAGATGTGTTTTTGATGCTGAAAGGACTTATGCAGAGCCTCTTTTCCAATAGGTTTTCCATGAAATTGCATCCTTAACCAACAGTTCTTTTGAACGCCTTCTGCTTTGCATCCCCTGAGATAAAGATGATGACGGGCAGCCTCCACGCCCCCATAAGCCATTGCAGGTGCCCTAAGTTATCAAAAACAACATCAGATAGGAATTTAGCCTGAATCTCCATGCGCTCCAACAGCTGTGAGCATTTTTCCCCTTTTGGGCTGTTTGTAGAGAGGGTTTGAAAATCCTTAACCAAGAACTCTGAAGCACAGACCACATACATTTCAGACATCATTAACAAGCTCAACCCAGCAGGTTACATAGGATAGAATCTATGATCAGTGATTGAGGAATCTTCAGTTCCAGAGGATACAACCTGCCCATAAGCTGTGGATCAGAGACCCTTCCCGTGCCTGTTCAACAGTCCCTGTGTTGCTGGAATTACATGAACCTTTGGAAAGGTAGGCCTCTGAAACCATTCTCTGCCTGTCCTGGGTTGTTCCTCCTAAGCTGGTTACTATAGGTTGGAAGACAGGTAGGAAATCACAAGCCTTAAATCTTCCTTTTGTATGTATTTTCTCCTGGGAGAAGCAGGATTGCAGGAACCATACACCCTCTTCATCATAAACAGATAAAGCCCAGGAGGAGCATAAAGAAGGAGAGGAGGCTGAAAACTTAGAGTTGTCAGGAACATTAGGAGATTGGAAAGGAGATGGACAGAGTCTTCTGTGCCTGTCATAGGCCACTAATAGGCAGAGTAGTCTTCTCTCAGCTATAGGAGATGTCTGCAGACTCCTTCTAGAATCTATTCTCGGGCCTTGGAGAGAATCTTCGCCAGGAGAAGATGGAAAGGGAAGGTTGCTCGTATGAGAATGGTTGCCCATCTTCAACCGCAGGAGCTCCAAAAAGTGAGAAACAGCATGATCAGTCTTCTTTAAATAGGGGTGTCTAGATCCTTGGAAAATAGATAGCAATCCAAATAAAATCCATCCATTCAGTCATAGCACTGGAAAACCTGGGCAACACTCGTACCTAAAAATAAATATTCATATAAATATAATTCCATTAGTACAGAAAGAAGGTATAAAAATACCCTGCTATAAAACATCCCCACAGAGGCATATGTGTCTGGAGCCTATCTGGATATATAGACACCTCTTTGCTCATTACCCCTAACATTGCAAGTGCTTACTTTTGTTCTTCTGACAATTCCAGGCAGGCTTTACGGCATCTTAGATCAGGGGCTGCAGGCGGCTGGGGAGCCGTGTAAAGAAACAATGGAGGCTTGACAAGCTGTTAATTGCCTTTACGGGAGAGGACAGAGAGTTAGATACATGGCATGGGACTTCTCAACCTGGCTCTCAGACTCAGTCCAGATTCAGTCCAGCCCACGGAACCTGGCGAGAGAGTTTGTAAAGCACTTTCAGTCCAATGGTTGTTGGGTGTCTTTTGCACCTCAACTTGTTCCATCCAGTTTCATTATTACATCCTTGAGTTCTGCAGTAGATTCACAGATTGAAGCCCCTTCTACTGACATGTGGACATGTCTCATGGGAAGCCAGAAAATATGGCCTGGCCATTGCCTGTCATTGTTCCCTAAACCTCATATGTTCAAAGAGCCCTCGTCCTAAAATTGACTCTAAATGATGCCAATGGCTGTCCTTTAGTTTTCAGCATTACAAAATCAGCTGCCTGGCTGAAGGTGTTAGTGATGTCAAACATGACAGTTGCTTGGGTCACTTGGCAGCTGCAGCACTGCTAGTGAGTACTTTGATTTACTAGTCTGGTATAGTACAACCATATGCAATATATTGCATGACCATTGTGTTGCACCCACTACATCGACCTCTCCACTTTATTGAAGGTACGTCTGGGTAAGTAGTTATGCTGGTAAAGATAAAAATTATACATGGGAGAAAGTATCCCCTGCAGTACAGTATAAAGATATTGCAAGTCGCTGAGGGGTTCTGTTACCATATAGAGGAACAGGAATGAAGGGTGTGTTTCTTTATAAAGTCATGGAACTCTGAGGTGACTTGCACATCCTTTTAACATAGAGCAGATGGTACTGTTCCCTATAATACATGATCACACCATCACCCTCCCACAAACTGCTTAAATCTTTAGTGTCTTGCTCCTTCGTATGAAAAAGATCATATGGTTGTAGACACCAAGAATGAAAGCAGAATCTGTAGTATGCAATTAAACACATCAAAAAGCAGTTAGTAATTTGTTGGGAAATCATATTAGAATCAGTTTAATGTAAATCAGAATAAAACAGGACTGTTAAGAATGAGCAGTAACATGCAGAGAGATTATTTCTGTCCTGTAATGAACAATGTGGAAAAAATAAGGTTGCTAGAAATGCCCTTTCTGTTGATCAGTGGTCAGTTTAGTCATCATAAAATAATGTTTAAACTGCAGCTGTAATGATGCTCCATGATCTGCCTTCCACCATAGCTGCTGGCTCAGGAAGCGGACATTATGATGTCTTAACTCAACTGTAATAAGTTATTATAGTTGAGCAGCAACATCATTTTCTTATTACAGGGGACTAGAGACATCACTACTCAACTACAATGAGGAAATTAGAGACAGGCTTTTAAACTGGGATTGCAGGCTTCTGTGTATTTTATTCTTATCTTGATGATGTAGTGGAAGGTGAGGTAGTGGATGAGATATTATTATGGGTTGATGTTACTGACATAGTGCTATACCACCAGCATTACACAATATATTCAGGACCTTTTAACATTATATGAAGATGGGACACAAAGATCCACAATTGGTTCACTCATGCAAATGCTAAATTAATGTGTATTATTGTTGTTGAACTTTTCTGATGCTCAAATCTCCACAGAGCAGATAATTCTCAGTCAACTTGCAGTAATCTACGTCACTGAAAAAGAAACGAAATTGCCTTGTGCTGAAATGCTTGTTCCCCTATTTCATGAAAATACACAGCAGGGAACAGGAAAGGAAAGAAGGAGGTGATTGCAAAACAGCCGAAATTAAACTCTGTGATGGTACTTGCAGTGACTGCTATAACTGATCCTGTGTTTAACTTCAAACCTCCCTGGAATGCGTGGTACGGTCTGCTCTCTGGCCTTCCTTCCTGTCCAGGTAAGGTCAAACACACTCAGAAACAAGCAATGCGTTCAGGAAGAGTTGTCAACAGTGAGGAGTAATGACATATGCAGATCAAAGGACTGACATTTTCAATCTGATACACCAGTAAGAAATAAAACACATGCAGTTCAGAAGTGAAAAGTTAATCTGCCATGACTATTAACAGAATGCAAATGTGCTTCCTTCTCTTTTTTCTTGACCTCCACTCTTGTGACTTCTCTGAATGACCAGGCACCAAGCTTGGCAACTTCCAGGATGTGGATGTGTGGTAAGTTGGAGATGGTACGGCCCTAGTATGCCAGATTCTAGCTATGCTACTGAAGAGGACTCTTAGGGAGAGGGGTCATTTATATCTAAGGGCTAAGAGAATTATGGGACACTTGCTTTCAGGGTAGAGAGCAGAAACATTGCCCTTACCTCTACAGGTGTTGCATTTACCTCAGAGTGTTGCACTCTTAGTTCAATGGCAGTTTGTTCATGAAGTGGGTACCACTGATCTCGAAGATATCTCGTGGCACATGGTGCTCTTAATGCCAGGATGAGGCGGACTCCTCACCTCATGGAGAGCCAGAGACTGCTAATACTTTCAGAGTAGGGAGATACTTGGCATTCATCGATCCAGAGGACAGGCACACTCTTAGTTCCCAATATGGCTGATAAAGGAGCGTGGGCGTGTTTACCTCCCAAACCGGGTGCCGCCAGGAATGATCATACTGGTTTGCAACTGACCAGATTATTCAGTCACTCTCTTTGACCAGCAAGGCAGCAATGGAACATAAATTTCCTCTCAAAAAGATTAACTAGAACACTGGACTCTGTCCTTTAAAGTGAGAGAAATAGGTTTTCTCAAATAAGTTCAATGTAGATTAAGTTTCATGAACCCAATGTACTTCATGTCTGATTCGTAGATTTCTAAAGAGACATCTAGATTTGATAAGTACAGTTACAAGTATTCATCAACGTATTATGTTAAATTCGCAGAATCAGTATATTCTTGTACCATAGCAGTGAGTGAACACACTAGGGAAGGCCCTCTGCAGCACTATATACAAACGAGAAGCTATGGGCTCATTCAACAGGAAAAGCAACAAATGGTCCACAGTGTTGTTGACAAATGCCACAGACTCCCCTATGACCTTTTGAGACACTACAGAACACTATCTGCACAAGAGGGGCTTCGGGAATGCAACTCAATGGATATTCCTATCAGGTTTATGCTATGCTCTTTTGGTTCAAGTTCATCCTCATTTTGGACAATGCACACAACTTTTCGCCCACTGAGATTATGTGGGAAATGTCACTGTGTTTCGTGAATAGCAAGTAGACTTGGGCTGAATGAACAGTTTGGTGCTGCGGTGAGTTAACAATACTATACGCTGCACTGGCCAGTCCAGCCACGAGTCCGGAGCAGAGGTGGACTCTGTTGCACCGTCTGGTGCAGTGATGGATCAAACAGTGTAATAAACAGTCCAGCTGTCGAGTCTGAAGCAAGGCTGGACACAATTGTATAGATTTGTACTTTGGCGGGCCTTGAAATTCAGTTTCATCAAGCATGGGGTCATACTGTATAAATCAGCTCAGAGGTGATCTTCCCCAGCCGCTGTCTAATGTAACAGGAGCCTCAAGTCAGGCTGCCTCATGGAGAGTCTAGTGCAGTGGGGAGTATGCTCGGGCCATCTTCTTGTAGTCTGATGAAATCAAGAGCTCACAAAAACAGCATAGTCGTACAGCCTATAACTGTGGTGAGCACACTCAAGACATCTTCTTGTAGTCTGATGTAACCGAGAGCTCACATGGACAGCATACTTAATCTGTCTGTAACTGTGGTGAGCCGACTCAGTCCATCTTCTTGTAGTCTTGTGTAATAAGGAGCACTGCTGGGATGCATTTGCAAAACTGGACAAGGCTTTCATATGTTCTGGAACAGGCTTTTTCCTAGCTGTGCAGTAGCTATTGCGGGGCGTGCTGTGTTACTCAGTTAGATGCCTTAAATTCCCAGAGAAAGATTCATCTATTGTGGACTTTGTCTCCGAATTCTGCTCCACTTCCTCATATTTCTTCTGATGAGCTGAAAACACAAAAGAAGGGTTTGAGACATAAATGAGTAAGGCTGTAACAAGCTTCACATCCCTATCTCTCATTTCCACCTCTTCAACCTTGGCTCTAGGGATCCATCTCTGTAAATGGTGGTATCTGAATCGCACTCTGAGGATTCTCTTACTTTGCTCCTGCCCTCAGAGTTCCTTCCTATTGCTGTTGCCATAGCTCTCAGGATCCATCTCCACATTTGTAGCTCAGATGATCCACATCTACACTCCTTGCTCAAAGGATTTATCTACACAACCCTTATTTTCATGATCTACTCCAAAAGCCCTAGCTTCCAGCGTTTATCGATTTCTGCAGCCCTAGCCCTAAGGATCAATCTTCATAACCCTAGCATTCAGGTCCCATTTCTAATGTCTAAGCTCAAAGAATTTATCTCTACAGCCCTAGCTCTAAGAACCACTTGAGAGAGAAAGAGAGAGAGAGAGAGAGAGCGAGAGATGCCATTTTCACTTTACAGATGGGAGAAATCCCCATGTGTGTCACCCATGGACTAGTGGCAGACCTCAGTGCCACCTCTACCTCTCAGTCAGAATGGTATAGATTTCAGGGTCACGCCTATGGAAGGGCAGTTCCAGACTTTAATGTTAACACTGAGCTAGCACCATGGTAAAGGTCAAGCTCACTCCCAGGACAGTGGCTCAGTATAACACTATAGTTATCCCTGATGAGGAATGGTGGGGCTCCGCTAAAGGTATCAACTTGTAGACCTAGAAGGGAGATCTTACCTTTTCTCCTGCAGATTAGGTAGGTGACCAGAATGACGAGCACAAAGACCACAGCAAGCAGTGAGAGCACAGCTATCGTCAATTGCTTCATTTTATTTGTTTCGGGTGCTGGTGTTGAGTTCTTCAGCTCATCTTTAAGTCCTCCACCTGCTATCAATATAAAAGGTATAGTAATAAAGCATTCAACTCTCAAGAACTCCATCTACGTTTGCTATTTTTTTTGGTCATTAATAAGCAAATTGCAAGCTTTTAGCTGTGTGGATTTATTGTTCCCTTGGGCCAAACAACCAACACTGCATGTATGTAAATTGTCTTTTAAAGAGCTACAGTATTCAAGTCCCACCTACTGACCCTGCCCACTGTTCCTACCCCAGACCGTTCACTGCCAGTCAGCTTCTTCATTCACACTTCTCTTGTACCTTGGATACAATTCATCTTATTCTCTTCTGTCACTCGTCCACACTTTCGGCACCACAAGACAGTACCAGTTAGTTCACTGTAAGTGATATTTCCAGAGACAGCACTTCCTTGCCGAGCCAATGTCAGGCCGCAAAATAAAAAAAACATTCTGTATAAAGTACCTCTATGAGATAATGAATTTAATGCGCAAGGCTTCAGTGTACTTTGAAATTAGTCCCTCATGCATGGCAATGCAAGCACTCCATAGGAAATAGATTGATATACCAAACAGCAAGTAGCACGTGGTGGGAGAGTTATATTCCTCTAGGTGGAGCCAAAGCCCATACTGGTTATGCTTAAAGAATTGGTAACAATAGGTATTTGAGACAGCTCTACTTTCATGCGAGACCTAAGAAAGGCAAGACTGAGATACCAATAAAATAACTATTCCCTGCTTAAACGACACTTTATTGCAGTGGTGGAAATGTAAATATGGACAACAACAAGTGGGACATTCAACATTCCACCCCTCCATTTCCCCTCTGAAAGTCAGGGAGTTCATCAAGTTCACCTTTTATGAAAATCATTATAAATGTGTTTTTGTGATTATAACACTGGTAGCTAAATGAAGTGTATTAAACTTAAAGTATAATTTGAGCATTGGCCAGATTCTCTATGCTGGTATTAGGAAGGGTTAAACTGTTGTAGTCTGCCTCTTTATGCAACCTTATGACATCAATATTTCCCTGGTTGCCATGAGTCTTCTGATGGTTGAGGCTCTGCTGGCTGTCTGTAAAGATCTCCTGTGTGTGTAGTATAAACAGTTGAAACTACTGTTGTCTGTGTGTGTTTACAACTACAGTTTGGCACCGACCAGCAGCCCCCAGACCATGCTCACACAGGAGGAAAAGGAACCTCACATGCAGAGAGATATTTAGCACTTATTCATCACCCATATGCTGACGCAGCTTGGTGGATTTTCTGGTGGGAGTGAACTTTTAATCATCCTTACAAAGACTATCATCTGTGATAGAGCGCAGTTAGCACTCTATTTGTATGAGTGCACTATACTCATGGTTTAAAAGTGCACTCTTATATACTCGTATTGTGTGCAGTGTTTTGATTATTAAGAAACATTTAATTGAATCATTTAATGTTGAATTAGTGAACGCATTAAGTGGACATCTGTATGTATTATGATTCCTTCATGCATAACGCGCAGGACCATATTATTTTATATATCGCAATTGTGATTTGTCTAAGTTGCCTGAATTATAGGCCCAAAAGTTTCTCCTTGCTCTCGAGAAATAATGAATTAAATAAGTGTTATGTTCAAGGTTAGAGTGTTCTCACTCTGTTGCAGGTGCAGAAATACACATCATTATTTTCAGAGTTAAGGAGAGATCTGGAATGCCTTTGAAGATAACTGGAAGCGAGAAGGGAGGATGATGTGCGTATCGGGTCTGTCTGGAAGCCAAGGCCACTGGAAGAAGATACCTTTAATTAATTTTGCTTCATGAAAGAGCACCAGCTACCAGAAAAGGTGACGCAATGTTGATTGAATCCCATCTTTTTATATGATGCGCAGGGACAGAGAAACCAGACTTCTGCTAGCTTTTGGAGAAGACGGAGCATCTTAGAAGCGAGCTCCATAGCCTTAAGCTAAACAACCCATTTTGACGTGAGTACTTCTTAGGAAGTCACACGTGCTGACACCATCGGGGAACGATAGAAGAGAGACAGAAAGGGCCCTCATATAGAATAGTGTAGGGAAAGATTTTAATTTCTTTCAATGAATCGAGAGCTGAATATTGCATCTATTCTGTGTTGCGTTGTGATTTTGGAATTTATCATCATTTGCCTTTTGGGCCGCATTACTTATATTAGAAAGATCGGCTCTGTGTTAATTTTCTGTATCTCTATACTTTGTAATTGAGATGTATTTACATCCAATTGTTTCTGGCCTTATAATAAATATTCAAACTGCACTTCGGAGTCAGTGATCTTTACAGGCATGACAACTTTGTTGATATCTGTTTAAGCTGTTTTCCTCCCCTCGACCACTTTAGGTAAATAAAAGATCGATCGCTTACGCTATACTTAGTAGGGACTTTAAGGGTGCAAGTTAGCGTAATCAAATGGTAGCAGAGGATGGTTTACCTGTAAAGTGGTTTACCTATAAGGTGAGGGGAGTACTTAGGAGTAGGGTCGAAGGTTGGAAGGTCGGAGAGCCCTGAAGTGGAACGGAGGAGACCGGAGACTGGTGGACGTTGACGGTGCGGCGAAAACTGGTGGCGTGAGTATGAAAGACATTGTGTTAGATTGCGGTGATGAGTAAGTGGGTGATGTCTTGCGGAGTTGGGGTGTATGCTGAGTGAATGTGGTTTTGCTTTAAGTTGGTAAGCGGACTCAAGAGAAGTCCAAGATCCCGGGATAGTTTTGTATTGTAATTGTCTGATTAAATGTGGGTGTTGTGAAGCGCTATCAACGATCCACTTGTGTTAGGGACTTTTGTGTGAATGAGGAAGAGGTCGCGGTAGAAAGCCTCAGGTACCGGGTGTAGACTATGGCGATTGAGTGACCAACGCAGGTCGGGGGTCACAACGGCTGAATGTTCTTGTGAGAGTGTTCTATCGATCTTCAGTGTCAGACAATTACTTGTTTATGTGACTGTAAGTTATTGTAATTGTGTAGGAACAATTACTTGGTTCAATAACTTTTGGTTATACAGTTACTTGTGGTACGAATGTGTGCAAGTGAGTTTGCGGAGAAATTGTAAAGGCGGGTGAGCCGCTGCAAGGAGTGAGAAGTGACGTCAGGGTGCGCCGCGCTGGGATAGGTTGGTTGGTGTAACGCCGCGCTGGGATTGGTGGAAGTACATTAGCAGTGGAACAGCGTAACTTTGGAGCTTGCAATTGATCTATTTAAAAAATGAGATGTTTTAGGGTATTGCGAGATTTGTGTAGAGGTGACACAGGGGTAGTGATTCGGGTAGGGGAGGAAGCCCCGCCAGAGGACACACCGGCACATTACATGGCAACGAATGTAGGACTTCATACTATCGGGTGACTTCAGGATTGGCATAAAATTACAGAGAAAGAGGGTGAATTGGCTTTCCCTCGTTATGGGTCATTCCGTATGGAGGTGCTTACCCAGCTGAGGGGGGTGATGAATGCACTGAAACCGCCCCCTAGACCCACACAATTTGAGGCATTAGATGCATGGATGAGAGCAGCTTTAGTAAAAAAGAGAGAGGCTTCACATGGAAGAATGAGAAAGGCAATGAAGGCATATCATGATGCTAGATGGGATGCTCAGTTGAAGAGATGGAGAGTAGATACTATAGAGGAGAACAGCTTGTACCCCTTTCTCACAGTAGGAGAGGGGCCTGAAGGGAGAAAGAAGACGGAGGTGGACAGTGATACAGACGATGGCTTTCTCGATAGATTGTTAGCAGACCATCCCCCACCCTGTTCGTCTAGATTAGAGACAGAGCGAGTGCGCCCAACAGAAGAGCAGTTGGGTGCAGAACAACTGAATCCTGGGGAACCAACGGCAGGGGTAAGAGGCCAAATTACCATGGTACGCATTCCAGGAGGGTCTGGAGGAAAAAGGTATTCAAATACTGATCCGGAACCACCTGTAGGAAACATGCAGTTGCCAGATGCGTTGTCTGTACCAGTCACAATAGGGCCAGTGGTTTCGATATATACTCCTAGAGACAGAACCGATGACAGTCATCAGCACATGAGTGAAGGGGAAGAGACAATTTCTGGAGGGAGCCTCGCAATGAGTGGGACAGCTTTCTGTCGAATACCAGTAGAAGCTAGTACTCCACTGCCAGCTACAGCTGATCCATCTTGAATGGATAGTGGGACAGAACGAGGACGGACAGGTGCTCTAGCGAATTCTAGGTCTGACCTTCGAATGTGGGTTCAACCAGTGAGAGAGTCAATGATGCCGAGGGAAGAGATAAGCCGGAGACAAGAAACTCCTAAAGTATTGTTTGGGCCACAGGTGATTTGTGCAGGTGACCATTGGAGAAGTCGAAGTTGTGAAAGAGAGAGACGCCTGGATGAAAAGACAGAAGAGGGTGTAGTTCTTAGGAGAACCCAAAGTTGTGACAGGAAAGAGACGCGAAAAGACGAAATTCAGAAAGTGTTAAAAAGCGCAATAAAGGTGCCCATGTTAGATGTGGTACGGTTAAAGGCAGAGCTAGACGAGGTGATTGAGGGTAATCTACCCCTAATTAAAATTGATACTTATAACTCAAGCGAACTACTGTTCGTCGCAAAGGACATGACAAGAAAGGCCAAGCGAGCTTATGATGCATTGTTGCTTTTGGCACAAAGATATGAGGTTGATTTGTCAAAAACTAAGCTGACACAGGGTTCTTGCAAATTAAATTATACAGATAAGGATTTGGAAGAGAAGCGAACGAGCGGATTGAAAGCACAAATTAGAGAACTAGTGATGGGGGTGCGGACATGGAAAGATTTAGATAGATGGAAAGAAAAATGGGCCAAAAAGAAAAGCTTCCAGACTGGACTAGGGAATACTCCGCCTCCGGGTGGGGGGACAGGAGCTGCAGGAAATTACCCCCTTAGAGAGGTACAGAATGGAGGGTATGTACATGTGCCATGGAGCAGGGGTGATTTGGCAGAATTTACAAATGATTTCCCTCGGCTGAGGGAAAAACCTGCTGAGTGGTACAAGCAAATAGATAGGTTTGTGAAGATTTCGAAGGTACTATGGATTGATTTGAATACTTTGTTTGATATAGTAGTACCTGCACATTTGTGGGCAGCATGTAAGATTGCCATTGAGTGGCCCACTGCAGAGCCACCTAGAGAGGCAGTGACTCATGGTCCTTCACCTGATGTTATGAGAAAGTATGAGCAAGCGATTACATGGTTGCAATCGAAGGTAGCTCCTCAAACGGTTGATTGGTTGAAGATTGATCGTACTACCCAAGACTCTAAAGAATCAGTACATGATTACTACGAGCGACTGTTGTTGGCTTTTAAGCAGCATAGTGGATTGGATACAATTGAACAGAAAGATATGGGACAGTTTGTCTCAAAGTTTGTGTTGGGACTGAAATCTGACATTAGTTTGATGATACAGCAGCATTTGATATGTTGGCAGAATAAGTCGGTGGACGAGATTCTGTGTTATGCTAAATATTGCAGTGATCAAGTGGAGTCAACACAGAAGAAATTGAAAGACAAGTTGATGTTGGTGCAGTTGAGAAACGCAGATATGATGCAAGGGTTTGGAGGAGGTCAAGGAAGAGGTAGAGGAGGTTGAAGAGGAATGGGACAACAGGTGGTGACCCAACCTGGTCAGGTTAGAGGAAGAGGAATGGATTCAGGTACAAGTGATTGGGTGGCTCAACAGAAAAGAGTCACTGCCTGCCATTATTGTCACAAAATCGGGCATTGGAAGCGCGAGTGTAGATCAAATCCAGCAAATCAGATACAGATGGAAGGAGAGGGACAGCTGACTGAGGCTGTAAATACTGTGACAAGACCCAGGTCTATGTATGGAGGAGGATATGAGCCACAAGTGCAAGTGCCTCAACCTCCTAGAATACCCATGCAGAATCAGTTATACCATCAAATGCCTTATTTCGAAATACAGGACCGATTTGATAAACATCAAGATTCACGGGAGTGTCAGAGGGGGGTGCACGAGGAATGCACCTTGGATGCGATTCTAGAAGTAGATCAAAGTGGGCCATTTGTAGATGCAGACGTGAATGGATATCCTGTTACCTTTTTATCAGACACCGGAGCTGCTCGCTCTACAGTGAGAACTGAAGTAGTCCCGAATTTAACTCTTTCAGGACGAACGATTCAAGTAGTGGGGGTTAGTAATCAGAAAATGACCAATCCATTGACAAACGAATTACCAGTGAAAATAGGACCATTTCGAGACCGACATCAATTTGTAGTGTGCAATTCAAGTCCGGTCTGTCTTTTGGGACGAGACCTACTGTGCAAGCTCAATTGTACTATATTATGCACTCCGAGAGGGGTGGAATTGCAAACATATGATGACGATCAATGTTCCCTCTAATTATTTTCCTCTGTGTGCGGCAGAGTAAGGTCTCTGTGCACTGCAGCCAAGCCTATGTGCGCCAAGAACCTGACCGCGTGTGTAGACCAGGGCTTTGAGTGGGATGAAAAAACTCGGGGATCTTTCAAAGGGCGTAACCAATGCAATTAAGGGTGTGGCTTAAAAGCAATTAAGCTAAAAATATGTGCATCGCATAGTGTGCCACCCGACTGATATTTTGCTGCTTCTGTCATTGCATGCAGATATATAATACGTGTGACATTACACCTACAAGAAGCCAAGACTATTGGCTTTGTCAATGGTTATTTTTTGCATCAAGTTGTATATAATATTGAAAATGCTTCCGCTCTTGTGGCTGAGGTTGTGGCTTAATGCTCGAGCTGTCAACTTAGGAGATGGGGTTTGAGTCTCGGGTCAGCCTAACATCCTGTGATTCTGGGCAAATCAATTAATCTCCCCATGCATACAAAAAAAATATATAATAACAAATCATGTAAAGCGCTCCAATACTTTTGGGTTGAGTTTGCACTATATAAAAACTTGCTGCATTTCTTTTCTAAATGCGGGGCAGAAACCATAACAGATGGAGGAAGAATGAGGAAAATAGAGGGAAAGAGAAAGGGAGGGCAGAAAGGAAGAATGAAATATAGGAAATATGAAAAGAAGGAAGAAACCACGACAAGAAGGAGAATTCAATAAAAGGATGGATACAAAGGTGAAAGGTTTGAGAGATGGAAGAGTAAAGTTATATTTGCATGGGTGGGTGCACGTAAGAATGGATTGAAGGATGAATGTTTGGATGGATGGAAACCTGGATGGAAGGGTGAAAGGATGGGTGATTGATAAAAGGTGGGTGAAATGATGGATGAATGGATGGGTGGATGGATGGGTGGGTGGATGGATGGAGTGAATGGATAGATGGATGGATGGAATGGTAAAGGAAGGATGGATGGATTAGATGAAAAGACAGACGGATGGGAGCATGAATAGACAGGTGAAATGGACGCTGGATGAAAGGCTTAAAGGGTGGAGAGATTAATAGATAGGAGGGATGAAAGGACCTGTTCTAGGGAGGACAGGCCTTACTAGCTTCACACTCCTGATGGCATTTGAGGTACCAATCGAATTGGGGGGGTATTTTAGTTTGCTTTTTGGCTACACCTGTGTCCACAATACGTCTTCGACAACAGCTAAAGGCTGTCTTTAGGCGAGACCTGGAAAGGCCTGGCTAGGGAAAGGTTTAAAGTTAGTGGCCCCTAAGCCCAGGGGCATGAGGGGCCCACAGCCATCTCTCTTTTACTACCAGATGACGATTCCGGGAGTTCTCTTACCTCCTTGCAGAACGGTGCCCGTGGGGCTCTTGCTTTACCACTGTAAACTGTCATTTCAAGCAATCCTTTGTGGTGCTGATTACATCGAAATGTATTTTTATTGCAACCACAACATGGCAGTATCTATGAATAAAATCAGCTGTGAACAATTAAATACTGAGAGCCAAGCGCCTGGTTTATCTGGTATAAATCCACTAAAAAACAACTAGAGGGAAATTTCACAAAATGTTAGGGTAGTTTCTAAGCAAGTCAGTAGGAGTGGAACAACTGAAGCGCCACAAGGTGGGGCACTAGCCGCTAGACTGCCCCCGCAAACACAAAGTGTGTCCCCACTCTTGTTCAAAGGTTGTGGGGGATTCTGTACAGTAGCAGCTGCAAAATGTCCCAGACTGAGGGATTTTAAAAAATAGACCTTGCACAGGAAGTGCAAATATGGCCCTGTTAGTTGATTTAAAGGCAGAAAAGTCACGTCCCAACACCGGGATCTCATCAAAGCAGAAAATGTTTTCAGTGGTAGCCCAAAATACATATATAATCTGCAGATGATGAAATCGTTGGCAACCAGGGCGACGTTTCAAAATAAAGATAGGCAAAATAATTCTGCATGGCGAGGAGTAGATAATTCTGAAATTTGAAGCCTGGCCAGGCCACGAATCGAGGACTGGGAGAGATTTGCTATCTTAAAGTCTTATTAAGAGCAAGAGGATAATTATAGTTTCAACTTTTTGGAAAACTTGGGATTCCACCCCTTTGGACAAAAAAAACCCAATAAAATTTGAAAGTCAGAGGAGAAACAAAAGTCACTGTCAGAAAAGGCAAATGAGAAATGCGCAATCGACAGTTTCAACTTGCCTCTGCTCAGAATCAACAAGAGAATGGGAAATTAAAAAGAAGTTTTTAACGGATGGTGAGAACTGTACAGAAGTTACAATAATATCACTGTACATCAGCATTATTGCAAAAACACCTCAACTGCAAACCTCTTCGGTAAAACAAAAAAACTCCTAAACTGCAACCAAACACAAAGGACCCAAAGACAAAGCTTTTTTCAGGTGCTTCACCAATAAAAACTGAATTCCTTGAAAAGGAACAAGCTCGATAGATGGACATTTGTGAAAGTATTCCTGTTAATCACAGCGCCCGTTATGCGCTGCAATTAACAGGAATACTTTCACATATGCCCACAATCAAGATATGCCTAAAGTCCAAAAGCATGACGTGTGCTTTACACGTCATGCTTTTGGACTTGCTGCATTTTTTATGGATCCCGGCTGTGGGCTGATTGTGGGCCTTTGTGAAAGGATTCCTGTTAATTGTAGCACTGTCATGCGCTGCTATTAACATAAATATTTTCAGGCCCACAATCAGCCCGCAGCCTCTCTCTATTTAGAAAAGAAATGAAGCAAGTCTGAAAGCACGACGTGTAAAGCACACGTCGTGCTTTTGGACTTGCTGCATGTCTTTTCTCAATAGAGAGAGGCTGCGGGCTGATTGTGGGCATCTGTGAAAGTATTCCTGTTAATTGCAGCGCATGACGGACGCTGTGATTAACAGGAATCCTTTCACAAAAGCCTCAGGCAACCGGGAAATTGCCGTTTTTCGCCGCTCCTGTTTTAAAAGCGGGCGGCAGCGCGAACGTGTGCGCGCTTCACACGAGACACTGCGCACTCTGTGCCTTAAAGGTGAGCGGGCGCGCAGGTGCGCACCTTACAGGGAACACTGATGACGATGCTGATTTTAAGATGGCTAACATGAGTCTGTGTGCAGAATTGTTTGTGGTGCTCACAATAGCAGAACTGCCACATGACTTGAGAGACTCAGTCGATCCGAAAGTGTGGGATTCTACGGGCGAGGATGTAGGTTTGATGAGAGGAGTTGAGCCAGTTAAGATACAGATCAAACCTAATGCTGAATTCCCACGAACGCCACAATATAAGTTAACTCCAGAAACTGTGGCCGGCATAAGACCTGTGATTGAGGCTATGATTGCACAAGGTATTTTGAAGGAGATAAGAGGTAGTCCCTGTAATTCACCTATTATGGGATTGCAAAAGCCAAGTGGCAAGTACAGAATAGTGCAAGATCTGCGTCGGGTTAATGAAATTGTGATCCCATGTTGTCCTGTGGTACCGAATCCAGCTGTTATTCTATTTCAGATACCATGCAAAGCAGAATGGTTTACCGTGATAGATTTGTGTCACGCATTCTTCTCTATACCATTGAATGAGGAGAGACAGTTTTTATTTGCATATAGGATGGACGATCGTGTATTAACATGGAACAGAATCCCTCAGGGGTATACGGAAAGCCCCTCCATTTTTAGTCAATGTCTGAAAAAGAATCTTGAGGGACTGGTGATGGCCCACAACTCAGTCTTAGTGCAATATATCGATGACCTTTTGGTTGCCTCAGAGACTGAGGATGCTTGCAGGATTGATACTGTGGCATTGCTGAATCATTTGGCAGAGAATGGACACAAAGTGTCTCCAAACAAATTGCAGTATTGTTTGTCTGAAGTCCAGTACCTAGGTCATCGGATTGAGAAAGGAAAACGAAGGGTGTCACCGGATCGCATAGAGGCAATTCTGCAAATGGGAACTCCGAAGACACAAAAAGAAGTCTGCATGTTTTTGGGAATGGTCGGCTATTGTCGACAGTGGATCCCAAATTTTTCCTTACAAGCAAAGCCCCTGTTGAAACTGACTCGAAAGGATGTTAGTGATCCGGTACCATGGGATGACGAATGCTTGAGAGCCTTCCGTGAGCTGAAGGAAAGTATCTGTCGTGCTCCAGCTCTCGGAATGCCGGATTATAACAAAGCGTTTTCGCTCTTTTGCTGTGAAAAGGAGGGATGTGCGTTAGCAGTCCTAGTGCAGACACATGGAGGTGCCCGTAGACCAGTAGCCTACTTCTCAGCTACATTAGATCCTGTAGCTTCTGCGTTACCCGGATGTCTGAAATCCGTTGCTGCAACTGGTGTCAGCATTGAAAGATGTGAAAGCATAGTGATGGGTTATCCGCTCATTGTTTATGTGCCCCATTCTGTAGAATTGTTAATGACCCGAACGAAAACACAGTATTTAACAAACAACAGACTTACTAAGTATGAGCAGGTTATCTTGGCTGCTGATAATGTGACCCTGAGACGTTGTACCACTCTGAACCCTGCTACACTGTTACCTATTCCGCAGGAGGAAGGAGATGAGGATTGTGAAGAACATGACTGCCTAGATGTTACTGACCTATCCACCAAACCCAGACCTGACATTGTCAATGAACCTTTGCCCCAATCTGATTTGATCCTTCTTGTTGATGGTTCATGCATAAGAGACAATGAAGGGTATTTGAGAGCAGCGTTTGCTGTGTGCACCATCATGGGAGTAGTGGGAGCTGCCTGTTTAAATAAGAGTATTCTCTGCTCAGGTGGCCGAAATTGTCGCTTTGACACGTGCCTGTATCATTGCAGCTGATCTGCGAGTGACTGTGTATACTGACAGTCAATATGGATTTGGTGTGGTTCATGATTTTGGGCAGTTATGGTCACAGAGGGGGTTTCTCACGTCCTCAGGGTCACCTATACGTAATGGCGAGTATGTGCGCCAACTATTGGAAGCTCTGCAAAAGCCAAAAAAAAAAAGGAGTTGTCAAATGTGCAGCTCATGGAAAGGGAGAAGTTTTGTCACAAAAGGCAACAATTACGCAGACGAAGTAGCACGATTCTGCGCTGAACAGGTTTGTATTTTCAATGGAGAATATATAGGCGAGAGCACAGAAGAGACCGAGCTCAGCATGATGTTAGCTATAGCCGATACTTGGGATGAGGTGAAGCGGTTGCAGGATGAAGTCTCAGAAGAGGAAGCTGCTTCATGGGTCAGAGCAGGTTGCACAAAAAGAGATGATGGCATTTGGGTATCCACAGATGAAAGAGCAGTATTACCCAATTGTCTACTGAGCCCGATGGCAAGGCAAATTAATGGAGCCGTTCACTTGGGAAGAGATGCTATGGTGCGAGTGTTCAGGCAGACGTGGTTTAATCCACGCTTCCATGTGTGGGCTGAAACAGTATGTCATCGGTGTGTTACGTGTCAACAGATGAATGTGGGAAAAAGAACTGTGGTTGGAATGAGTCAAATTGGAAAATCTGGGGGTCCCTTCAACAGGATACAGCTAGACTTCATAGAGATGCCAAGATGCAATAGGTTGAGATATGTTTTGGTAGTGGTGTGTATCTTTTCACGGTGGGTGGAAGCATATCCAACTAGACGATGTGACAGTCTTACAGTAGCTACATTTTTATTAAGGGAACTGATCCCGCGGTACGGTTTCCCAACATCAGTGGAAACAGATAGAGGAACTCATTTCCACAGTGAAATAATGAAGTTGTTGTGCTCTGCGTTACATATTGATCAAAGACTGCATTGTAGCTATAGACCCGAGGCTTCAGGTCTAGTAGAGCAGGTTAATGGCACCATCAAGTCAAGAGTGGCAAAGGTGTGTTCATCCACTTCATTGAAATGGCCAGATGCGCTGCCTCTGGTGCTCATGAGTCTGCGTAGTACCCCTGATAGGAGAACAGGGCTTTCTCCGCATGAGATCCTAACTGGAAGAGCTATGCGTTTGCCTATGGTGCCAGCTACCGCATTGATAAACATCACTGATGATTTAGTGTTGGATTATTGTAAAGGACTGGCTGATATGGTTACTTCTGTATCCCACCAGGTCGAGGCTGCGACTGCATCCACCTCGAGAGACCTGCTGCATGATCTTAATCCTGGTTACTGGGTGCTCGTGCGCAAACACGTAAGGAAAAGTTGTCTTGATGTTCACTGGCGAGGACCCTATCAGGTGATACTGGTCACAAGTACCGCTGTGAAGTGTGGAGGATTGCCGAACTGGATCCACGCTTCCCACACTCGCCGAGTTCAAGCGCCTGCGGAAGAAGAGAGTTCCCTGGGGCCGAGGAGCGTGTGTGGACCTGATACAGACAACGACGACGGCACAGACTCAGGTGGAAGAGTTTTGGAGGAAACGGAACAGCCAAGTGAGCAAGAAAGAGAAGAGCTGAATGCTCCTGAACAGAGTCCAGATCCTGAAATAGAGGATATTGCAGAAGTGAGTGGTGTCTCAGTTCAACATGAACTGTCTGTTGCAGAAGGGTCCGATCAAGAGGAAGAAAGGAGAACGGATGCTAGAACAGAAAAGTGGCCAGCAAGAAAAGAAAGGCTGAATATACGGCTTGCATCTGAGAAAGATCTCACTCCAATTCCTGAAACATCTGAATCAGATCAAAGTGACGTGGCAGAAAGACCGGATGGTCTGAGACGTTCCCGAAGAGAAAGAACAGCATCTCGAAGATACGCATCTCCTGAGTGGACATACCTGGTTGCAGATGAAGGGCCCAGCGAAGTCCGGGAGGTTGGGAGCTGGTACGGTGAGCTACGAAGGGGACACCCTTTCGATTGAAATACAGTTGCTGGTCCCCGGCGTAGAAGCACTTGGAAAGCTAACTCTGCAAGTTCCAAATCCTCCAAAGCAAAGTGGATTGCGTTTCCTATTCCTCAATCAGGTTATTTTCCCTTCATTTGGCCGACAGCACTCCACGCAAGAGTTGGGAGAAATCCGTGCAGAGATCTTGCAATTTGTCCTCAAAATACTTGGATCGAATATCATTAACGACGAAGTTTGATTTATAACCAAAGAAGACATTAGGCCTTAGAAAGAAGATAACCTAGACCCCAGATTAAGAAGATTTAAATTTAGGGACTTCCTTGTAGATGATGGAGTGAGGAGTAGGGTTGTCTACATCTCTTCAATAGGTTTAGTATTAATCGAAATAACTGACATTAATTGCATGAACGGAAAGAAGCAAGAAAGACATTGTTAAAACAAAGAAACAGAAAAGACTGTATTTCCCTTGTGTGTTTGGAACAAATCAAGACAAGCATTGGCATAGTCAATAGGTCTCGCCTTTGGGACCTTATAAGTGTTTATCCAGCGCTATTGGCTTTGCCATTGTGTTCAAGCTATGTTGTAGAGCATTGTGGCTGCTGTGCAGCATGTTGAAAAGTTAGAATAAAAAAGTCTTATAAGCATTTTTGTTACCTTATAAATAATCAAGAAGACATTATGTACAACTGAACGACCTTATTAAAAATAAAATTAACATAAAAAATAATTCCTAGTTTTGTGATTATTGTCCCACTACTGTGGCAGCAAAATTAAGATTTATTTTTATGGTGTGTTTACAGTGGCAGATGAGGTGTTATTATAATGTAGCACACGTTTTCAAATAGGGAAGCGTGTTTGCATAAAACGAGATGCACCTAAAGTTGGGTGTCGGTGACCCATGTTTACATGTGAAGTATGGGATGCACATGAAGCAGGGAACACAAAATCAGGGGTAACAGCCGAAATGGCTTAAACGTGAAAGCTGCTTAAAAAACAGGAGTACACAGGAATCTGAGGACCGAGCAGGGGATGGGGACATAGGGAGGCAATGATACGGGTGGAGCATGGATACAAGGTTACCCTGAGGAGCTAAGCACAAAGCCTGGATACACAGAAGGGAGAGATCGCCTATGGTCGAGTTATGCATGAAACACAGGAGTAAAGGAAGTAAGGGTGCACGTAGGGCAGTGCTACGGCGAAAGCACGACTGCATGTCAGCAACACAGAGACGGGAAGCACAGGGCTGGGGCAACATTACACATGAAGCATGTGGCACTGGATACAAGGTAACTGTGGAGCAGTGGTACACGCAGGGCAGATTTACACGTGAGACACAGCACATGTAGAGGAGGGCTGAGCCCGAGGTAGAGCGCCACAAAAAGCATCAGGCACGGGAATTGGGGTACTTGTGAAGAAGGGCAGAATAACAAGTGATGCACAGACATATGGGAAGCAGGGCACATGTGGAGGAGGGTTACACCTGAGGCAGAGCTCCACGACTCCACCTAAAGCATCCGTCACCGGGGAATGGGTACTTGTGGAGAAGGGGTAAACGCGGGGCAAAAAACCAAGTGAAGCACAGACACACGGACACACGGGAAGCAGGGCACATGTGGTAGAGGGTTACACCGGAGGTAGAACACTACATCCGTAACGGGGAATGGGTACTAGTGGGGATACAGAGTACACGCAGGGCAGAATAACATGTGTGGAGGAAGGTTAGACTTGAAGCAGAACTCCAAGTAAAGCATCAGGCACGGGAAACAGGTTACTTGTGGAGAATGGGTAAACGCGGGGCAGAATAACATGAGAAGCACGGACACACGGGAAGCACGGCACATGTGGAGGAGGGTTACACCTGAAGCAGAACTCCGCGTAAAGCATCCGCCAAGGAAACGGGGTACTTGTGGGGAGAAGGGGTACACGAGGGCAGAATTAAAAGGGAAACACAGAGACAAAGGAAGCACAGCACATGTGGAGGATGGTTACACTTGAGGCAAAAGCGCATGTAAAGCATCAGGCACAGGAAGCTGGGTACTTGTGGAAGCAGTGGTACACATGTGGGAAGAGTTACAAGTGAAGCACGGAGTCAAGAGAAGCACTGCACATGTGGGGAGATACCTAGGGCAATATTATAGGTAAATAAAGGGGCATGGAAGCAGAGTAAGTGTGAGGGATGGGTGCCGGCTGCGGAAGATCACACGTGAAGCATGCGGACACTGAAAGCAAAGGTTCATAGTGGAGAAGAAAAACAAACATGTGCTCGCACCACACAGGCACACGGGTAAAGACACTTACACTTCCGTGGCGCAGACACACAGGCAACAAACGCGCGCGCCTCGCAGTGAAAGTTAAAAACAAGTAAAAGTCTCTGCATGGTCATCTGCTACTGCTAGCCTGCGAGTGGTGTACGCGCACGCGCGCGATATAAGGAGAACAAGCATTGGCCGCGTGGCCGTGAAAGCGACGCGGCCATGAAAGTGATCGTGCTAAGAAGCAGCAGCGGTTTTCAAGCACACACACTCGTGCTTGTGGCACCATCCGCCTTGCGGGAGCTAGCAACAGCCAATTAGCATGCGCGCCGCTGCTCGCTCCCGCAAGGTGGATGCCGCCACAAGCACGAGTGTGTGTGCTTGAAAATGAGCAGAGCGACGGCTAAAGGCCCTCCTATGCAGCGCATGCGCGCTGCGTAGGCGAGACATAAAAAACCATGGTGTCCGAAAAAGCAACACGCAAACAGAAGTGGATCATTGGCACCCTCATTGCAGCGGTGCTTATTGTTATAACTGTGGTGATTGTTGTATCTCTAGTTGGATATCAAAATGACGAACAGAACAGGGTACAGACAACACTCACTACACCAGGCTCTGAGATAGATGAGGACGCATATGCTCATGACCTAGAAATGATTAAGGAAACCAGTCATAGACTGCATGTTGATCTGTCAAAGGGTGATTTCACTCTGAATGCGTATGCTCGATTATTGTATGAGTATGTGGATACCATGGAAGCGAAGGATTGCTATGTGTGCATGCAGTTACCTGCCTCAATAGAGGAAGGCATTCGATATCACCATTTGCCTGTGACTTATGGCATTACATGTAGTGTCTTATTGAGCATGTTTTATAGCAAGGCACACTTCGAGTACTATTTCTCTAATTATGATGTGGTACTCTCGGAAGTCCCCGTTCTGAAATATATGAATAAATATGATTATTATAAGGAAGTAGAGAGAATGTCAAAGTATTTCGTGCCTACTATCACATTAGATACGTCCTATGCCCATAGACACAATTTAACCTGTATGTTGACTGACATCGAAAAGAAGTTCATAGATCAGATAGAAGATCGACATAGACTGACTCTATTCAGACCAGATCCAAAGCATAAGGTTACCCTCTGGACCAAAGAAGAATTAGATTATAAAGCAAAGGGGAGTTTTGGACCCATAGCATTAGATTTCCAGCAGAAAGGAAAATTGTGCATTAGACACCCGACCACATACTACGACAAGATATTTGTGGGTGAGAGTGATTGTGAGCATGTTTTCTTGATTGAAGAATCAATCAGAAAAGCATTACTGGATAAAATAACAGTAGTGCCTAATGTGTATTGTGTGTGGAAAGAATGCCTATGTGAAGTTGCCCAAGAACTGGTACGGCACCTGCTATCTGGCTGTGGTATTCCCTAAGATTTTCCATGTGAATGATTTATGGGCTCTAGAGAAAAGAAGACCTCAAAGAGGGAAACGTCGTGCGAGTGCAGGAAAAGTGATTGGCAACATATTTGGAGCTATGATATAGAGTATGGGTGTGATTCTGAATGATTTGAAAATCAGAAAGCTGCCAACATTAGTGGAGAAGCTCTCCATAAATACAGCTCAGATTCTACTACTGGTAGATGGGGAGATGGTTTCGATAAGGGCTATGGTTTTGCAAAACCGTCTTGCCCTAGATGTGTTGCTAGCAAAAGCCGGAGGAGTTTGCAAATTATTGAAAGTTCAACAGTGCTGTACTTATATTCCTGACAACAGTCGGGATATAAGGAAATACATCAACAATATCTCAGATATACACCAAGAGTTACGTGAGATGGCTGCTGAAGGACTCTGGGAGCAAGTGGGGAAAGGCTTTGGCAAGATAGGCAGTTGGTTTGGAAGTCTGGGACAAGGAATAATGGGATATATTTTGAAGCCTATTATAATAGCTGTCATTTGTATAATCGTCCTATTAGGAGCCATCAATGCTTACAAATGGCAAAGGGCAAGACATCAGGAGACTGTGTTGAAAAAGAGAGAGCTACAACTTGAGCAACTGCAGGACAGACATTATCAACATCTTAAAGTGTTAGAACAATTCAGGCAGGGACGGCAAGCTACAGCTCCTGTTTAGGTCGGTCTCTTCTACTAGGAGAAACAAATTCAGAAAAGAGAATTGGTGTTATGACACTAGTCATAAGAGGGGGAACTGATAGAGCGCAGTTAGCACTCTATTTGTATGAGTGCACTATACTCATGGTTTAAAAGTGCACTCTTATATACTCGTATTGTGTGCAGTGTTTTGATTATTAAGAAACATTTAATTGAATCATTTAATGTTGAATTAGTGAACGCATTAAGTGGACATCTGTATGTATTATGATTCCTTCATGCATAACGTGCAGGACCATATTATTTTATATATCGCAATTGTGATTTGTCTAAGTTGCCTGAAATATAGGCCCAAAAGTTTCTCCTTGCTCTCGAGAAATAATGAATTAAATAAGTGTTATGTTCAAGGTTAGAGTGTTCTCACTCTGTTGCAGGTGCAGAAATACACATCATTATTTTCAGAGTTAAGGAGAGATCCGGAATGCCTTTGAAGATAACTGGAAGCGAGAAGGGAGGATGCTGTGCGTATCGGGTCTGTCTGGAAGCCAAGGCCACTGGAAGAAGATACCTTTAATTAATTTTGCTTCATGAAAGAGCACCAGCTACTGTATAGAGGTTTTAGTGGAAACTTTTAGAAAAGGTGACGCAATGTTGATTGAATCCCATCTTTTTGTATGATGCGCAGGGACAGGGAAACCAGATTTCTGCTAGCTTTTGGAGAAGACGGAGTATCTTAGAAGCGAGCTCCATAGCCTTAAGCTAAACAACTCATTTTGACGTGAGTACTTCTTAGGAAGTCAAACGTGCTGACACCATCGGGGAACGATAGAAGAGAGACAGAAAAGGCCCTCATATAGAATAGTGTAGGGAAAGATTTTAATTTCTTTCAATGAATCGAGAGCTGAATATTGCATCTATTCTGTGTTGCGTTGTGATTTTGGAATTTATCATCATTTGCCTTTTGGGCCGCATTACTTATATTAGAAAGATCGGCTCTGTGTTAATTTTTCTGTATCTCTATACTTTGCTATTGAGATGTATTTACATCCAATTGTTTCTGGCCTTATAATAAATATTCAAACTGCACTTCGGAGTCAGTGATCTTTACAGGCATGACAACTTTGTTGATATCTGTTTAAGCTGTTTTCCTCCCCTCGACCACTTTAGGTAAATAAAAGATTGATCGCTAACGCTATACTTAGTAGGGACTTTAAGGGTGCAAGTTAGCGTAATCATCTGCTTTAATGTAGTGCTCCAATGGCCACCAACGAGTGCAAGGAGCTCAAAACGTGTTGCCTAACTTGACTGTATGCCACCTGCTAGAGCGCTCTGTTGTCTACAAGCGTGACGATACTGACCTATGCTGGCTAAGTCCGGAGCGTCTAACCTCCTATACGTGACCTTGGCAGCTCTGCATCAAAGACTGTGATTATCAGCCTGATCACCGCAGTTGTTCCTCCCCAACGTGCATGAGACCTCTGCTAGCTGTAACCACACCCTTTATTGTTATTCATCCAAACAAAAGAAGGATGAGCTCCAATCTGATCTTATTGTAGCTTGCATCGTCTTCTTCTGGCCAATATTATAAGCACAGTGTATACTTGTATCAGCATCGCAACTGTATCCAACAACTTTCTGTACACTGTGCATTTGAGTGTTTCAACCAGTTTGGAATAGAACCAGGCCATGCTCCAACCTCCAAGTCTTTTACCCAATCCTGGTCCACCCTCAACTGAATGAGTGGAGTGGTTTGAAAATTATTAAGTGGTTTTGAATAATCAAGGATTCCGTTAAAACAGAAAGTAAATCTTGATAAAAAGCAGTGGCATCTGGTGACATTTGAAAGTGGTGGGGCGTAAAAGTTGGGTAAAAGTGTTACGTCGCAAGCATGCAAAACACACAAACCCAACCAACAGAAAGGGTGTTTGGGGGGTTCCTCTGCACAATGAAACATTGATTAGTTCAACGGAAGCGGTATGTACACCAAGAGCCGGAGAGCAGCCTGTGACCAGGGTGAAAACTTTGCCTCATTATCATACCTGAGTGGACACAACAGACTCTTGCATATTGTATGCTGCCTACGCACATGAGAACTTTTCAGACTGATAAAGTTATCTAGTTAGACCTAAAAATGGGCTTTCCACCTCTCATGATGACTCTCTTGTATAAACCACCAATCAGGTCTGCCCTGTAGTAACTACTAGTTGAGGGCTGGGTGGCTGGCTGTGCGACAGGAAGATATGCTATGCATGAAGGAAACAAAAGCCTGCCTCCCTAATTTTGTGGGCGCACAAGAACGAGTTTCTAAGCTGCATTTAGCTTCCTGTGAAGGCAGGGGGCAGCTGCATTCCTCAAGAGAACTCCCCCTCTCTGTGCACGGTGCGTACTGCTATTTGCGAATCATAAATCTTCTTGGTTATCGTAAGATTCAGGTTGAGCTTGATCTTATTCCTGTTGCCATGCAAACGCACACTGTCAGCATTAAATTGAAAATAAATACACCAGAATTCAAAAATAATCATGAAGCTCGAGCGATAGAAAGCGCTGCTCGTATTCAAGAGGATCCTTGCTGAGAAATCACTTTAGTCAATGGCGGAGAATTTTGGCATGTGTGCGTCGGGTACGAGAAAATCTTGAGCATGTGTTGTTATTCATTAAGATAATTGAAAGCCTTATAGACAAAATGTGCTTGAGCTGGCAACTTTATTTCATATTTTTCATAATAAATGGAAAGAATGTAGAATAGCTCCCTGCAGAATTAAAAACACACAAAAAATGTTCATCATGAAAGCTGTCTTACAAAAAATGTTTTAAATATAGAAAATGTCTGTGGCAAGCGACCTGGGCAAAGTTAGAAAAATGCGCCTACTGGACCATGCCAACCTCACCCAACTTCAACTTGAATGGTTAAGCCATTTTGCAAAGATGTGTAGGACTAGGGTCAAAGGGAATGTCATTTATTGATGAGAAGGACAAGTACACTAAGGGCCCGATTCTGATGTCGTTCGGAAGGGCTCCGAATCGGATTTGTGTTTGTGGAATCCGATCCGAAACCCTTGTTTCTGACCGAATCGGACACACTTCCCAACGACCGATTCCGATGCCTGGAACCTGTAAGGGCTGACCGAATCGGCTCCGAAAGGCATTCGGGCAGGTTGTGCCTTTCAGAGCCGAATCGTACAGCTCTATGGACTCGGTTTTCCGAGCGAGCGAGTACGATGACCGATTTGGACAGCCCATCCGAATTGGTTTCTCCAGAACGAATCGGCTGCCGGAATCGGTCTTTGGAGGCCCATAGCAGGCCCCCCTTCTTCCGGGGCCCTCCGAATCGGGCCCGTGGGGGTACCCAAGGGAGCCCCCTTTCTAACCATGCACAGTGTGGCAGGCACCATGGGGTGCTGCCCACAGAGTGCAAGGTTTTCTCCAGCCACCCCTTTCTTCAATGGGAGCCTGTGTTCTCGTTCGGAACACAGGCTCCCTTAGAAGTCAATGGGAGTCCGACCGACTCGTATCCGGAAGCATCCGGATGCATCCAAATCGCTCAGTCGGACTCCCCCGAGCCGAGTCATTCGGAAAGCATTCCGGAACCGATTTGGTCAGCATGCTTTCCGAACGACATCGGAATCGGGCCCTAAGTGTGTGTGGAGTTTAGGGAATGTTGAAGAGGAGCAGGGAAGGACGTTTATACCCAAGGCAAAGTTTGTGGTTAATAATGAGTGTGTGCACCTTATGATTTGACTCTGATTCGATGTTCAGAAGTGAGGAAGATCCATTTTGGAGCCTAAAGATATTAATTCCACTGCTATCTAGAAAGCAATATCATAGTGTTGGTATATGCGTGGGCTTATATAGTGTATATGTGACCGAGGCTGGGCCCAATATTCTTGGCTGGGTTCTTCAATATGACCTCAATATCATTATCGATCCCAGGGGCAAGATCAGATAATGGAGGAGGAGGACACCAAAGTTGTGGTTATAGAGAATAATGCCAGGGATGTCTTTTAGGGAAAGTTAGAGTTTATGTACATAAAATTTTAGTGAACCGAGGGGCACAACATGTGACTCATCGTCCAATGAGGATTCCGGTTGCTATCAGGGAGGAGGTGCAAACGGTGGAGGATATGACAAAGGATGATGTGATCAATAGATGTCCCCTGGTCATAAACCCAAAAAATTGAATGGTAAATTAAGGTTCTGCGTCGGCCTTTGAAGCCTGAATCAAAACATTTTGTCTATAGCTTTCATCTGCCTCAAATCGGTGAGATGGTTTTCATGTTAAAGGGAGATAAATATTTTTCAATGCTGGACCTTTGGAGCACCTACCAACAAATTAAGTTGCAACAAGATTTCCAACATGCTCAAAGCTTTTGTAACAACTGAAGGCGTCTATAAATTAAACCGCATCTCTTTTGGTTTTGCTTTGACTATGGGTATTTTCCAGAGCATGATGTCTGATATCTTTAAGGGACAAGCACAAGTTGCTTTCTTCAAGGTTGACATTCTGATCTTTGGTCAGACTGTTAATGAGTACAATTTGATTCTGAACCAAGTGTTGGACAAGTTGAGTAGAGCTGGAATGACCTGTAATTAAAACTGCCAGTTCCTTAAAGAATAGGTTGAATATCTAGGATACACCATCTGTGCACAGAGTGTGAAGGCAAAATCTGACGTTGTCAAGGCCTAAAAAATGCTCCTGAACCTAGGGATAAGAATAAGTTAAGATCCGTTCTTGGGCATTTTAGAGTATTATGTGAAATGTGTCAAGAATTTCTGGGATAAAATGGATCCCCTAAGACGGGGAGAAATTTGGATTGGCAAATTTAGCAGGTCAAAGCATTTGAAATTGTGAA
The DNA here is from genome assembly GCA_963921515.1 of Calotriton arnoldi. Classification (NCBI taxonomy): domain Eukaryota; kingdom Metazoa; phylum Chordata; class Amphibia; order Caudata; family Salamandridae; genus Calotriton; species Calotriton arnoldi. The sequence continues at coordinate 411,938 of CAWUFW010012172.1, read as the reverse complement.
TTCTAAGATCCTCACAAGTTTTGATGTTAGGCAAAGAACAAGTGCAACTGTGGATGGAGCAGGAGTGGACACTTGGAGTGTTTTGTCTGATGTTCAAAGTGGTTTTGAGAGAACTCTTGATTTTAAATCACACTATTTAAAAGAAGAGGAGTATAATCACTCCATTATAGAAAGGGAGGCTTTGGCACGGGCTTTGGATCACTTCTCGAGCTATGGGTGGGGTGTGAATATGGTTTTATGCACTGATCACAGACCTTTATTGAAAGCATTGCAGCCTAGGGGTACATGCAATGTGTCCACATGGTTGGCTAAGCCGGCAGTTCATCTGAAAAGCTAGAAGTACAAGTTGGAGTATGTCCCAAGGCTGAACAACAAGCAGGCTGACTGTCTAGCTAGATCACCTTTACCATTTGTGTTAGCTGAGAGTGACGAAGACTGAATAGGTGGTGGGTAGTGTGGATGACTTGTTGGTGTTCATCACTAAGGATGAGTGGGCCGCCGCGCAGGAGAAAGATGACATTTTGGAGGAAGTGTGGAGCTTGTGGAGGAAGGAGTGACCTGGGGAGAGAGGTGTGAATGTTGAAGCGAGTATTTTCTTTAAGATGTTGAATCAGCTGTCCCTTGGAAGGGGGCTGCATTGAAATGCGATGGAGAAAGGTTCATACCACCTCATAGTTAAGGAAGAGATTATGTAAACTTGTTCATGAAGGTGTAAGAACCCCTTTCAGAGGGCCATGGGACACGCAGGAGCTACTGGGCCCAAACATGGTGGTTAAGGCCTTTTACTCCTGATGTCCCAGGGCCCGACCTACTAAAGATCATGAGCAACTGGGCTGAGTACCCCGTCTGCACTTGCCTCTCAGTGGTAGTTGCAGGGGGGGAGTGTAGATACAGGTCAGTGAAAGTGGACACGACGTATAACTCAAACTGCACACAGTACAAGCAATAAATCAATGTCCAGTCCAATACTTGCTTTTATAGAAAAAAAGAAGTATTTGATTTCTAACTCTACACATGCAAAAGTATACATCATTCAAAAGCAATAACACAATTCCCCTTGAGGTCGGGGCTCTACTAGTTGTCAGGCAAATTCCTGTCCCACCCTCCTCTGTGTAACATGTTCGGGTTATCACTGGTGGCTGCATTCAGTGAATGCAGACTATTAGGCTGTATTCAAGAGTCCTCCCTTTGACTCTTCAAGAATTAGTCAAAAGTGTCTATGCCGAAGCACCATTAGCAGAAAGTCCCCCGGGGCCTGAAAGACAAAGTTCCAGTCTTACCTACTCCGGCAGTAAGGCAGTATTTAGCGGTGCAGCAAGTGCCCTCTCCTCGGGCGCTCACTAGTCCGGATCCGTACAGCAAAGTAGTGACACTCACTTTGTACGAGGCAGCACCCGGAGGTGCAGTCTCTCTCTGTTAAGCAGCGCTGCCAGTTCGTTCTAATGATCGAAGCTTCTCCCCGAGGTTACAATGTCCTCAGTGGTGTCCTGGTGATCCTCGGAGAATCCATCAGGTGCAGATCACAGTGTGCGGGCTTGACCCACTGGTCACAGCAGTATTCCTTCCGTCCGGGCAATGACCCAAATCTTTGGCCAAAGTGGTACCGGCAGGCCCTCCTAGCATTCGGGGTTGCCGCGGTACTCACGATCTGGGAACAGACTCTCCTTATGTGATCACATTACGCTGGCCCCTCCTGGCATACGAGGTCTCCAATTTCACCAGTCACAAGTCCTGCGCTCCGGGCCCAAAATCAGTTCACCTGCGACCCCCTCCAGCATACAGGGTCACTAAGGCAGCGCAGCCTGGTGCTTCCTGCACAGCACTTCCAATACAGCTCAGAACAAGGCAGCACTCTCCTGGGATACGGTGGTCGCAGAGCTGATACTGCACACAGACAACGGATCGATCAATGCACAGCCTCACTCAGGGAATCCTTGTGCAGGGCTCCACACTGTACATCGCTCCCTATAAATGCCAACATCTCCCTCATAGGGCACACTGGTCTTGGCAAGCAGGCCGGCAATGGTGTCATCAGTGATGATCCCTCACCCAGCAGGGAGACTAGCAGGCCTTGGTCCCCAGTCCTGGTCACAGGCAGAAGTCTTGCAGTGCTTCCCCTTCTCACGCTGCCCATCTGGCTGCTTGGCTGATGACAGATTTTGGGGGACTCAACATCCCTTTCTTATAGTCCTGTTCTAGACACCAAATGTGATTTACGGTCTGAGTCTTTGAAGTTTTATGTTGGGGCTCTGCTTCTTTGCAAGTGAACACTTCACTCTTTCTTCTTTACTCATGAAAGATGTTTGTCACAGCAGGCAAGACTCTGAAGCTCATTGTCCCATAACATCACTCACGTGAGTGACCAGAGTTCACACCTGAATGTCAGCAACAGTGATATGTACATCAGAAGGTTAATCCCAGCCCCCCAGCCCTACTCTTTATGATTCACTTATCAACCCCCTCGCTCTTCCTGAGATGCGTCCAGTCCCCTACCTTGTGATCAATCACTGAATCAAAGAGCAGTCTTTTGAAGTGTAAAGGGAGTTTCTTCCTTCTCCCTCTAGTGTTTGTCCCACCCAGCTCATAGAAATGCAGCAATACACAAATCTGTCTGGGGTGATTCCTCTCTTCCTCATGTCTTTACAATGCAGGCATGACCTTCCCAAAATGGAACCCAGGGTCCTCCATATAATGTACAATTGCAGGCACACTTGTTTAGTGTCCATTCGCTGCACACTTACTGTCTAGCACTACTACCTCCAGGTATTGTACCATTACTTGTACACATGCGTTCCGTGCACACACACTCAGCCTGCGCACACTGTTCTGCACTGAAGCTTTTCTATCTTTAACCAAGGTGTGTTATTTACAAATACACACACTGCCAGAAGACACACTCACCATGTGTGCTGCACAATACTTCACTCTTCATGTATTGTACTTCACACAAGCACACATACACCCAAGCACATGCTTTCATTGCCCACGCACTGCACAGTATTACATCATTCATGTCATGTATTCCTCCCGGGCACACATATATTCAGCATATGCACTAATCTTCCATGTACTGCACACTACTGCTCTATCCCTGTACGGTACCCTTCCCAGGCACCCATTCAACAGGCACAGAGTCACTGCTCCTGTGCTATGCAGCACTCCACAGCTACCTGATGTAAGCCAAGGGTGAGTTAAGCACACAGCAGCGGAACTTTTAAAAACGTGACTGAGCCTGTAGGCCTCACTCCAGTCAAGAGAAAATATATCGTTCCTAGGTAATAGAAGAACAAATCACAATGAGTGTGATAAACAGTGAAAAGACAATGAGGACAAAAAGTGGCGAAATATGAGTAAAAACTGTAATTATTTATTTAATTTAATATTCATATATATGAAACAGAATCAAAAATAATTAAAATAAAAAACAAATTATAAATGACATATACACTCATGTACTCTGATACAGTCATGAAAATATAAATCAAATTTGATAAAATACAAAGTACATATAAAAATTCAAAGTGGCAACAGATAAATCTTCGACGCGCTTTTCGGCGCACGTAGCGCCTTCGTCAGGAAAAGCCACAACAACTTGAGAACTAATGCGACTTAACAAAGATAGACGAGGCTTGGTCACTCGTTATTTTGTTATGCGATGGAACATCGATGAATTAGAATGTATAACCACCGATATGAACTCTGAGATGTAAACGTGCAAGACGATGCTTTTAGGATATTGGTTAGTGATGTAAGTAAAATCAATTTAAAAAAAAAAAGAAGAAATAGAGCAGACCTTACTTTATATCAATACTGACAATGGTCACGTCTTGTATATACAGCGATCCTATTAACTGCCAGTTTTGTATAAAAATGCCGCCGCGCGGAAAACGTCTGGCGTTCTGTCGAGCGAAACACAGGGTAAAAAGGTCCTGTTCACTACTACTGATCACTACACGGTGTGCAGCTTAATTCCTGGTGAAGACGGTAGTCTTCCACCACTATGAGAGTAGCGCTTTGGGCGACCCTCTCGGTCCAACAAGATCGCAAACCATGAGACAGGCTTGTGCCATGGCTCACACGCATGATCCGTGTTTGCCTAAGACAACAAAAATCAGCATTAGGGATGTAGACAACCGTACAGTTGGGCACTCAGGGCAGGGGTACACGTCTTTACCATGCAGAGGACTTTTCAGTCTCAACAGAAGGTCACTTAGGGCGGACTGTGAGTGTAAATCATGTTGAGGAGCAGTTTTGGTAGCCGAAGATATATGAAGAGGTTATTCAATGGCTGCGTGAGTGTGATATATGTAAGTAAGGAGAGAAAATTTTGAAGGTGGAAGGAGGTGTGGATTAGCACATACAAGATCCTTGTCTGCTATGGAGGAGGTGTACAGGTTCACTATACCTGAACCATATTGCTAAAGTAGTTTTTGAGATGACCTTGAAAGATAGGTTGGATGTGGATAGAATCGTGCTGAAAGCCGTATGGACACACATCGGTTCTGGGAACAAAGCCAAAGTTCAAATGCTTTTCTTTATGATGAGAGGACTTGTTGTTCAGACCAAATTGAATCCAGGTTTGTTGAAGGAGGTTACCGAGCATGATGGCATGTGTGAGGTTGATAAGATGAAACAATATAGCAGTAGCAAGTGAGTCAATGAAGAGGATTGGGTAAAAGTGAAGCCTAGATGTGTGGATGTTGGTTTGTTTAAGTTTAAAGGCCCATACAAAGTTATTGCCACGAGAGGGAATTCTGTTAAGTTGCAGAATGGCGAGAGATGCAACAGGCACAGAGTCGCTTTGTATTGAAGAGGAAGTCTCAATGGCCAAACAACTTATGAGGTGGATGACGGTGGTAGTAGTCGTGGTGCCATGCTGATGTCAGATGCTAAGTGTTTGAGGGGCATAGTGGTTCATCAGGACAGTTGGGCACAGGTGATGGGCATCAATGTGCTTATGTTTCTTATATCCTTGATGGGGTTGGGTGTGGCACCTTGAGATCCAACCAACCTAGAGCGAGCAGGGCTCTCTGCATGCTTACTTCTACCTACTGCCTCCTTATTTGTATTGTTTCTGCTATAACTTTTAATCTTATGCTGCAATTTTAAATGTATATGTTTTTATATCTATTTTTAATACAGTATTGCTTTTAGCCAAAACTATTTTAAAACTAGTATAGATGAGAGATGCTATGGAAGAAATCTGTTATTAGGAAATGCCATTGAAAAACAAGCATTGGCATAGCCAATAGGTCTCGCCTTTGGGACCTTATAAGTGTTTAGCCATGCAACAGTTGATGTTGTTGCACCAACGATATTGTGCTGCATAACTAAATACTTATAAGGTCCCAAAGGCTAGACCTATTGGCTATGCCAATGCTTGTTTGCATAAGTGGTGGCTGATAGACAGAAAAATATGAAGAGGGAAATACGTATGGAAAACGAAACACAGATGAGCAATATAGAAAGTTGTTTATAGAGACAGCGAGAGCGAGATATGGACAGTGAGATAGGGATAGACAGCAAAAAGCAAGACAAGGGCAGTGAGATAGGCTCTATAAATTAGTGTAGAGAAATAGTGAAACGCAGAGATATTTTGGGGGCATATTATCAAGAACGGCGTTAAAAATTATCGCCGGTTTAGCGGCAGAAAACTGCCGCTAAAGCGGCGATAATGGGCTTGATAATATGCCCTGGAGAATTCCAATAGAAGTCCATGTGAACATGGGCTTCTATTGGAATTCTCCAGGGCATATTATCAAGCCCATTATGGCCGCTTTAGCGGCAGTTTTCTGCCGCTAAACCGGCGATAATTTTAACGCCGTTCTTGATAAATGCCCCAAAGTGAGATAAAGAAAGAGAGAAATGGTGAAAGATGGACAAAGTTGTTTAGGAGGAGACGGTTGACAAGGGAGGGTGAGGGTGACACAGGCAGGGGAGATTACGTAGAGAAATATAAACAAGCGCACGCGGCCACGCAAATCGTAGTTGGCTGAAAGGACAATGTTGCTTTTAAGCTACCCTTCTAGTTGAATGTGTTTGAAATGCATTAACACCTTGCTTCTAAAACAGGACCAATTGTAGCCACCAACAAGTCTGGAGTGGTGTGAAACATCCCAATAGTTACTAGATGTGTTTGAATGGGAGTCTGCAGTGGCACAATGAAGAGAAATGATGCTCCTTCTTGTTTTGATGAGAGAGGGCCGTACTGTGTATGGAAATGGTTATATTGTTGCTGATTAACAGGTGTGCAGGTAGGGTTGCTTTTTTGGGACAGGGAATTAGGGCCTGATTTAGATCTTGGAGGACGGGTTACTCCAACTATGATGGTTATACCGTCCTCTGAAATATGAGTCCCATTATTTCCTATGTAATTTTGATCTCAGCGGACGGAATATCCATCACCGTTGTGACGGAGTAACCCATCCACCTTGATCTAAATCAGGGCTCTGTTGAGACTCGGGTTGAAAGGCGCGGGGGTGGCAGCAGGATGGTGATATGCAAGTCCTAAATGTAGTGATGTTTGGATGAATGTAGGTTTGGTGTGATGAAAGTTTTTGTTGTTTTACAAGGTTATGTTTAACGCTTATTACAGGAGGGGAGGATAAGGCAGATGCTTAGTGAGCCTGTGGTTTTAAATTATTCTGAATGGCACATTGCCAAGGGTTTGTTTACCTACAGATTGCACCTGTCTCATTAAAGTAGCCTTTTTCACATTCTATATGACTCGTGGCTTCCAGGCTGCACGGTCCTGCCCGAAAAGAGTTCGTCATTCGCACAATGTAAGTTCTGAGAAGTCCCCAGCATCTAATATCACTAGTAATAGGTAACGCAAACCCAACCCCCAGGCTTCAAGAACGAAATTCAGCCCAGTCATAGCATGTGTTCAAAAATACACCCAGCTTCCAGACTGTAACTCTGAGAGTACCAAGTACACATAATTGGCAGACGAAGATACCAAAGACAGGCAAGCATAGAGATGTGCTCGGACAGGCAGACAGAGATACTCATAGACAGACACAGGGATAAACGCAACAGATGTGTACTGACCCACAGGTACACCTTGGACGCGCAGTCACAAATATACAGGGATGGACATTAACAGATATATATATGAATCATTTGTATAATTAAAAAAAACTTGAGGGGTCCCCTACAGAATATGGAGAGGGGCCCATAAGTCTCTTATATCACAGATAATTTATCCTTGAGGTAATAGGGGGCCCCAGAAGGATCCCCACCTCCGTACCCTAAGGGCTGCCCCTGAAATGAATGTAGCTACTCTTTTTGCGCCAACCTAGTTCAATAGCCCAGGGCGGGAGGCCTGGGTGCTTTCATGGAACATTTAAAGTGAAAAGAGGAGTGAACCTATACACAGAAGAACAGATAGAAAGAGTTTTAGATGAAAAAGCACTGAGATTTGCAGGATCAGACAAAGAATAATTTCTATACTTTGTGTAGCACTCTCTACAGTGTCTCGGGTCTCTAGGCGTTGAAAACAGTTGTTATTCATGACGAGGGCCTCTGGGATTATGCAGTAGGGAAGGACCAAATTATGCTGCATGTTTGACTAAATTATGCAGCAAGAAAAGACAATTAAGCAGCATAATGCAGCTTCGACGCCTCGTCAGGGGTAGTAAGCGCTATATAAATGCAATTACAATACAATACAATACATATAGCGATAGCTTTATTTTGACATTTTTACAGGGAATAACACTATCTGGGCAAAGGTTTCACCTCATTAGAACTAGTTTAGCACCCAAATCCAGCAATAAGCAAGAGGCAACAAGTTACTGTGTTTTTAGTAACTTTTGATCTGTTTGATCTAGAAAGATTTTCTTTGTAAACATTTACAGATTACGTAGCAGATGATGGATTATGTGGCAAATGCAGCAAATCCATAATAAGGCAAAAAAACGTCAGGGCGAAAAATTGCAGATTTCCAGTAGCCCTGATGACCCAACTCGATAGTACTCATTTTACCGACCTCAGAAGTATTAAAAGCTGAGTGACAGCACCAGGATTGGAACCAGTAACCATCATGTTAACACACAGAATTATACAAAGGACGCATTAGTCCATTGAGCTATATTACATTTTATACTAAGAAACACAGAGATACACAGCTATAGATTGACAGAGGCGCACACCCTGGGACAGTCAACGACTGACATACCCACCTAACAGTCAGTGTTGTAAGGCAAACTGATAGGGCTCTCCTGCAGATTGTAATGAGCCCCCCACACCCCTCAGTCTCCCATAACTCACAGATATTCATTGGTCTTGGCTCAAAGGGGGGGGGGGTCTTGAATGGGATGGAGACTCCCTAAAAGCACGCCCCTCCCCACCCCCACGCAGCGCAGGGACTACAGAGGCCTGTGTTACGCCTCTCAACAGTCGTACTGTCAGATAGTGCTGATCAGTGAGAGCACATTTATAAAATGAGCTAAAGAGAGTGGCAGAAAGACAGGGGGCGACAAACAGCGATACGAACGTGCACTCATGGATGACAGTGACAGAAGCTGTGAGAAAGGTAGTTCAGGGAGAACACGTAATTGGAGATACACACAGACGGCCAAGTGAAGACACGCAAAGACAGACGGACGGACGTTCAGACCCTCACCATGGCGAACCCAGAGAGCAGCGCCGAGGTGCGGCTGGAAGCCTTGAGCTTGGCGCGGCTGAGGTAGAGGCGCCTCCAGTTGAGAGCGTGCACCGAGTGCTGGTTCACGCTCATCAGCTGCACGAAGCTGCGGCTCACGAAGTCCCGGTAGCTGACGGCCGGCCCCTCGGTGAGGCTCGGGCTGCGCTGCTCCTCCTCGCCGCTGGCGTCGTCTTTGTTCCCGCAGCCCGCGGCAGATGTGGGTGGCATGGTGAGGGCTGCATGGGCGCGCAGGTACTCTCCACCCCGCCACTGGGGGGCGCGGCACCGCTTCACCGGCCTGTGGCAGCGCCCGGGTCCCAGAGGCGAGTGTCGGGAAAGCTGAAGTAAGAGAATGAAAGAGTCACCGGGGGCAGCCACTGTCACAGTAACCCGGAGGTGCTGGGGGAGCCGCTGTCATCGAGAGCGCAGGTAGTGAGTGCGGTGTGCCAAGGAGGCACTGCTGCCGGACGTCCTGAGTGCGCCCTGGAAAGAGGGCACTGACGGAGCGGTCACAAAGAACACGTGAAGGAACCGCGCCGGGGGGACTACCACAAAAGGGGCTCTGTAGTGGAGGGCTCCAGAGGTACTCTCATGATGGATCGGGGAAGGAAAGTCCCGCAGGCGTGCCTCACTCTGACAGCGAGGAATCCTCCCTCTGTAGGGCCCCAGGCTGGAGAATCACTTTAAAAGAAACTGATCTCTGCTGAGCTGCAGGGCTGGGCAGCAGGGGGTCGAGTGGCCGGCTGCAGGAAGCACTGTACTGTGCAGCACCGGTGATCTGTGCGGGCGCGCGCGCTGTAAGGAATGCAGCTGCTGAAAGCTAATTAGAAACCTGATCCAGAACAGATGGCACCCTGCGCGCTCCCGAGACCCCTAGGCCATGGGAGTGAAAGTTTTGAGGAAAGGCGGGACATGCACCCGTCTTTGGCCATTTGCGTGCTTTCAATTATTGAAAGCCACACGCAAAGGCCAATGGGATGTGTGGGAGGAGGCACACCCACACGGAGAAGGCTCTTGGAAGTCTGAAGTGATTCCAAGAGCCCTCTTCTAGAGCAGCGCATGCGCGCTGCGCTAGGTGAGACCTAAAAATGAAAACAAGAGGTGTGAACAAAGATATCTGCAGATAAGAGGTGCTGTCAAAGTTGACTGTGAACATGGGAATACATATTGCTCTGACAAAGAGTTGGCCCATGATAAAAACAGACATAACACTGATGCCAAGAAGGTATCCTGTTGACTGGTCATTAATTTTTGTTACAGCCTAGAGTTCTCCTTAATACACATGGACACTAAAGCCCTTCCTTATGTTGAGTTCTGTCCCCTCCTTTTCCCCACATTGGACCTTTGTGCCCAAAACTCACCCGCTAATGCATCATTATTGGTCTCGTTGGTTGCATTGTTCTTAGGCTCCAGGATTATCTGGTACTCATCTTTCTCAGTGAATTGAGGGTTCTTGGGAGTTGACGTTGGATGAGCAGTCAATTCTGATCCTTTGGTTGTGGTGAGGACAACTGCTGGAGCAGGGGCAGTGGAGGCCCTTGTGGTGGTGACCTGGGCAGGGGTTGTTTTTTTTGCTTTTCTTCTGCATGTCAAAAATACTGTGGGAAAAGATTAAACATTTATTTTAAAGCAGTATCTTTCAGTAACAGAGTAAAATAGAGAGCAATAACAGAGTAGAGCATAGGAGCCCGTGCAATGATGGGATGCGCTGGCTCAGTGCAGAGCTGAGCGTCTGTTTTTTTGCACGCGTGTTTAAACATATAACTCGGAATTTTACTGAGTTAATGTATGAACATTAGACAGATTGGATTGGAAACAGACAGAGGCAATGTCTGCTCACTGTTTCTGGCTCGTTCTGTTTAAAATTCAAAAAGTAATTCTGAGAAATTGCGATATATACGTTGAAAATGTAGACACCTCGTACGCAACAAAACACAGGCGCTTAACTGTGTGCTGAGCCAGTATGGCTAATGGAGTGGAAAATAGTACATGATGTCTAGACCAACATGCAGAAACACAGAGCACAACATACAAAGCACAAAACAATGCGAATTACAGGGTTAAAGAAGACGATACCAGGATATGTATGGGTTGAAAAACACAGGAAGCAAACACTTGGAATAAAATACAAAGCACGAAAAGAATTTGAACTAAAAGCAAGTGTCAGAAGAAGAGTGAAGACAGAAGGATCCACATAAAACGGTGCAAACAATGGTCCACAAATGGAAGGTGCAGCAACCTAATAAAAACAATATGCGAAATACTGACTTAAAAAATACAGACTAGGCTACAAAATGGAGTGGATCATAGGGTGAAGGAGTACCAAGTGCAAGAACAAAGTATAGAAGTATTCAGTGCCAAGATAACGATGTAAATATACAGAGTGCAGAAAATCAGTTGAAAACAGGATGAAAAAACTATTTATTAATAATAAAGGTATGAAACAATGCGCTCTGCTCTGACTGTCAGTATATATACAACTATGGTTTTCAAAGTGTAGAAAATATATATGTAGAGGACATCTAGCGGTGCATTACCTACCTGGCCCCCAGTCCAAGTCTATGCTTGCATACCAAAACAAGCATTGGCATAGCCAAGAGGTCTCGCCTTTAGGACCTTATAAGTGTTTAGCCATGCATCACATTATCCTGGGTGCTGTGCCGCCAGGGATTGAAGAGCTATACAATTACTACACACTGGGTCATGCAGTTTAATTTATGAATACATGTTTGCTGTGTGAAAGAGAAACAATGTACTATAACCATGATGTGCAGCTCACACACACTGCTGCAGACAACACCCATTGTACGCTGCTGCAAATCACGCCCACTGCAGCACAAATGTGTATTCAAACGTACAGTACTACAAAATATGCATGTTGTCTAAGTAAAAAAAAAAAATATATATATATATATATAAATAAAATCATTTACTCCTTCTGCACTCTGATATTTATCTCTCTTGGTCCATATGGCTAGTCTGTACTCTGCTTACTTTGATCCACATTACGACTATATTATCCGAATTTGTAAACCCCCAGTGTTGGACTGGACAATAGGGCAATCAGGCAGTGCCTGATGGGCTGGTCTGACAGGTCAGTGTGTGGGCTGGTTTTTGGCTGTTTGTGTGCCTGATTTAGGGCTGCACAGCAGTTTTTTCTATTGATTTCCCACACATCGCCACAAACACAGCCTGCAGCAAGCACAAATGCATGCGCTCTCCCCTACGTTGCAAAACATCTATACAACTTATGTTTACACGTTAGAACTGCTCCGATTTGCAAATGTGTGCGACTTTTCTTTTTGATTCCCTAATGGAGGCTCCTTTTATTTTGGTGCTCCGGTCTAATTTCTGTCCTAGTCTGACCCTGTTAACCTCTGCCTCCTACCATAAACAAAAAGGTAAATACCCTCATGTATACAGCTATGAAAGCAGGGACAGGTTCACAATTATGCGCCTCTCCCAGCCAGAGGAACAGAAAATACCGACAGAAACAAACCCATCCATCTATATAGCAAACATCGCTTCCAGGGGAAAATGGCGGCCAGCAAGCGAGCGCGGCTGTAGCTCTGATACTACGACATGTTACTCTGGAATTATGGCGCAGGGACATAGTTAGGGCTACTGGAAAAATTCTCGGCACCACATATTACATACCGTAGTTTATGGCTATTTTCGCATGTGATCTGCTTGGCATTGGCACTTCCAAGGCGTCTGGTTTGCGGTATTCCGGGACAGGCTTCCCTCTGTTCCGTGCGGCGGGTCAGCTTCGGAGCGGTTGGCGGGCGGCGGCACGTTTTGGCTTCCGGGTTGTCGTGGGAGCAGTGGGAGGTAGCACTGGCTCAAGGTTCGGGAAGCAGGGACCGCAACCGCAAGGCTGGGAGGAGACAAGTGAGCCTACAGGATCGAAGCTCCCTGAAAGTGCTAGGAGGATACTCCCAAGGCAAGAAAACTGCATTCAGCTACAACTTCCAGCGGAGCAACCATAACTCCATGACCCCTAAAAGAGGTAATAGAGGACCCCCCAGGAGGAAACAAAGTGTGCAACATGCACAAACACCTGGGAACATAGACTTGCGAGGTACAGGGATCGAAGAAGCGGGGAGGAAGCAGATGGTAATTGACCCTCCAGAAGCAAACCCCGAGGCTGAGGTTGCAGGGACCCGTAAAAACAGGTACTCTTTAAGGAATATAGGTTTTGAACACTTGTCAGTTCAGGGAGTGGGCGGGCCTAGTAATAACAGAGGTTCAAGTACAACAGTGAGTACGATAGTGGCCCCCCCCTCTAACCGTGCAACCTAGAAGTACAGCCAGGCAATACTGAGAGACGGGGGGAAGGTATTGAGGAACAATAAAATTCTAGGAGGTAAATCTAGAGTCACACCATCTTTGAGGTCCTATTTTAAAATAAACAAATTCGAACCCTCTTCGGACTCTAAAATTGTTGAGGGTACAACAACAAAGTCCCCTGTGCCACGCGATACGCAGTCAGAGACAGTGACTGATCTTCCTACTTCTAATAGATTAAGGGGACGATTCCGATCTCGGTCGGAGGCGCACCCAATACTATTCGGTCGGGAAAAAAGCCATGCGAAAGCCAGTTTCCCGACCGATCCGTACAGCACACCGAACGAGCAAGTACGATGCGCACAACAGCAAAAATTCCGGCCGAGCCGTACTCACCCAAACCAGGTCCTGTTCTCCGACCGAGGCGAATCCGGAAACGCCGAATCGAGTCGCACGGAAGGGAAAATGCAGCCCCGTCCGGCCGGACAAGTACGATGCGCTTCCGTACGCGCCCGAACCCGTCGCTACGCACGGCACGTCAAAGCATCCGGGAGAGGCGCACATAAGCTCCGAATCGCGCCACAACACGATCCACGGCTACGAGACGAACACAGCACCGACGAGGACGACGCGAAGCGACGAGGACGAAGCCAAGCGACGAGGACGGAGCCAAGCGACGAGGACGACGCGAAGCAACGAGAAGGACGAACGACACGAACCAACCATGAATCCCTTCGTCCCGATCATACCAATATTCTACATCTACTACCGGAACAGGCACGGACGCGTACGGCGCAGAAGGTAAGTCAGACACCAACCACAAAACACATACAACACGTACACGACACATCACACACATACACTGGGAATCTGAATATACTTACACCAGCAACAGCAGCACCATAGGGGCGGGATGCCCATCACCAATGCCACATATGCACACAGGGGCCTGAATGCGCGCCACCACCCCAACCCAGGGGGGCAGGATGCCCACCACTACTACCACCCTTAGCCAGGGGGCAGGAAGCCTACCACTACTACCACCCTCACCCACGGGGGCAGGATGCCTACCACTACTACCACCCTCACCCACGGGGGCAGGATGCCCACCACTACTACCACCCTTAGCCAGGGGGCAGGAAGCCTACCACTACTACCACCCTTAGCCAGGGGGCAGGATGCCTACCACTACTACCACCCTCACCCACGGGGGGCAGGATGCCTACCACTACTACCACCCCCACCCAGGGGGGCAGGATGCCCACCACTACTACCACCCTTAGCCAGGGGGCAGGATGCCTACCACTACTACCACCCTCACCCACGGGGGCAGGATGCCTACCACTACTACCACCCCCACCCAGGGGGCAGGATGCCCACCACTACTACCACCCTTAGCCAGGGGGCAGGAAGCCTACCACTACTACCACCCTTAGCCAGGGGGCAGGATGCCTACCACTACTACCACCCTCACCCACGGGGGGCAGGATGCCCACCACTACTACCACCCTCACCCACGGGGGCAGGATGCCTACCACTACTACCACCCTCACCCAGGGGGGCAGGATGCCCACAACTACTACCACCCTCAGCCAGGGGGCAGGATGCCTACCACTACTACCACCCTTAGCCAGGGGGCAGGATGCCTACCACTACTACCACCCTCATCCACGGGGGGCAGGATGCCTACCACTACTACCACCCTCACCCACGGGGGCAGGATGCCTACCACTACTACCACCCTCACCCAGGGGGGCAGGATGCCCACCACTACTACCACCCTCAGCCAGGGGGCAGGAAGCCTACCACTACTACCACCCTTAGCCAGGGGGCAGGATGCCTACCACTACTACCACCCTCACCCACGGGGGCAGGATGCCCACCACTACTACCACCCTCACCCAGGGGGGCAGGATGCCCACCACTACTACCACCCTTAGCCAGGGGGCAGGAAGCCTACCACTACTACCACCCTTAGCCAGGGGGCAGGATGCCTACCACTACTACCACCCTCACCCACGGGGGCAGGATGCCTACCACTACTACCACCCTCACCCAGGGGGGCAGGATGCCCACAACTACTACCACCCTTAGCCAGGGGGGCAGGATGCCTACCACTACTACCACCCTCACCCACGGGGGGCAGGATGCCTACCACTACTACCACCCTCACCCAGGGGGGCAGGATGCCCACCACTACTACCACCCTTAGCCAGGGGGCAGGAAGCCTACCACTACTACCACCCTTAGCCAGGGGGTAGGATGCCTACCACTACTACCACCCTCACCCACGGGGGCAGGATGCCCACCACTACTACCACCCTCACCCAGGGGGGCAGGATGCCCACCACTACTACCACCCTCACCCAGGGGGGCAGGATGCCCACCACTACTACCACCCTTAGCCAGGGGGCAGGAAGCCTACCACTACTACCACCCTTAGCCAGGGGGCAGGATGCCTACCACTACTACCACCCTCACCCACGGGGGCAGGATGCCCACCACTACTACCACCCTCACCCAGGGGGGCAGGATGCCCACCACTACTACCACCCTTAGCCAGGGGGGCAGGAAGCCTACCACTACTACCACCCTTAGCCAGGGGGCAGGATGCCTACCACTACTACCACCCTCACCCACGGGGGCAGGATGCCCACCACTACTACCACCCTCACCCACGGGGGCAGGATGCCTACCACTACTACCACCCTCACCCACGGGGGCAGGATGCCCACCACTACTACCACCCTCACCCACGGGGGCAGGATGCCTACCACTACTACCACCCTCACCCAGGGTGGGCAGGATGCCCACAACTACTACCACCCTTAGCCAGGGGGCAGGATGCCTACCACTACTACCACCCTCACCCACGGGGGGCAGGATGCCTACCACTACTACCACCCTCACCCAGGGGGGCAGGATGCCCACCACTACTACCACCCTTAGCCAGGGGGCAGGAAGCCTACCACTACTACCACCCTCACCCACGGGGGCAGGATGCCTACCACTACTACCACCCTCACCCACGGGGGCAGGATGCCTACCACTACTACCACCCTCACCCAGGGGGGCAGGATGCCCACCACTACTACCACCCTTAGCCAGGGGGCAGGATGCCTACCACTACTACCACCCTCACCCACGGGGGGCAGGATGCCTACCACTACTACCACCCTCACCCACGGGGGCAGGATGCCCACCACTACTACCACCCTTAGCCAGGGGGCAGGAAGCCTACCACTACTACCACCCTTAGCCAGGGGGCAGGATGCCTACCACTACTACCACCCTCACCCACGGGGGGCAGGATGCCCACCACTACTACCACCCTCACCCAGGGGGCAGGATGCCCACCACTACTACCACCCTTAGCCAGGGGGCAGGAAGCCTACCACTACTACCACCCTTAGCCAGGGGGCAGGATGCCTACCACTACTACCACCCTCACCCACGGGGGGCAGGATGCCTACCACTACTACCACCCCCACCCAGGGGGGCAGGATGCCCACCACTACTACCACCCTTAGCCAGGGGGCAGGATGCCTACCACTACTACCACCCTCACCCACGGGGGCAGGATGCCTACCACTACTACCACCCTCACCCAGGGGGCAGGATGCCCACCACTACTACCACCCTTAGCCAGGGGGCAGGAAGCCTACCACTACTACCACCCTTAGCCAGGGGGCAGGATGCCTACCACTACTACCACCCTCACCCACGGGGGCAGGATGCCCACCACTACTACCACCCTCACCCAGGGGGGCAGGATGCCCACCACTACTACCACCCTTAGCCAGGGGGGCAGGAAGCCTACCACTACTACCACCCTTAGCCAGGGGGGCAGGATGCCTACCACTACTACCACCCTCACCCACGGGGGGCAGGATGCCCACCACTACTACCACCCTCACCCAGGGGGGGCAGGATGCCCACCACTACTACCACCCTTAGCCAGGGGGCAGGAAGCCTACCACTACTACCACCCTTAGCCAGGGGGCAGGATGCCTACCACTACTACCACCCTCACCCACGGGGGGCAGGATGCCTACCACTACTACCACCCCCACCCAGGGGGGCAGGATGCCCACCACTACTACCACCCTTAGCCAGGGGGCAGGATGCCTACCACTACTACCACCCTCACCCACGGGGGGCAGGATGCCTACCACTACTACCACCCTTAGCCAGGGGGCAGGATGCCTACCACTACTACCACCCTCACCCACGGGGGCAGGATGCCTACCACTACTACCACCCCCACCCAGGGGGGCAGGATGCCCACCACTACTACCACCCTTAGCCAGGGGGCAGGAAGCCTACCACTACTACCACCCTTAGCCAGGGGGCAGGATGCCTACCACTACTACCACCCTCACCCACGGGGGGCAGGATGCCTACCACTACTACCACCCTCACCCACGGGGGCAGGATGCCTACCACTACTACCACCCCCACCCAGGGGGCAGGATGCCTACCACTACTACCACCCTTAGCCAGGGGGCAGGATGCCTACCACTACTACCACCCTCACCCACGGGGGCAGGATGCCTACCACTACTACCACCCTTAGCCAGGGGGCTGGATGCCTACCACTACTACCACCCCCACTCATAGGATGGACAATGCATGACACAACAAGCACACCACAACCTAGGGAATGCAAGATTAAGACATCCCCCCACCACCATGACAAGCGTGTGAGCAGGCTGTGTCAAATGCCTACAACACCGAACATGACTTTGAACATACAATGTGACCCCTAGCACATGTGCCACACATATATGTGTGTGGCACCCACAATGCAAGCAGCCCATGACCATTGTGGCAATGGGGCCTAAACCCCCATCATCACAGTGACCAAAAGGCAAGTGTGGGGTCCATAGCTGAAGCACATTTTGACCATTGTGGCAATGGGGTCTAAACCCCCATCATCACAGTGACCAAAAGGCAAGTGTGGGGTCCATAGCTGAAGCACATTTTGACCATTGTGGCAATGGGGTCTAAACCCCCATCATCACAGTGACCAAAAGGCAAGTGTGGGGTCCATAGCTGAAGCACATTTTGACCATTGTGGCAATGGGGTCTAAACCCCCATCATCACAGTGACCAAAAGGTAAGTGTGGGGTCCATAGCTGAAGCACATTTTGACCATTGTGGCAATGGGGTCTACACCCTCATCATCACAGTGACCAAAAGGTAATTGTTGACAAAGAAAGAGCTGCAACTGCCAAACTGCATGGATCATTCCTGGTCACAGAACCAAAAACTCATCTGTGGCAAAGTAGTGTATGTGTCCCATTGCAACATAAATTGGGGGAGCCAAATACTGCAGTGCAAATGAAACATTCCTTTGGCCATGTGCAGACAAACAACACCCATGGGGGCTGAGACCGTCAACAGTCATCAATGACACAATGACAGAAGTGACCATCAGAATGCAGAACCACATATTTGCACCAATGGGCACACAAATGCAGATACCCTGTGGAGACAGCAGATGTGAGGTGAACAGATACCATACCATGGCAGCAATGGGACACACAAACCATGATCACTGTGCTGACCGATGACCTAGGAGTCCCAGGGACAGCAGGGGAAACACACCAAACAACATACAGCCAATGGCACACCCAAGATATGCCAATGCAGTGGTGCAGATGCACAAACACAAACAGGCAGACCAACACTGTCATCATACACAGCAGGTGAGGGGTGGGGGTGCCAGTGTCCCCAGGCAACAACACAACACATGAGGAGAGCTGAATACCAATCATACAGATGTGCATACACTGCCACACTAAGGTAACTCATGGATCCAAATCCTCTATGTAGGCAAGCAGGCATTGACAGGTGAGAGGGAGCACAAAACACACATGTCACACAGGCACGTAGGAACAACAACTGACACAGCAAGTCACAGACACACCACAGCACCACCCCCAGGGCCCCCACAATGTGGTGACCCTGGGCTGAATAAAAATACCACTGTGATGACAAAGCTAAATGTCGATCACACTGTGAACCACAGTCAGGTGTCCTGAGCAACTAACTACCATCACACACCTACACAAGCACAAATCAATCAGCATGGCCAGTAAGCCAAGGCCAACATGGAGGCAGGGGCCTAGCCGGGCAACAACTCTCATCTGCACACACTCAAGACCACACCCCTCGACCTCCAACAATGTGCAGCAGTGAAGTACACATGCACTGGTGACATTGCACATGCACCCATGACTATTCCAGGGTGGTGGGTGGGAACCAAGGTGTAGAAACACATCACACATGGACACTCAACAAGAGTCCTGAATGTCTGACACACTGCACACTACGCTGTACATGGACATGACGGCAATACCACACCGACCAATGGGATCCCAGCCACAGTCACACACCAATGAAGAAGCCAAGGTCACCCACAAAGAACACACATAGACAACAACCAACATTGCAGCCCGGACCCTAAGGAGTGCCAGCAGTCACACACACAACGTGTCACAATCACTGAAAGATAACACAAACTGGAAATCACATGACAGGGGCAAACAACAAGTGCCAAAGGGAAACCTGACTGTGACCCATCTGCGTCTGCACACAAACTCTGCCCTGACAGCAAACACACCTATGGGTGACACCCTGATGACCAGTAATGTGCCATGCACCCACATCACAGAGAACACAGGGAGAAGACTTTGGGGGAACATAGCTCAAGTCAGCAAGCATCACAAACAGGTACAACACTAGGGATCACAGCATGCGCAGATGAATGGAAGTGAACACACAGACATGCACATACAACACACACCTTGGGCGCAGGCAATGTCACACGTGTACACACTGCCATGAGGGGACTCCACTCCTGTGTGAGGAAAGCTGTGCCATATGTTGCCTCAGTAGGGCCCCATCATGTCAGCTGAGCACTTGGTCACACAATCAACAATTAGCACCAAATGAGGGCTCCCATCACATCAGCCTGGTCATGGATGTGCCAACGAAATCATCAGCACAGATCCAACACACTTGTATAGCAATGTTGCACTGACTACACGGATGAGTCCCTCCCCATTGATGCCCAAACCTGCATGTCCACTGGAGATGGCAACACGGTCAGGGAAGTAGACAAATGCAACGATGGCAGGCACAACAGATGTGCAGGGGTGGAAGCCACAGATATGAAATTGCCAATGTAAGTAGGAAACCCATTGCCAAATACTGAACACATGACACCCTCAGATGCTGCTATTGATGACATGGATACACCACATGATAGGACACATTCCCCCTGGACCACATGGGTTCCTGCACAGTAACACTTCATAATCATGAGACCAGATATCACCATCACTGCAGCAAGGGCATGGTTAGCTGCACCAACAACATGTACATCTGAAGCATGAGCACTAGAGAAAAGAAAGTTGCTTTATTCAGCATATGTGTTGTTTGATAACGACGTCCAGAAGAAATTAGAGCAAAGGCCAATGGCCAGTCCATTGTCAAAGTTCAAACAGGGTGACACTGGCAGATGTCACCCTACGCATGCCTGCACAATACCAGGGACAATCCACTAGGAGGGGCAACCGGGGGGCAGGCCAGGCACCGCAGGGACAGGATCAGGGCTCACCAGGGGGAGTCAGGGAAGGGGTGGTGGGTGCTGGAGAGCCACTGACAACTGCAGTGGAGGTGTCTGACATGGTGTGTGCCGGCACAACTGGGGGCATGACACAGATGTCGTGGGTGCCGGCACAACTGCAGTGGACCCTGCAGATGGGGTGGACAGGTCCGCCACTGCAGTGCCCAAGTCAGACAGGGCGGTAGTGGACTCCACTGCAGTGCCTACCTCCAGGGGAGGAGAATGGGGAACAGGCAAGGTGGGTTGGACAGAGGGGAGGACACCCTCACCACATCAGTGGCACAGACAAGCGCAGCGGGGGTGTGGTGCTGGGAGAGCAAGTGGCAGGGGGAGAAGGCCGGAGCATCTTGGGGATGGTATATCTGTGGGTGGGGGAACCTGGGGCAGGGTGTGGTGGGGGCACCTGTGCAGTGGGGGCCTGAGGGATGGAGGACGGAGACCTTGTGCCTGAGCTGCAGGGCGGTGGCGGGGTCTTGCTCTTAGCACTCCGGGGGACTTGCGGGTGGGGGCCTCAGTCCGTCTGCGCCTGGGGGAGGGTGTCCGGGGGCGAGGGGCACTCTGCTCCGTGTGGGTGGGCTTCCTCTTCCCCCGGGATGCTGGAGCAGCTTCATCGGTGGGGAAGAGGCCGAGGTCACAGAGGAAGAGCTGCTGTGACTTTGGGGTTGCAGGTGAGGCAAGGGAGGGTGCTTTGGAGGGAGAGGGAACTGAGGACTGCGCAGTGCATGTGGATGCGTGTGTGTGTTCCAGGGCCCCATCCCCTGTGAGTCTGGCTTCAGTCCCCTGAATGTGCGTGCGTGTGCGTTTTGTCATTGGCGTGTGTGTCAGTGTGCTGGATGTGTGTGTGCTGGTGTGTGCCTGTGCCGGTGTGTGTGTGCCTGGGATGGGTAAGGTGCTGGGGAGTGTGGATGGAGCAGAGGCAGGAGGGGTGAGGGACCATTTGAGGAGGGACACTGCTGCCGTCAGGGAGGAGTCCATGGACCTATTGCCCCTCTGTAGGTCAGACATGCCCGATGAGATGCCCTCCATGAACGACACCAGCTGAGTCAACAGCGCGGTGTGCGCATGGAGGACACTCAGCATGGCTGTCTGCCCTACATGGAGCTGGCGAAGGAGGTACACAGACTCCTCACTCAGGGCAGCAGGGGACACAGGGGCAGGGGGTGCGGTGCCTGGCCCAAAGGAGACACGCTCCCGGACATGGGAGCCTCCACGGACCTGGGGAATGGGAGCCGATGGGAGGGCGGTGGTGGTGCTGGTGGTGGCGGGGACAGCAACACTAGCTGGGGTGTGGTGGCTGCTGACACCCGCCTCCACAAGGGAGTCATCCTCCGAGTTGCTCTGGTCCTCAGCTGAGGTGGATGCTGCTGAGGACTCCTCGGTGTGGCTCCCCTCGCCCTCCGTGCCACTGGGTCCCTCCGACCACTCCTCGGCTGCTGACCCAGTCTGGCTCTCCGGCTCCTCCTGGTCCGTGGAGCTGTCCCCTTCCGTGGCCGTGGATGTATCTGCAAACAATGGGGAAACAGACAGACATCAGTCACCTGCACCAAACGCACACACCACTGTGAGCACAGCACATTACAGAGCAAGCCCTGGCATCATTAGTTGTACATTGCTAAAAGTGCCCTAATTGAACAGGAGAAGTCAATTGTCAGTCTGATGCCAAGCATGGCACTCACATCCCACATGGCCTTGCACCCATCTGTCTGGTGTCTGTTGGATTGCAACACCCCAGTGTTGACACATGCACCAAGTACACAGTAGTTGGACAGTGCAGAGGACACGGTGTGGACACATCACAGCTCTTGCCACTGAGTCAGTACAGGTTTACGGATGTAAGGGATGCCCAGAGTCAAATAGGAAATGCATGTGATGCATACCAGCGACAGACACCATGATGCACCCATGTCCTGATAGCCAGCGCCACTATGGTGTGCATGTAGCACATGTCACTCCCCTGCAGGATCACCAATCAGTAGACACATGCCATGGCGGAGGCATGACTGCAAAGTCATACATCACTGTCTCAGTGATGTATGACTTTGCAGCCAGACAACAACACTCTGCACTGTGTCACAATAGTAGGTCATGGGGAATGCAAGTCCTGGAGCTGCACAAGTGCACATGTACATCCCCCCACAACACATCCTCTTAACCCTCATCTGTCCAGGTCATACCTATTGGACATATGGGAGACCTGTGACACTACCCTCTGAACCTGAGCCCCTCACACTCTGCTGTGCATGGGGAACAGCTGCCTGAACTTCACATTTACATGCCCCAGTCTGCATGGGCAGCTGATCAGACACCTATGTGTCACACAAGTATCGTCTCCTATGGTCACATCTCCAGTGGCATGCTGAGCCCCTACCAAGAAACTCCACAGCAGTCCTGGCGACTAATCCACAGCACACTGACACAGAGGCAGACACCTGAGGGGTCAAATCACTGTGCACAATGTGTCCTCTGATACACGGGAGTGGGAGTACAGAGTGTATTGTATGGCCTGGAGTAGGCATGACTGTCCAGCCCCACATGAATGAGGGATGAGCCCTGGACTGTAGGCAGCTGGCTAAGTATGTGTGACACACGTCATATACATACTCCTGGGGCCCAAACATTGTTCCCACCCGCAGCATGGGTGTGTGCCAGGTACCCCAGCCACATGTGGTGGATCAGCTCAGCAATTGGACCACAGATCAAAGTAACACGCTGAATACATGTCAGAATACAGGCATTGTGTAAGCAATGGACCCACCCATGATGCCCACCACAGAGTCAGGGAAACAGATGCTGTCTCCCACCTTGAGTCAAGCAAACTGCAAGGACACAGTCCTAAGTGACAGAATTCCCTGCATGTAAGGGCCACACCTGGGTATCAGATGAGGAGTGGGCAGTGCACAATAGAGGGACATGGCTCCTGGACAACATGACTGCTGTACTGTGGCAGTTCAACCTGGCCCGAGGAGGGCACATAGCATGTTAGACAGAGTACACAGTGCAGTCTTTGACTCACCCCTCCTTGCTGCTCTCTGGCCTTCAGCTGCCCATCCAGGTCTGGAAAGACCACCGCCAGGATCCTGAGCATGTGGGGGGTCAGGGTCCGTGTTCCGCCCCTCCTGCGAGGAGGCGACAGCTTCAGCTGGACCCGTGCAATCCTCCGGGTCCAGCCCCGAAGGTCCTGCCACCTCTTTTGGCAGTTGCGGATCCGGCGCTTGTAGACCCCCACGGACCGGACAGCCCGGACGATGTCCTTCCAGATCTCATGCTTCCGATGGGCAGAAGCCTGTCAGGATGACAAAGTGATAAGGCCATTACTACACATGCAACATATCCGTGCATGACACAGTTGCATATACATGTCGCAATCACAGGGGCACATGGTGTACCCAGGCAGTGCACGGCTGCCCATGGACAGTTTTCCAGAAGTCACTACATGGTATCATTGCATGGGGAGTAAAACCCTGTTCAGAAGCACTGTCACTGCACCATACCTGTCCAGTGCAAGTCACTACACACTATGGGGGTGACAACTACTCAGTGAGCCTGCTAGCCAGTGGTGTGCTGACTCTCAGCCTTGCTAGTCAGACAAAATGCACATTCAGAAAGGCAGTGCACAGAACACTCACCTGCTCCCCTGGTGTCCCATACAGCTTGCTGTACTGTGGAAGTAGGCTGTCCAGCAGGGCCTGGTTCTCTTCAAGGCTGAAGGCTGGGGCTCTCTCCACAGTACGTGCCATTGCAGGGTCCAGAGGGGCAGAGACAGCAGCAGTGCAGTGGCAGATGTCGTCCTGGAGCATGTAGTGCAGGCAAGTGGGCTCTCAGGGGAACATGCAGCAATATATATGTGCTGGAGAGGCAGATACTGTCCCTTGTGTCCAAAGTGATAGGTCCAAGTCGTTTGCATCTTCTGAATCTGGCCAATCCATGGAATAGCAGCACCAAAACACGCCCACAGCATCCTTCAAAATTTCAACTTCATGACATACATGATTTTGCAACATTGTTGTGGGTGACCAACTGATTTTCCAGCAACCGACTCGTTCGAATATTCGAAAACGCGTCCGTTGCCAGGCAAGCCCATTGTCAATGGGTGCGCACCGATCGGTCCATTGCAGTACAACGCGCACAGGGGTACAACGCGTACCCGCACACATTGAATGCAATGGGCCGGCCGGAGGCACCGATCGGTCCATTGCTGTTCAACGCGCACAGGGGTACAACGCGTACCCGCACACATTGAATGCAATGGGCCGGCCGGAGGCACCGATCGGTCCATTGCTGTTCAACGCGCACAGGGGTACAACGCGTACCACGCACATTGAATGCAATGGGCCGGCCGGAGGCACCGATCGGTCCATTGCTGTTCAACGCGCACAGGGGTACAACGCGTACCCGCACACATTGAATGCAATGGGCCGGCCGGAGGCACCGATCGGTCCATTGCTGTTCAACGCGCACAGGGGTACAACGCGTACCCGCACACATTGAATGCAATGGGCCGGCCGGAGGCACCGATCGGTCCATTGCAGTACAACGCGCACAGGGGTACAACGCCGTACCCGCACACATTGAATGCAATGGGCCGGCCGGAGGCACCGATCGGCCCATTGCTGTTCAACGCGCACAGGGGTACAACGCGTACTCGCGACACATTGAATGCAATGGGCCGGCCGGAGGCACCGATCGGTCCATTGCTGTTCAACGCGCACAGGGGTACAACGCTGTACCCGCACACATTGAATGCAATGGGCCGGCCGGAGGCACCGATCGGTCCATTGCTGTTCAACGCGCACAGGGGTACAACGCGTACCGCACACATTGAATGCAATGGGCCGGCCGGAGGCACCGATCGGTCCATTGCTGTTCAACGCGCACAGGGGTACAACGCGTACTCGCACACATTGAATGCAATGGGCCGGCCGGAGGCACCGATCGGTCCATTGCAGTACAACGCGCACAGGGTACAACGCGTACCCGCGACACATTGAAAGCAATGGGCCGGCCGGAGGCACCGATCGGTCCATTGCTGTTCAACGCGCACAGGGGTACTAACGCGTACCCGCACACATTGAATGCAATGGGCCGGCCGGAGGCACCGATCGGTCCATTGCAGTACAACGCGCACAGGGGTACAACGCGTACCCGCGCACATTGAAAGCAATGGGCCGGCCGGAGGCACCGATCGGTCCATTGCTGTTCAACGCGCACAGGGGTACAACGCTGTACCCGCGACATTGAATGCAATGGGCCGGCCGGAGGCACCGATCGGTCCATTGCTGTTCAACGCGCACAGGGGTACAACGCGTACCCGCGCACATTGAATGCAATGGGCCGGCCGGAGGCACCGATCGGTCCATTGCTGTTCAACGCGCACAGGGGTACAACGCGTACCCGCACACATTGAATGCAATGGGCCGGCCGGAGGCACCGATCGGTCCATTGCTGTTCAACGCGCACAGGGGTACAACGCGTACCCGCACACATTGAATGCAATGGGCCGGCCGGAGGCACCGATCGGTCCATTGCTGTTCAACGCGCACAGGGGTACAACGCGTACCCGCACACATTGAATGCAATGGGCCGGCCGGAGGCACCGATCGGTCCATTGCAGTACAACGCGCACAGGGGTACAACGCGTACCCGCACACATTGAATGCAATGGGCCGGCCGGAGGCACCGATCGGTCCATTGCTGTTCAACGCGCACAGGGGTACAACGCGCACCGCACACATTGAATGCAATGGGCCGGCCGGAGGCACCGATCGGTCCATTGCTGTTCAACGCGCACAGGGGTACAACGCTGCACTGCACACATTGAATGCAATGGGCCGGCCGGAGGCACCGATCGGTCCATTGCTGTTCAACGCGCACAGGGGTACAACGCGTACTCGCGACACATTGAATGCAATGGGCCGGCCGGAGGCACCGATCGGTCCATTGCTGTTCAACGCGCACAGGGGTACAACGCGTACCCGCACACATTGAATGCAATGGGCCGGCCGGAGGCACCGATCGGTCCATTGCAGTACAACGCGCACAGGGGTACTAACGCGTACCCGCACACATTGAAAGCAATGGGCCGGCCGGAGGCACCGATCGGTCCATTGCTGTTCAACGCGCACAGGGGTACAACGCGTACTCGCGACACATTGAATGCAATGGGCCGGCCGGAGGCACCGATCGGTCCATTGCAGTACAACGCGCACAGGGGTACAACGCGTACCCGACACATTGAAAGCAATGGGCCGGCCGGAGGCACCGATCGGTCCATTGCTGTTCAACGCGCACAGGGGTACAACGCGTACCCGCACACATTGAATGCAATGGGCCGGCCGGAGGCACCGATCGGTCCATTGCTGTTCAACGCGCACAGGGGTACAACGCGTACCCGCACACATTGAATGCAATGGGCCGGCCGGAGGCACCGATCGGTCCATTGCAGTACAACGCGCACAGGGGTACAACGCGTACCCGCACACATTGAAAGCAATGGGCCGGCCGGAGGCACCGATCGGTCCATTGCTGTTCAACGCATCACTGTACATGTGACTGGCATATGTCAGCATGCCTATCTCAGATGGACATATGCCAGCCACAGATAGCTCCCAGGGAGTGAGGGGCACACCTACATCACGACAGCCTGTCCAAACCTTATCATAAGGCATGTAAGGCTGCATTTCCTATTGTGTGTATGTTGGTGTACATGTTGTCCTGTGGGTGTCACCTGTGGGCAGCCACCCCCAGGCTGTGCACGTGTTCATGGGGACAGGATCCTGGGTGTTACGTGTACGTGACCACTGTGATGTGCAACTGTTCATATCTGTGCATGTGCCATGGTCACATTTCACAGTGGTGTTTGTGTATGTCATGTCACATACCCCGTGAGTCCCATGTGGGACGGTATGTTTGAGCCAGGGTGTCCCAGTGGCACAATAGTGATGGCCCTCCACAGTCTTTGTGCATGTAGTGTTTACAATGTCTCTGATTTCATGTGCACAATGGGAGACAGTCTCCACATCCACGTTGTGTGTGCATGGACTCTGATGTTGTGCGTGTGTGTCACAGACGTCCATGGCTCTCCTGCCATGGCAAGTGTGGCCACTACCTGTGGGGGTCATGTTTGTTTTGTTGTGGTGTACACATGATACTCCAGGTGATGCCAGTGTCCATGTGGCATTACAGGGTCCCTGGGAATGTGCCTGTCGTTGAGCTGTGGTGCCTGGGGCACATCTGTCCTCACATGTCACTGGGGGGTGACTGTGACACAGCATCATGATATCCAATGGGCCAACCTGGGACAAATTGATGCCACCTGTAGGACCGTGTTGACAGATGTTGGCCATGTATGTACCATACATGTCGTTCCGGTACTGCACACTTCATGTAGTTGTGCCTCATGATGATGTATGTTGGGATCTTGAGTGTGTTCAATGCCGCATATGTGGGGTGACTGACGATCTTGCTTACTTCTCCTCTGCACTGCAGGGCTCCTGCTGTCCATCGGCCATTCCCAGACCTGGCAACGATGGTGGAACGGGACAGCATCCGACGGTACCGCTTCACCAGGCAGCTGATTGAGGATTTTGCAGTGCAGTTGTCCCCACATTTGCAGCCTGGCCGGCCGTATCCTACAGCGCTGACCCCCAAGGTGAAGGTGATGGCAGCCCTACACTTCTTTGCCACCGGTACCTTCCAACATACTGTGGCGTCTGCTGGTGGGATGTCACAGACCATGTTCAGCCGTGTGCTCCGCGATGTTTTGGCGGCAATGTTGCTCTTCCTGAACCGGTACATCTATTTCCCTAGACTGCGACGACTCACTGACGTGAAGAGTGACTTTTATGCCCTGGGGAGGATGCCGCATGTCATTGGCTCCATTGATGGGACACATGTGGCTTTGGTACCACCACAGGCCCAGGAGCAGGCCTACAGGAACCGCAAGCACTACCACTCGGTCAATGCACTGGTGGTGTGTCTTGCAGACATGACCATCACACACGTGTGTGCCCGTTTCCCTGGTTCAGCACACGATGCCTTTGTGATGAGGAGTAGTCGCATCCCCAGGTTGATGGCACAGATGCAGAACCAGCGTGCCTGGCTTGTCGGTGTGTACTGACTTTGTGCCATTGTGTGTGATCTGATCTGTAGTATTCCGCCCACTTTTCCAAGTCAGCTGATGTGCACTTGTCTGTCCGTAGGTGACTCGGGATACCCCAACATGCCGTGGTTGCTGACACCCCTCAGGAACCCTGTGACACCTGCCCAGATGCGCTACAATGAGGCACATGGTCGGACCAGGAGAGTGATTGAGCGGACCTTTGGTCTCCTGAAGAGCCGCTTCCGCTGCCTGGACAAGACCGGAGGGTCCCTCCCATATGCCCCTGCGAAAGTGTGCAAGATTATCATCGTCTGCTGCATGCTCCACAACCTGGCAGTGCGGAAGGAGTTGCCTCTCATCCAGGATGACGATGACCAACATCCGCCACCTGTGGAGGATCCTGGCCTGGACCACGATGCCAGTGACGATGATGATGATGATGGTGATGTCCGCACACAGCTCATCACCAACTTCTTTAGCTGAATGTGAGTATCCTGAGGTGTCATGTCAATGATGTGAGTTGGCATGATGTGTGGGTGGTGCTCTGGTGCTGTTGGAGTGTGTCCATGGGCTACTTGACTGGATGTGTGTTGCGATGTGTGCTTACAGGTGGGCTGTACTCCCCAACAGTGTTGACATGCTAACTTGGTTCTGGGTGGGTATCTTGTAACATGTATTGTGCATGAGTTATGCTGTTCTGTCCTGTACTCCATTGCTTTTGACTGTGTCTCATTTCTGTCCTTCACAGGGTACTTTCAGATTCGTTTGGTCAACTGTGTCCACCGACGACGTGATTGCACATCCAGGCTGGTAGCTGTTGTGTCCCTACAGGTGATGTGCGCCACACCCATGGACTTCCTTCTGTCTACAGTTGTTGACTGTGTGCCCGCTACCAGGTGGGGTTACCTTGCATCTGTAGTGGTTATGGCATGTTGCTACTGTGTAATAAACCTGTGCTTCACTTAGTGATGTGCGTTGTCTGTGGTCACACATTTGACTGCCATTTGCTTACTGCACCTGTGGGCTACTTGACTACAACTGGGAATGGGTGTGGTGTCTGTGCATTGCACCGTCTTCCCTGGCAACATCAGTGTAGGCAATGAGTCAGATGGCCTAGGTGTGTATGTGTTGTGTAGCCCTGGTGGTGTGTCTCCCTCATATGTGTCACGTTGCCTGTACTCACATGCCTGTGTTGTCCTTGCTGTTGCAGTTCGCATACACAGTGTAATTTTGCAGTTCATCATCCCCATAACAGCACCCACGTTGGAATCACGACAGAGGCAAGTATGGTGTATTATTGTGTTTATTGTGATACATCTGTGATAATAGTGCATAGGATGGATTGTGCTGTACATGAATCTTGCAATCCCAAGTTCCTAGATGAATAGAAAGTCCAGGTAGACAGGATCCCCAGTATCGGGGCCACAGTTGTCTGACACATTGTTCCAACTTGTACTCCCCATGCAATGTGTGGGAGTAGTGTTGCCATCAACAGGGTGAACAGTCTGTGCACAAAGGCGAAAATCCAGAACAGGTTCAGGCTTCCTGGGAGTTGCGCTTGGCCATCAGCCTCTCACTTTCCCCTCCTCGGACGACCCCTCTTCTTGGGGGGGGCCCTCAAGTGCAGGCTGCTGCGGTGCAGGGGACTCTCCGCCAGAGTCCTCCTCCCTCCCTGTGGCAGTTGCAGTTTGTTCGGTACCAGATGTTGTTGGCACACAGGGAGGTGTGGACTGGTTGCTGTTCATCTGGCGGAGGCATTGTAAAATGTCCCTGTGCACCGCCGTCATCTCATGTAGTACATCCCACTTGGACTCCACGCGGGTCATGTGGGAGTCCACACGTGACATGTGGGAGTCCACACGTGACATGTGTGACTCCACGTGGGACATGTGGGAGTCCAAGCGGGCATGATGGGCAGCCTGCTGCTGTTTGATGTCTCTGAGGAGCCCCACTACCTGGCTGAGCTCTCCGGTGCTGGACTGGTACGCATCAGCTATGCGTACCAGTTGTGGGTCTTCATGCACACCAGCAACGTCTGCAAGCAGCGACCTCTGTCTCCCACCCCTCCCACCACCCCTGCTGACATGTGCAGTGTGTGCAGTTGCACGCACAGATAACCCTGGTCCACCTTGGGGGTTGGTGGTGGTGGTGGTGTCCATGGCCCCAGGTTGGTCCAGGGTCACTGCGCTGGTGTTGTTCCTTATTCTGTCCATGTCGGCAGGGATGGTATTCGTGGTGACAGTCGTTGGAGGGGTGGGTGCAGGGGGTGCAGCTGGTGGACCTGCTGGTGCTGCAGCTGGTGGTCCTGCTGGTGCAGCATGTTGACTTGCACCGGATGTGCCAGGTTGTTCTTCATCGTCCGAGGAGGACAGAGGCTGTACGACGCCAGTGAGCTCGGCATCCTCTTGAGCCTGGGACTGGGACTCCTCAGCGTCTGCTGCTGTGTCCCTATCATCACCTGTTTTTGGGAGACACAAACAATGTATGTCATGTTTCTGCAGGCATCAGTGGTTGACACACCTGACAGTTGTGACTGTGCCTCGGGGTGCGGGCCTGTACATTGTATTGTCCTAAGTCGTCACAGTCAGGGGTTGATATTGGTGTGGCACATTGTCCTGCATTATTTGGGCATTTCTATGTATTCTCTGGGGTGTGAACATGGTCTGCATTGATTGTGTTTGGTTGACAGCCAGACCTCCTTCCCACCCACCCACCCACCCAGTCAGTTATCCCACCATGGAACGTGCTTGCATTGCAGGGAGTGTAAGTTGTCTCTCAGGATGTCAGTCAGTGGTGCCCTGCTGTTTGTTGGTGCACAGTTGGCAGCAGGGCCTTGTGCTCCCCACAGCAGTAGCCAGTGTCAGCCATCTTGTGAGTCCTTTTCCACTCCCTGTGATGTGAGCATGGTTCAGGGTGGTGTTGATGGGCCAGTTGTGAGGCTGAGCAATGTCTGTGACTACGACTCCCATCATGCTATTGCCTCCACCCCCTTCCCAGCATGCCCATGCTTCCTTCCTTTTGACTCTGCTTCCCTGTGGGGTGGGCTGGCTGTGCTGACAGGATGGCTGGGAGTGTTGTCCTGACAGTTGTTTGGCTAAGAGTCCCAAGAGTGTCCCTGTGCTTCACACAACATAACCCAGGGTGGTGGTGCTTTGTGGGATCTTGTGTTAGGATGGAGGGCATTGCATTCTACCAGGTGGGTACTGTGGAGTTTGTGTTGGGGGGGGTGAGGGGAGGTGCTGGTGACTATGGTCAGTGCTGCAAGTCCCCCTTCCCACCCAGCCAGCCAGATATCCCACCATGGAACGTGCTTGCATTGCAGGGAGTGTAAGTTGTCTCTCAGGATGTCAGTCAGTGGTGTCCTGCTGTTTGTTGGTGCACAGTTGGCAGCAGGGCCTTGTGCTCCCCACAGCAGTAGCCAGTGTCAGCCATCTTGTGAGTCCTTTTCCACTCCCTGTGATGTGAGCATGGTTCAGGGTGGTGTTGATGGGCCAGTTGTGAGGCTGAGCAATGTCTGTGACTACGACTCCCATCATGCTATTGCCTCCACCCCCCTTCCCAGCATGCCCATGCTTCCTTCCTTTTGACTCTGCTTCCCTGTGGGGTGGGCTGGCTGTGCTGACAGGATGGCTGGGAGTGTTGTCCTGGCAGTTGTTTGGCTAAGAGTCCCAAGAGTGTCCCTGTGCTTCACACAACATAACCCAGGGTGGTGGTGCTTTGTGGGATCTTGTGTTAGGATGGAGGGCATTGCATTCTACCAGGTGGGTACTGTGGAGTTTGTGTTGGGGGGGTGAGGGGAGGTGCTGGTGACTATGGTCAGTGCTGCAAGTCCCCCTTCCCACCCAGCCAGCCAGATATCCCACCATGGAACGTGCTTGCATTGCAGGGAGTGTAAGTTGTCTCTCAGGATGTCAGTCAGTGGTGTCCTGCTGTTTGTTGGTGCACAGTTGGCAGCAGGGCCTTGTGCTCCCCACAGCAGTAGCCAGTGTCAGCCATCTTGTGAGTCCTTTTCCACTCCCTGTGATGTGAGCATGGTTCAGGGTGGTGTTGATGGGCCAGTTGTGAGGCTGAGCAATGTCTGTGACTACGACTCCCATCATGCTATTGCCTCCACCCCCTTCCCAGCATGCCCATGCTTCCTTACTTTTGACTCTGCTTCCCTGTGGGGTGGGCTGGCTGTGCTGACAGGATGGCTGGGAGTGTTGTCCTGGCAGTTGTTTGGCTAAGAGTCCCAAGAGTGTCCCTGTGCTTCACACAACATAACCCAGGGTGGTGGTGCTTTGTGGGATCTTGTGTTAGGATGGAGGGCATTGCATTCTACCAGGTGGGTACTGTGGAGTTTGTGTTGGGGGGGGTGAGGGGAGGTGCTGGTGACTATGGTCAGTGCTGCAAGTCCCCCTTCCCACCCAGCCAGCCAGATATCCCACCATGGAACGTGCTTGCATTGCAGGGAGTGTAAGTTGTCTCTCAGGATGTCAGTCAGTGGTGTCCTGCTGTTTGTTGGTGCACAGTTGGCAGCAGGGCCTTGTGCTCCCCACAGCAGTAGCCAGTGTCAGCCATCTTGTGAGTCCTTCTCCACTCCCTGTGATGTGAGCATGGTTCAGGGTGGTGTTGATGGGCCAGTTGTGAGGCTGAGCAATGTCTGAGTACGACTCCCATCATGCTATTGCCTCCACCCCCTTCCCAGCATGCCCATGCTTCCTTCCTTTTGACTCTGCTTCCCTGTGGGGTGGGCTGGCTGTGCTGACAGGATGGCTGGGAGTGTTGTCCTGGCAGTTGTTTGGCTAAGAGTCCCAAGAGTGTCCCTGTGCTTCACACAACATAACCCAGGGTGGTGGTGCTTTGTGGGATCTTGTGTTAGGATGGAGGGCATTGCATTCTACCAGGTGGGTACTGTGGAGTTTGTGTTGGGGGGGGGTGAGGGGAGGTGCTGGTGACTATGGTCAGTGCTGCAAGTCCCCCTTCCCACCCAGCCAGCCAGATATCCAACCATGGAACGTGCTTGCATTGCAGGGAGTGTAAGTTGTCTCTCAGGATGTCAGTCAGTGGTGTCCTGCTGTTTGTTGGTGCACAGTTGGCAGCAGGGCCTTGTGCTCCCCACAGCAGTAGCCAGTGTCAGCCATCTTGTGAGTCCTTCTCCACTCCCTGTGATGTGAGCATGGTTCAGGGTGGTGTTGATGGGCCAGTTGTGAGGCTGAGCAATGTCTGTGACTACGACTCCCATCATGCTATTGCCTCAACCCCCCTTCCCAGCATGCCCATGCTTCCTTACTTTTGACTCTGCTTCCCTGTGGGGTGGGCTGGCTGTGCTGACAGGATGGCTGGGAGTGTTGTCCTGGCAGTTGTTTGGCTAAGAGTCCCAAGAGTGTCCCTGTGCTTCACACAACATAACCCAGGGTGGTGGTGCTTTGTGGGATCTTGTGTTAGGATGGAGGGCATTGCATTCTACCAGGTG
Organism: Calotriton arnoldi; assembly: GCA_963921515.1. Lineage (NCBI taxonomy): Eukaryota > Metazoa > Chordata > Amphibia > Caudata > Salamandridae > Calotriton > Calotriton arnoldi. The sequence goes on along the minus strand of CAWUFW010012172.1, from coordinate 377,815 downwards.
GGTACTGTGGAGTTTGTGTTGGGGGGGGGTGAGGGGAGGTGCTGGTGACTATGGTCAGTGTTGCAAGTCCCCCTTCCCACCCAGCCAGCCAGATATCCCACCATGGACTGTGCTTGCATTGCAGTGAGTGGAAGTTGTCTCTCAGGATGTCAGTCAGTGGTGTCCTGCTGTTTGTTGGTGCACAGTTGCCAGCAGGGCCTTGTGCTCCTCACAGCAGTAGCCAGTGTCAGCCATCTTGTGCGTCCTTCTCCGCTCCCTGTGATGTGAGCATGGTTCAGGGTGGTGTTGATGGGACAGTTGTGGGGGGGCAATATGTGTGACTGCGACTCCCATGATGCTATTGGCTACACTGACTTGGCCAGCATACATAGAATTCCTTCCTTTGAGTGGTCTTCACTGTGTGTTGGTGTTGTTGTGGTGGCTACATGTGTGGATGTGTGTGTTAGTTCTATTTGTGCCACTGCCTAGCTGTAGTTGTGGTTGTGTTTGTACATGTGTTGGCACAGTTGGATGTGACTTTTGATGGCATGTGTTGTGTTTATCTGACTGACATACACATTTTGGGATGATTCTGTTCTAGTTGCTGTGTAATTGCTATGAGTGCATGGTTTGACTCTCCCCTTGACAGTGATGTGTGTGTTTTGTGGCAGTATATTGTGTACATTTGTTGTGTACTCACCAGGCTCTGGGATGTCCTCTAGTCCATATATGCTCACTGGCGGTAGGATGGCCCGCACCTTCTCCTCCCAGGGCCTGAGGTATATTGGCTTGGCAGGAGGGCCACTGCCGGTGTGTTGGCTGTTGATGTAGTCTTGCTTCAGCAGTTTCCGTACCCTCCTGCGCACGTCATACCACCTGTTCTGGATGTCGGTCTTTGTGCGCCGACATGGTGATTGGGCGTTCACCCTGTTGATGATCCTCTCCCACATCTTGGTTTTCTGCGACATGGGGGTCTGTTGGACCAATGTGCCAAACAGCTGTGGCTCTACCCTGAGGATCTCGTCTACCAGGACTTCCAATTCACAATCTAGGAACTTGTGATTCTTCTTGGGGGGCATGGTGATGGGTGGTGATGGTGGGTGATGTGTGTGTTGGTGTGCAGGTGAGGGTGTGTGGGTGTGTGTTGTGCTGGGTGTATGTGAGGTAGGTATTTGTTGGTGTGCTGATGGTGTGTGGCTTGTGTGAGGGATGAGCTGTGGGTGTGTGGTTGCTTTCTCTTGGGTGCTGGCAGTGGAATGGCATTTGCAAAGGCTCATGGTAGTGATTTGTGTCCTTTATATAGGTGGAGTTGTGGGTGTGTCTTTGTTCTCTGTCCCCACCCCCCCAGTATTTATTGGCTTGGTAATTGCTTGTTTGGCCTTTTTTGGTTGATTTTTCCTTTGTGCTGTTTGTGTATGTTGGAAACGTTCTTGTGACCGAGTCGGACCCTGCATTGGTCTCGTACGGTGTTTTCCGTTTCGTTCACGCTGTGTTTGTGCAGTTTTGTATGCTGCGTACGCGTCGGTCGCGGTGTATTGTGTTGCTTCGGCTCGGTTTTGTATGCGTGTCGGTCGTACGGCTTGTCCTCCGTCCGACTCGGTCGTGTTTTTCGCGCCTTGCATCGTACTTTGCGGGTTGGAGTTGGCGGGTACGATTCGGTCGGATTTGTTCCGGGTGCGTGTCGGTCGGTTGGATTCGCGTGTTTTTCCGGCCGGATTGCTATTTTCCGAGCGGCTCGGTCGGTCGGCTTGGTTTCCTGACGTGTCGGTCGGATTTATCGCGGCTTGCATCGTACTTGGCGTGTCGGGCGCCACTGGTACGTGTCGGTCGGTAATTTTTCCGGCTCCGAGTCGGTCGGTGCTTTTTCCGGCCCGAATCGGAATCGACCTCTTAGTGTTCTATCGGAGGAGGATCTGGGTGGGGGGGTTCCCAATACATCCCTCGTTGGCAGATACAACTATTACCAATAACCAGATCAGTAATACCCAGGTCCCAGAAATGAGTCTCATGTTGCTCTCAATTTCCAAGGAAATCAAAGAAAAATTTGCGATATCAGAAAATAATCGAGCCAAAATTCAGGAATCTTGTGAGAGTTTGGATGCTAAAATGGCGGATATTACAGCAAGGTTAACAATAATGGAGACGGTGATTGGAGAATAACAGGATGAGGTTAAGTCCAATCACAGAGAAATCCAAACTTTTTTTTTTTTAAACTTATTTTTATTAAGTACTGCTTCCAATGTATCCAGAATAAGGACATACATGTACATTTCCGGGTCTACAGTCAATATACATCCAGTATTGTTAACAAGATATCCCATGATTATATACAGACTCATTACTCGTAGGCCGAGTTACTCTTGCTTATATCAGCAGTACAATTTTGTTTGTTTTCCTTTTCCAAACAATTGGACCAACATTCCAAATGGTATAATAACAACAATAATCACAACAGGGAATATGGATTCTACTCTTGAATCCAATCCCTACCCCTCCCCCTCTCTCCTCCCCTATGGCAGCGACAGACAGGTGGCACAATATCTCTGACCTAGGTAAGAAGCTAGCAGTACACTCATAACTTGTTCAAGAGTCATGTATTTGTGGTGTGAGAGGATGCATGTGATAGTGTTGCGTCTGGAGGTGTTAAAGTGGACCCAGCGCTCGGCGAGCTATGTGTACTCACAGTCTCACCCTCATACTCTGTTGTGGACACTTCAGTCAACATTTGCCCCCATTCTAGGATATCGCCTTCCGCATTCTCATCTGTCCGCACTGCTTTGAGGCGACATTCCTCAGCTAACCCCCACTCCTGCAGTTCATCTCTCCATTTCTTCCACACAGGTGGTAGAAATTCAAACTTTAATAAATAATGAAAGAGAGATTAGAGATAAGCTTGAGACGCTGGAAAATAACTCTAGACGGAACAACTTGAGGTCGCTAAATGTTCCCGAGGGGTTGGAAGGGGGGAATTTAAAAGGTTTTGTGATAATAACTCTTAAAGAATCAATGGCTGAAATTCAGACATGGGACTTGGATCAGGACATCCAAAGAGTGCACAGGGATCCTTTCAGGAGAGACCCAAAAAGGGATAAACCAAGGAAAATCCTTTTAAATTTCCGTACCTATGTCATCAAAGAGGCAATCCTCTCGGCCGCTCTCAAAGTGAAAAGCTTTCAAAAAGATGACTGGTCTTACACTATTTGATCAGATATAGCAAAGATTACACAAAATCGCCAGAGGGAGCTTGGGAAGCATATCCAAACCTTGAAATCTTTGGGGGCAAGAGCGGTTAAAATTTCCAGCCACTTTAAGGGTTATGTGGAGAAATAAAATGTATAACATTAGGGAGGTGTCCGAAGTCGAGAGTTTGATCTGTCAGATAAATGCGCAAAAATAAGCACTAAATTAGGTCGGAGGACGGGAGCGTCAGGGGTAACGTGCTACCCCGTTTGGATTAAGGGAGGGTTGCCCAGGGTGGGAGGGGGTAAGTTAAGAGAAGAAGGGTTGTACACATACACTTGTAAATATGAGCACAGGGTAGGGAGCAACTGGGAAAAAATGACAAAAAAAATGTTCCTCATACATAACATTAATCAGTATATCAGTAGGAGGAGATCCGATGGTGGACGCACTTAAAATAATGGAGGAGGCTGGTACTACCGAGCAGTATCAGTATTGAAGGAGGCCCAAATAAACATGGAGACTATGCTAATTGGTATATTTGGTATACGTTCGATCGCTTTCAGCTTAGATCATGGGCCTGTGTCATGTATGAGGACTTTAAAAAAACAAACAAAAAAAAAACCATCCATCTATAACTCTAGCAAACAGAAATACTTATGAGTGTCAGTAATCCACGTTGTAAAATGCATCCACTTGTTTGTCCCCAGAATGAAGAGAAAACCAGCAGAAAGGACCCAGTATTCCTGGGTCAAACTGGTTATTCCCCATCCTGGGGACAAAATGTGTAATTGCCAGATTATGGTGAAGGACATTGACTGGAGTCGGAGATTCTGGCCACCCACATGCACTTAAATCCAACAATCTCGTAATGAGGGCCTAGCGCCTCTAAAATGCATATCCAACTAGAGTTTGAAAGAGGGCTACTCTATGGGCAACAGGAAATCGTGAAGTAGTACCTATTCATAAGGAAATACACATTCATAGAAAGGAGCAGAATCACACAGCTTTTTAGGAGAGTATGTGACACCCTGGCCTGGAATGAAAAGAAAAGAAAAGTCTTACGAATGCATCAAGTATGCACTATATAAACACACTCTGAGGTGGTTTAAGAGTACTACTCATACATACAGTTGCTTTCGCCACAGGAAGTGCTCCAAAGTGCCCCACACTCAGACTCCCCGTCATACCACAAAAGGAAGCTAGGTACCCCACAACAAGGATGCATGTATACCTTGACGCCCTCTGCCCTACAACAGGACAGAGGGTGTCAGAGGAAGCAGCGTTTCCCGCACCTATCCTTAAGTTTAACTTAGCAAGCTCCTTCCTGTTTTGCGAACTTTTGCCTTTTTTAGTGCAGGGCTAAAGAGGCGCTTGGCAGTGAAACTTGTGGGACTGATCACCGCAATCTCAGAACTAAACCTTAGGAGCCCTGTAAAGTGAGCTGCCCCTCTGCTGCACCGCCAAGTTCACTGGCGCCCGACTGCCACTATGTCAGAATAAGGTCTTGGAGCTCTCGGCTCCTCCTCAAGCTCGGGGGCAAATGCGCAGGATGCGCATTTCATTTGAGACTCAGACCAGATGGCTTCCTGCTCCTGCATTGCTCTCGAGAAGCCGATGCGGCGCTGTGCAACGGAGACAGGACCTCTCATGGAAGTGCCGTCCAATGAAAAAATCTTTCAAAAGTTGGTGTGTGTGTGTGTATATGTCAGCGACCGATATGCATTCAAAAATAAGATGACAGGCACCATAGTCGCACAGCGCGCCCCTCTCAGACACATATGACCCCCCCACACTTTAAAGCTAGCCGTGTTACCACTGAGCTGCGCTGTGCATGCATGGAGAAACGCGTCCTGTGTCCGTGAAAAATAATAACAATAATATAAGATGTTTTGGTATATTTGCCATTACTAACACAGCTTTGCGAATATAAACTGTGATGCAACGCTCTATTTTGAATACCGTGTTTTCACTGGTGTTGTGTGAACACATTGCTATGGACACCCACTAGGAACAGAGGGAGGAGGGCCCATCATAGGAAAGGAAGCATGATCGCACTGAACACTGTGCGATATGTGATGGGCAACAAAAATATTCACTGAGTTAAATCACCTGGGAGGAAACTAAAAGAGAAAGGGAGGGGCATTTACCAAAATGCACCAATAAAAAGGAAGCATTTAGCACAAGCACAAGAAAGAGCAAATGGCAATAGATGGACATGCCAAAAGCCCACAGAAGAGATTACAACATGTCTTGCAGACAGCGCAAGCGGTGTCTTAGGCTCAACCTAAAAAGTATCTTGTGCAAGCGTAAACTGGGAGTTTGCATATGCACTTGGGTGAGTGCAGCATTTAAGAAGCATTGGCAAAGCCAACAGGGTTCGCCTCTACGAGATCTATTGGTTTTGTCAATGTTTTGTAGGGTTCAGTGACTAAATATCGAGGGACAGAATATCGACTGTCCAGAATATCGATGCCAAAATATCGAGGGACAGAATAGCGAGTCCCTATCTACAAACAGGTAAGTACTAAAATATCGAGTACAAAATATCGATGTTTAAAATATAGTTAACTAAAATATCGAATTTTTTAAATGTATTAAAAATAATATAAAAGTAATTAAATAATAAACACAATTAAATAAAATATAGCTAAAATAATGTAAAAAAGCTTAAAATGTAAAAATAATAAATGTAATGTAAAAAAAATATATATATTCATTTTTTTAAAATATATATATATTTACTTAACAATATTATAAAATAATTATTAATCTTAATTATAAAATATTTAAAACATTATTAAAAAATATATTTACATATATATATAAATAAACATATTTAAATATAAAAATAAATAATATATAATAATTTAAATAATTAAAGTAATTTTTTTTAATGTTAATTAATAATTTACACTACATTAAATATAACAAAATTAAAAACGTTGCATAGCTAAGGGAATAAAATTAGTATTCACACTGCAACAACTGCAAAAGTAGGGAATTTGTTGATAGCGGGTAGGTACAAATTACTATTCCGACTCCAGCGAGTGGAACAGTAGGAAAAGTGTTGGATAGCGGGTGGGTACAAATTACTATTCTGACTCCAGCGAGTGGAACAGTAGGAAAAGTGTTGGATAGCGGGTGGGTAAAAATTACTATTCCTACTCCAGCGAGTGGAACAGTAGGGAAAGTGTTGGATAGCGGGAGGGTAAAAATTACTATTCCCACTCCAGTGAGTGGAACAGTAGGAAAAGTGTTGGATAGCAGGAGGGTAAAAATTACTATTCCCACTCCAGTGAGTGGAACAGTAGGGAAAGTGTTGGATAGCGGGAGGGTAAAAATTACTATTCCCACTCCAGTGAATGGAACAGTAGGGAAAGTGTTGGATAGCGGGAGTCTAAAAATTACTATTCCCACTCCAGTGAGTGGAACAGTAGGGAAAGTGTTGGATAGCGGGTGGGTAAAAATTACTATTCCTACTCCAGCGAGTGGAAGAGTAGGAAAAGTGTTGGATAGCGGGAGGGTAAAAATTACTATTCCCACTCCAGTGAGTGGAACAGTAGAGAAAGTGTTGGATAGCGGGTGGGTACAAATTACTATTCCCACTCCAGTGAGTGCAACAGTAGGGAAAGTGTTGGGTAGCGTAGGGGAATAATTGAGTAGACCCACTCCTACAATATACTTAAAATTAATTAACAAATAATTAATTAATAAAACTATATTTACCTTCCAACATTTTCCCCTATAAACGTCACCTCCAATAGTGTAAAATATTAATGAATGAACATAATTAACATTTAATTAATTAGCTAATTACAATTAACAATACAATTAATAACCATCATATCTAAATTAATTAACACAATTAACACTATAAAGTAACTTTGAATAAATAATATTTTAAAATTATAAAAATTTGAATTAAATTTAACTTAATTCCCACCCTACTCCCCTATCAACACTCAACACACTACTAAAAAAATGTACATAATTAACATATTAATAAATAATTTTTTAATAATTAATATGTAATTAATTACTAATTAATAAAAAAAATAAACAATTTACATAATCAATTAAAAAAGGTTATTATTCACTTTTTATATATTTAATAATAAAGTAATTAACTCAATTAACAATAGTAATTATTAAACAATAAATTATTAATTAATTAATTATTAATGTTTATAATTTAAATTAAATTACTTCCCACCCTATTCCCCTATAAACCCACAACCCGCTACGGAACTAATATACGCAAAAAAAAAAAATTATAGTTATTATAAAACACTAAATTATTAATTTATAAATTATTAATTTTTATAATGTAAATTAAATTACTTCCCACCCTATTCCCCTATAAACCCACAACCCGCTACGGAACTAATATACGCAAAAATTAATTCACATAAAATCCATTACTTTAAAAAAAATTGTAACATACATTAAAAAAATATTATATATTTTTAACACATATACTAACATAAAACAATAAAAAAAAATCGATATAATAAAATTCGATATGACATTCGATATTACTTACCTATATGTCGATATTTTTTCCAACTATATTATGTCTTTTCTATATTCTGTCCTCTCGATATTTTGAACTCTATATTTTGTCCTTTCGATATTAAAAGTTCGATATTTAGGGGCCAATTCCGATTCAGGCCGAAAATCTCCCCGACCGAGCCGGACCCGGAGAGATTTCCGACCGAATCGGACTCTAGCAGTCCGACCGAACGAGTACGATGAGCACGTATGCTATCGGACTCGATTCGGTCGGACTCCCATTGAAGTCAATGGGATCCAGTCGTACGACGCGTACACGGGCTCCCATTGACTCAATGGGCACGACGCGAACAAGGGCGCCCCCTACAGCGTGTTCGCGTCGATGCGGTTCGCGCCGTACATGCACGTGTACGGGGGACCCATGGGTCCCCCCCTGTGTGCGACTCGCGCGGCTACGCTTCCAGGGGGGTCCGACACGGACCCCCAAAGTGCGGCTCCGACAGCTCCTTGGAGCCGGACTGCGCGAGTCGGTCGGAGCGGTCGAGGTGCGCATCGTACTTACCCGGCCGGGGAACGTCTCCATTGTGCGGTGCGCGTCGTCCCCGTGCGAGTCGGTCGGAGCGATCGGGTCCTGCGAACGAGTCGGTCGGCGATTTCGCGAGTGCACGCATCGTACTCGCTCGCCCGGACGCACGTACGAATCGGTCGGGAAATAGGGCTCCGAATCGGATCCGGCTAAGCCGAATCCGATTCGGTGCCCTACCGGCCGAGATCGGAATCGGCCCCAGAGCCCCTACACCGTTTTGTAGACATGTTACACAGCAGCATGGCTTAAAGTTAAAAAAAGCATTATAACATGGTCAACGCAGTCTGCGTCATAACACTTTTTGTAAACTTTAAGCCATGTTGTACAGCAGCTAGCGCTGCTGTGCACCATGTCTTAAAAATACATTGACAAAACCAATAGATTTTGCAGAGGCGAAACCTATTGGCTTTGCCAATGCTTTTTTGTTCTGTCGACAGCTCCAAAAACATCCCACATACAGAATTGTGGATTTTTACTGGGAGGTTTGACAGGGATACATACAAATGTTAGTGAAAGCACCATTCTCCCCTGTCCGCACATGAATGGCAGCAGGGCCCAGCTTGTTTATTCGAATGTGTAAATTCAAATATAGGTACCCGGGGCTCGGAGAAGCTTATGACGCAGCGGGTTCATATGGAAAACATTTTCGTTTCTTTAGTTAAGAAGATGGTGTAAGTCGACTCCAACCATTTTCATAGAACCAGTGAAATAGATGGGAAGAAATAAAAATGACAAACAACAGCAAGCAGGTGGGCAAGGGAGGAACAGGAACAAGGGGAGGAGGGCGAGAGGGTGAAGGACCAGTGGGAACAAACTGGGAGAGAAGATGGCCTGCAGATGCACTCGTATGGAGTGCTCTATAGGAAATGAAAAAATAAGTACCTTCAAATTACGTAGCTAATAGCCAGTGACAGGAAGCTGTACTTGGGCCAAGGTCCATGGCATGGACAGGCAAAGCAGAGCAGAACGACGTGCAAAGTGAAAGCTGACGACATGCTGACCAATCAGAAGCATGTAAATTAGAGCGGAATCAACTAATGGTAAGTTTAGGTAAGTATTAGGCGGGTACTAAGCCCCTTTTAAGATTTGTTTTGTAATTCAAGAGATTTCGCAAGCACAGACAGATGAATCTGACCAGACATTAAGGCCTCTATAACGATGTCGGTTGGAGTTGCCTCCGACTGACACCGTTTCTGTGTGAGAGCCGACCAACGATAGGTCGGAGGTTCCACCCACCCTATTACGATGCAACCGCAAAAACTCCCATTTCTCAATGGGAGGTTGTGCGGTGGGCGGAAACCGCTCGCAGCACAAGCTCCCATTGAGAAATGGGAGTTTGTGGAAATCCCTGCACCGTGTGGCAGGCACCTTATGGTGCCTGCCACACGGTGCAGGAATTTTCAGGGGGGCACCATAGGTGCCCTCCACTGCCACAACCGTAGGCCACAGAGGGATGGAGGCCCTGGTAGTGGCCCCCAAAGTCGCTTTCCGACAGCCTTTCCACGTCGGAAAGCCCGACAAAGAAAGGCTGTCAGAAACCGACATCATAATCCCGACAGAAACGCCGTCCTGAAGGGATTATGGGCAGTTTCCGACTGGCCGATGGGCTCCTTGAGCCCGTCGGAACCCTGTCAGATTGACCGGCTGGTTTACACTCCGACTGCTAGCATTGAAATTCGGCGGTCGGAGTGTAAACCTACGATGCCGGTCAGTAAGCCTCTGACGAGCGGTCGGAGGCTTACCGATCGACATGGTAATGAGGCCCTTAGTGTATTAAGTGTGAATACTGTGTCATACTATATGTGAGTGACAATTCCTTTACCATGCCCTTGAGTTAGGCTTGAATGCGAGCTATCACTAACCTCAAATAGTCAAGTGTACATTGGGAGCGCCTTGATTATGTAATTGGAATTAAATAATTTTGGGACACCATGGATGCTGCACCTTCACCCCCTAATGCTAACAGATCCTGAGAAAATTACTTACCCTCCCTTGGCCTTTTTATTCCCTTAAATGCAAGCATTAGGAGGACTCGGAAAAAGACTCAATTAAGTGAGTGGAGTTGTAGAAAGTTTTTGACAGAACTCCCAACAAGGCAGGAAACTTACTAATGTGGGCAGACACCACCCTCTCAAGCCCACCACTAGATCCAGGGGTTGGTTTTTAGAAATAGCTGCAGAAGATATAACATTTAATAAACATCAGGACAAGGAGCACACCCATACACAAAGTAGTTCCTTTCAGTGCCAGAAACTAATATGACAATCTGTGTTTTTCAAAAACAAAATTATTTTTGCTTTTTGCCATTTTGTTATATTGGTAAAGGCCCAGCAGATCTCTCAAAAATAAAGTTTTATAAAAACCATGACAACAAAAGGCATTGATAAAGCCAAAATGATGGCAGCCAACACCAGACAAATTGGCTTTGCCAATGATGGTTTTTCAGTGGCACAGATTCTGGATGAAAAATGGAAATCACAGTGAGACGAATTCCCAGCTGTCAAGGTTATAAAAATAAAAATTCGTAAAAGGTCCCTGAACCCAAAAACTCATCATTCAAACAACAAACGTAGTAAATATCGTATCTCAGCTTTTTTCCAGAGGCTCTGTATCAAGACACTGCTGACAAGATATTCAGTTACATGTGCCTGGGCAGGACACAGTTCACTGTTGAAAACACAGTTAAGGTTCCAAATAGTTTTTAGTTTTTCAAGAGAGGGCAGAAGCAATAGTGGATTGGCACCTACTTTGAAGTCCTTCATACAAACCTCTCTTCAGTGAACTGTATCTTGAAAGGTACAATTAACATCTTCCTGTGTCAGAAGCACCAATGAGACCACCGGCCACAGACTGGACCCTAAGGCCTTACCAGTTTCCATTCAGAACTAATGACTAAACAATGAAATCTCTTGAGCCACATGGCCTACAAAAATGGTTCAAAAGGCTCTGGAATCAGGGTGACCTCCCCACACAATGGAACCAGACACCATGGTAGGGATGTGATGACAAGGCCCTCTGGTTTGTCTGGGACAGGGGAGAGTACAGGATAGTGCATACTAAAGGTAAAGGGAAGGCATAGGATAGGAGTCTTTGTAGTTCCTCATGCTTAATGGTGTTTTGCCTGTGCTTCTCTAGGCAAATTAGGCTCATGGTGGATCTTGGATCCTTTTGGCAACCTAGCAGGTTCTCCAGTCACCTGGGCTTTGTGCCATTCTTGCTGAGATTCTCTCCTTGCAGGGACAATCCAACTCCTTTCTATAGAGGGTAAGTGAGTACATCTTCTCTCCATAAGAAAAACCTCTTCTAAGAGTCCAGGCTCAACATCAGCCTTGTAAGAGCACTTCAACCCATCAGATGGTCTGTTCTTGTTAATGCATATGTGTTTCTATGACAGAATTCTGAGGAAAACAATATTGAAACCAACAAATATGGCAAAAAAAATATTTCAACCCTATGCTTAAACAACAAATACACAAATATTAACAACAAAAATATAGCCTTTAAAATTATCTAAATTAACTACGTATCGAAACCAAAAATAAAGAAATACACAACATTGCAACCACTTTAAACATAAAATATAACTACCAAAAAATAAATTATCTTCAACCGTAATATTGCTACCAATAAACAGAAAAAGTTTAAATAAATTAAAATAGACTACATTAATGATTTAAAAAGCTGTAAAATGTAAACCACATTACACTATGGGGACGATTACGAGTTTTGGCGGTGCAGGTGGTACTCTACCACCGCGCCCTAGCACTGCCAAGACTCGCTGCCGCCCACCTGTCAGATTACAAGTTATTTGTAGTCTGGCAGGTGGGCGGTGTGGCATTCCTATGGTGGTGCCTCTTTTAAAGTCTGCGGTGCCCTTAGGCACCGCAATGGAAATGCCTCACAAGCTTCCTGCACGGCATGGGCTCGAAAGTCCATGCTGTGCAGGAACCTTTGTGCGTGCACACAGGGGGCACATGTTATGCTCCCCTGTGTGCATGCACAAAGAGAGGAGACACAGGGGGCCCTAGTTTCCTCTCCTCCAAGGTTTACATGGAGGAGGAGGAACCGTCATGTAAACCCTGGAGGAGAGGAAACTCGTAATATGCTTGGTGGGACCACGGCGGTCCTGCCAAGCATATTGCGGCCTTTGACCGCCACGCTTGCTCCAGTGAATGGCGGTTCTCTGGTGGTGTCGGTGGTCCCAGGGAGGTCCGACCGCCCAACGCATAATGGGGCGGTCGGGCCGCCGGTGTGGCGGTGGCTGGACCGCCACCATGATTCTGGCGGTCCTCGGACAGCCAGACTCGTCAATGGGCACCAAATAATTACCATTATTTAAAAGCTAAACTCAATATACAATATTTCTAAATACTCATAAAAAACATACTAAACTGTAATTAAACATTATATAACATTAACACAAAAAAACACAACACTAAGGCCTTGATTACGAGTCTGACGGTCCACGGACTGCCAGACTACCAGGGATGTGGCGGTCTCCCGACCGCCCTATTAGGATTTGGGCGGTCGGCCCCCCCACAGCCCCGCCGCACCTGACAGGGAACAGCCATTCCCTGGCAGTGTTGTGGCGGTGTAGAGGCATCCATATGCTTGGCGGGACTGCCACGGTCCCGCCAAGCATATTAGGAGTTTCCTCTCAGTCACAGTTTTCATGGCGGTTCCTCCTCAATGAAAACCCTGGCAGAAAGGAAACAAAGGGTGCCTCTGCACCCTGTGGTAAACGTAATGGGGCAACCCGGTGTCCCTCAGAACCTGGGTATACGTATTATTTTCCTTTATAATCTGCACCCTGTGGATGCACACAGGGGGGCACAACATGTTCCCCCCTGTATGCATGCACACCAGTTCCTGCATGGCATGGACTCTTCAGTCCATGCCGAGCAGGAACTGTTTTTGGCGTTCCTGTTGCGGTGCCTGTTTTTAGAGGCACCACAGTGGGACCGCCCAAAAAAAACCAGGCAGACAAGAGGAAACTCCTAATCTGGCGGTTGGCCCGAACACGACTCTGTTGGTGCAGTGACGGGGCGGACCTGACGCCGCACTGCCAAAGTTGTAATCGGGCCCTAATTAGTGTCCACCAAATAAGAACTAAACAACAAAAACTCAAACACCAACCAAAACAACTAATGAAATTAACTTTAAAACTGACTAATTCATACACACACTTTAATAGTTAAATATCAACTACAAAAGGGACACAAAAACGTGCAAGAAATCATAGCAAAAATGTCAAAACTGCAAGTAAGCAACACTCTGCAGGATTATGTACAGAAGAATCAAAAAAGTCACCTCTAAGAAAAAAAACGCAATTTCAAAAACAAAGTAAAATAAAGTACATTATTAATAACTAAATAAGACCAACAGTCACAACTTAAACAACATAATAGTATAATGTGTTCTTTTAATATTCATGAATATAGTTAACAATGAGCTGAAACCGAAAATTACAGCAAGAAAATATGAATATCATCATTCCAAAATGTCAAACTCGACAAACATAACTTAAAACATAAGCAAATACGATAAACAAAATGAACCACTGTATAGTTTAAGAATTACACTAAAGCAAGTTAAACCCTAAAAAACTGCATAAATAATTTTTCAAACTTCTAATATTAAGTCATAATTTTTTGTAAACAGAATAAAATCAAGCACCTGTACCATAATTTTCCAACAAGAAACGACAACCTCAACAAGCATCTCTACAAAATGAACTACATTAAATTCATGAATATACATGAAAAAATATAATGCGTGCTACTTAAATATAATATTTAAATTGAATAATTAGTTATTCTAAAACCCACTGATGAAAGAACTACACGTATATCACATCTCAAAAAGGAAAATTGTAAGCAGTGAAAAAATGCACTAGCGAAATGTACAAACAGAAACCCCTGCTGCTTCATATTGATTCCAAAATATAAATATGTCCGAAGACCGATCAGTAATATGCAGCAACAAACCTTTCCTTTTGTATGACAAAACCAAAAAAGACAGGATAGTAATAATTTATGCAACAGACAACAACCTACTAACGGCAACACATGGATGATGGATGGCACATTTAAATTGTACCCTCCACCATTCACACAAATCTACACAATACACGGAGAATATCACAAATATACTGTTAGTCTACACACTTTTACCAAACAAAATGCAACATATCACAAATTACTCCGAAATATATTCCAAATGACCAATTACTATCCCCCAAAAAATAAATATTTACTTTGAATATGCAAAGCTTTCTACAACTATAAAAAATATACCCACATACAGGTATACAGGGATGTCACTACCATTCTAACCAAAGTATATGGAGGTACCTCTAAAAATCAGCACTAAGAAAACAGTAGAAAATAATTGAATATTGTTTAGATTTAATTTTGGATGAAGTAAAACAAAATAATAAATAATGTGCAAAAGGGTTGTTAATATTTAGAAAAATGTACAAAATGATAAAAATGAAAATATATTAAGCAGTTAAAGTTATTAGAGTACTTAATAATATATAAAAATAAACATTTGTAAAACTGTTAAAACATTTTTGTTTGTTAAAAATATCTCTACAGTCTGAAGCATATTAAATATAAAATGTTATAAAAATGCAAACATGTTCACAAGTTGATAGAATTTCATAGAAATGTTACAAAAATGTGACAATGAATACAAATGAAAACATACATTTAAATATGTTAAATACACATAAAAAATAAAACAAGTGAAAAATGTAATAAAAATGTAATATTGTATTATTATATTTTTAAAGTCCCTTTACTTTAAAAATTAAACTTATATTACCAAACCAATGTTTCATGATTTTAAATAAAATCCAAATGCACTATTTAAATTATTAAAAATAACATCTACATCATAATCAAACATTATTTATTCAAAAATCGCATTATATAAAGAAATGTTAGAATATCTAAAATGTTCTAAAATTAAAAATATTTAACAAATATAGCAATATAAAATCAAAAATATTTCAAACTATAACAAATATTTCAAAAATACACTACGTTATACACAAATCTTAAAAATGGTATTTGAAAAAAAAACAGTAAAAATAAATACTAAATATTTAAAAGTTTCCTTTATAAATATACCAAAATACAAATAAATATAATTTTCCCTCCAATTTGTTTTTAATTAATTAAGTAATTTTTTTAACAAAATCTGACTAATTATATCACTCTCCACCTTTTTGCCATACAACTACTACGCCCCGCATTAAAAACACAACAAAGACCAAAGATGGCCATCGATTAGTGGTGAGATTCCGGTGCCCCGTCCTAAAGGTTACTGGTGTGCCTGATTGCCCGAACCTGCCCAGATTTCCTGGCACACTCGGTGGGTGCTTTCTGGATTAGTAGGCAGCAGTACCAACAACTAATGCAATGAGTCGTCGCGTGCACGGCCGTGCTGGGAGAGGCAAAGTCCCAGTTGCCACAAGCCGCGAGGGGAAAGCGGGTCAGGAAAAGTCTCCTAAATCCGGAGGGCACCCCCTAAAGGGCCAGGAGGGCCCCCAGCAACAACATGGAATTCAAGCATGGCCAGTCCCGATTCTCGGCACGAGATCAGCAGTTCGAGCCTTCTCCTGCAATGTCTGGCTCTATTACTGAGGAGATACCACCATCTAGATGCATTCTGCATACCATGGGTCAAGTTCACAAGGAGAATTCTGATATTAAGGTTGTTAGTGCCATGGCTGGTGTCTGTAAAGATACAATTTCACAGATGTGGTCGACTCGCAACAGCAGCACTACCTGGAAGAGGTGACTGTTAATGAATTGATTGCAGATGCTGAAAACAACACAGAAACTGGAGATGGAGGGCAACCTGTAAGTGAAGCTTTTTCAGCTCTCAATTCTAAGTCGAAAACGCTGGTGTTAGACCTAAAATACTTCCACAGATTGTTGCCTCAGAATCTAGCTCAGTCTCCTGTATGGCCCTTGCTCCTGTTCTACCTAATATAGATGCCCTCCAGGATAGCCCATGCAGGTCCACACAACCTACTTCGACTTTGCAGGAGCCAGGCCATAAAGGCCCATGCAAAGGTGCTCTACTCAAAGGTCTGCACATACATATCGCCCATAGGAGACTAAAAGGACTCAGTCTCACAAAAGATATCTCATTTGAAGACTCAAGCTTCACTGCAGCGTCTATCGAAGCAGCAGAGTATGATGAATGCAAGAGAGACCGAAGCTGAACAAAGGATCTCAGAGCTCAAGGATGAGGCCAAAGTGGTCGAGGAGCATTTGGAGGACCATGAGAATATCACAAAGGCTCTCACATGAAAGGTTGAAGATTTGGAAAACAGGATGTGACGGAACAATCTCAGGGCCCTTGGCATTCCCGAGGATGTAGAGGGAGATGATCCCCTTGGATATATTGCTCAGTTACTCATACAGGCCTTTCCCAGCCTGTCTGATTGGGAATTAACTGTCAAGTTGAGAGGGCCCATCGATTTCCATTCCGTCAATCACAACATGCTAACTTCATCAACAAGCCTAGTGCAATTCTAACATATGCAGGAACTTCATTTTGCATCAGCTCCTCTATAATGCAGTACGCCCTTGCAAACCAGCTGAAGTTGGAAATTTTAGGTTCTTCGTTCAATCTGACTTTTGCCCAGCAACAGTAACTCGGCGTTGGCAGCTACAGAGTATGATTCCACGCTTCCAGTCCCTGGGGGTCCAAGCCTTCCTGCAGGAGTCGGCTAAGCTCAAGATCATCTGCAAGCATTAGGGTTTCTTCTCCAACTCAGAACAGCATGCTAAAGGTCTCATTGAACTGTGGCCCCAAATGCCGGATCGAAATGCTTCTACAAATAAGGATTAGAAGGATGCATAGGCTAAGGCAATGCATGATTTGGTCTACATGGGAGGGTCTTGCTTGACCTGTAGTCTTTAACGTATTAAGGGGCACTTACTGGAAAAGACTGTACTGGGGCATGGGCATCTGGGTGGTCATGCAGTACTTCACCGGTTGTAACTATTTGTGTCAAAACGGAAGGGAGTGTAGGGGGTGTACACAGGTGGTCTACCAAGTAGGCCATAGGCTGGGTTGGCAGTGGCCTGTCTCAAAGTCGGAGAAGATGGAAGTGAGTTGGGCAGTAGGGGTGGAGAGTGGGGGCATGGGGGGCGGTGGGGGTTTGGGTATCCCAAGTTCTTTATATTATATTCGATATGTGATGCTCAGAGTGGTCGATATAAATGTTTAAATGTTTTGGAATGACCAAATTAATTAAAACATTATCTGTGCATGAGGTGAGCATATTAACCTGGAATGATATCGGCCTATATTCTTCTTTTAAAATTCAAAAGGTCCGGCAAGAGCTACGAATGATGAGTCCGTCACTGACCTGCCTTCAAGAAACTCACTTGATGCAGATGGAGGCAAAGAAGCTGGAGGGCTTAGGATACCAGATAAATGGTACATCTGGGCATTATAAAAAGCCCACAAAAGGGGTAGCAATATTAGCAAGTAGTGCCTCATGGACATGCTTAAAGTTAAAAAGAGACAGGATGAGTCGTTGGGTTATTGTCAATCTAAGATCAGGTCAGTTGCAACGAACAATATACTGTATGCAAGGCGCTAATGAGGAAGACCCTGCACCTGTTCAGCAGCTTCTGATAGAGCTAGCCATGTGGGGAAATCCCATAATTATATGTGGGACTTTAATGTGACCATGTTCCCCATGTTTTATAGTTACAATAGCAATTGGGCATCTAGGAAGATAGCCACACGTGCTGCCCTGCCTAACCTGGTGAAAACATATGGGTTAGTCGATAGTTGGTGGTACACACATGACATTACCAGGATATACATACTACTTGTCTTCCCACCGGCATTCTTCTAGGTTGGATATGATATTTGCAAGGCAGGACTTGGTCAGGGATAGCTTATCCTCTCTGTTCCCTCACATACTTTCAGATCATAATCCACTGCTGGCTAGGTTTGCTATCTCGGGGGACACTGATGCCTGTAGGTGGGGGGCTAAAAGATGGACGTTTGATCGCTCATTGCTAACTGACAGTGGCTATTGCGAGCATATGAGAGAGATCTTGACTAATTTTCTTCAGGAAAATCAAGGGTCTACTACCCCAGCGGTGGTCTGGGATACCATGAAAGCGGTGGTACAAGGGGCCACCATCAGTTTTGTCTCACCAGAACAAGGCTATGCGCATGCAGGAGGAATTACTATGGCAAAAGCTTCTTCAGCTGGAATACGAATATGCAAAGGCTCTAAAAGCTAAAAGATCGGAGGTGGAGGTGAGGCAGGTTTATCAGAAACTTTTGAGTGCCAAAACTAGATTCAGATCATACTGTGGGTGAATGTAGCCAAAGCATCTTATGCTTCGAGGCGAAATACCTTTGAAAATAGCGATGAAATGGGGAGCATGCTAGCACAACAAGTCAGGGGGTGGGCAAATAAGAACGCTATTGATTCCATATGGGATGTGAATAACATAATCCAGCGGATCCCCAATAAGGTTTCGAGGGTCTCCCAAGCATACTATGAAACGCTTTATGGTGAAGCATCTGCGGTATCCCTGGATGATATCAATCATTATGTTGCTCCCACAGTAACAGGCCTTGTTTCTGACAGTGATCAGGCTATTTGGACTTAACTATTATGGGGTCGGAGGTTTTGAGAGTAGTTAAACAACTCCTGACTGGGAAAGCCGCTGGGCCCGATGCTATACCCTAAGAGTTTTATAAAACATTTTTGAGCATCTTTTTTCATTTTTTGTTGTCACTGGTTAAGTGTGTTGAGGGGATCGGGGATGTCCTGAAGTCTTGGGGTGAGACCTTCACAACAATTGTTTTGAAGAAGGGAAAAGATCCGCTGAACTGCTCCTCATACCGGCCAATTTCATTGATAAATTGTGATGCTAAATTCTGCAGCAAAATTCTGGTGAATGGTATTGCTCCCAGAATTGCAGGTTGGGTGTATAGTATGTAGCATGGGTTTGTTCCACACCGAGACACTACAGCTCATACTAACCTTGTGGTTGCTATCTTTGATGTGGCAGGGGCATTAGATGTACCAGCCGGTATGATCCTGCTCGCTGCACAAAAAGCTTTTGATTGGGTATCATGGCCCTTCTTATGGTCAACATTGGTAGCAATGGACTTTGGTTCCTGGATCGTGGGTAGAATTCAGGCACAGTATCACAAGTTGTCAAAGGTGGTAGTTAGTGGTGGTCTTTAGCTCTAGGTTTTTAGAAATAAAAAGGGGAACACGCCAGTAATATCCTCTGTCCCCACTATTATTTGCACTATATCTTGAGCCATATTCGCACCCTTTAAAAAATTCAGGGCAATTGGCACCTTTGAGGATTAAAGCTTCAACGTACTGAGTAGCTGCATATGCAGATGACATGGCAGTATTCACCCATGATCCATCAGTACCCATGGTAGTAATTGAGCAGGAAGATCAGACATTCAGGTCACTCTCTGGATATAAGCTTAATAGCTCAAAGACGCAAATCCTTTTCAATAAGCCCAGTCCCAAAGGTGATAAGAGATAAGTGGATACAGCACAATATCTGGGAGTCCAGCTCTCTCAATTTGTCAAGGACATTTTGTCAAGGACATTGTGTCTTTGAACTATAAACCTTTTTTGGCAAAATCTAGGCACTTGTTTGAGCAATGGAACAAGCTACCAGTAGGTCTTATGTTGTACCTGAACAAAATGGTGATTCTCCTGAAATGTATATATTTATTCAGAGCTATTCTTTCATATTTAACAGTTGTTTTCTTCTCTCGGGTTGACAGGTCTTGGGCCCAGTCTCTCGTTGCTCAATACGGATCCTACAATTACCGAAGGGTAAAGGCGGGTGATCACTTCCTAGCCTGAAGTAATATTATTGGTCTGCTATCTCGGAGTGCATGTCTCAAATAATGATCGACCATGAATCCTGGTACTTGCGGTCTCTTTATTGCGAAGTCGGCCCAAGGGTACAGTTCCATGACCCATCTTATTTTAAGCGTACTCTGTTTAAGACCCTTCGGGTGTTTTACCAGGTGTGGCGAAGTTTAAGGGCCAAATTTTCAATTCCCTCTCTCACTTGTTATGCATCTATATGGTTTAACCCATATTTCCCTTCTTTTTCTAATGACTTGCAGGCAGTGGACTGGTCCAGGTCGCCCCTTCAATCCATTGGCCAGCTGTTTGCAGGGCATCAGGTCTTATCCTTTTTGGATTTAGTCATGCAATTTGTGGTTCTGAGCACTGTTTTTTTTAAGTACATGCAGATTAGAAATTTTTAAACAAACAAGTTAAAGATTCAGGACAGTTGAACCATATATGGTGTACTGAATTGTTGCCCATAACCCAAGGAAGAGGCAGGATAAGTCAACTCCATAAATTACTAAATTCAGATCATTGCGACAATATATCCACCTTAGCCTCTGAAAGGACTCGTAAATTATCACTATATGTGCCTGCTGATCCTATGTTCGGATCCTTGTGAACATATATAACATACTTGGTCATGGAGATGTTATCATCTATTACCTCCTTCTTTTTCAGATGTGTTTTTTTGTGATTGGTGCATGATTTTGTGTGAGTGTGTATGATTTGTGTTATGTGTGGTTCTTTATATTGAGTTAGATTGAATTCTTTGTATTCTTTGGGGGAGACATTTGTCTTATTGTATTTTGTGGTAATAATTTTTCTACATGTCTCAACTAAAAAGTTTTTAACCTGATAAAATAAGAAAATGTAACAAAGGAAAAAAAAAAAATTATGATTGAAATTATTTATGTATAAAAAATAAATCAAGCATTTTGAATAAAATTCATTTTGTAAAGTTTTTGTACACATGTGTTCAAGCCCTATCATATTTAGGTTTGCCTAGATAGCAAAGAAACATAGGTCATGAGGGAGGTTTTGTGATTATATGCTGATGCTATTAGTGAATCAATCCAGTTGAGTAGTCGTTTCGTGAATGTCTAAAGTTTAAAAATACATAATTTCAAGGTTCTACTGGATACATATTATACTTTGAGCTGCCTGTTCAACTTGGGTTGCCGGTCTAGTTCGGAATGCTTTAAGGTGTGGTATGGTGAGAGCAGACACTGTGCATATCTTCTATTTGTGTTGTGTATTGAAGGAATATTGGCAGGGGATCTGTGACGAAATCTCCAGGGTTACTCTAAGTCGCATTTACCCGTCCCTTCGGCTGATTATCTTTGGTACATCGAATTAAGTACCATTAAAGTTGAAGGGTATTGTTTTCTTCATGATTCTTATGGCTAGGATTTTGTTTGAGAGTTTTCCTTTTGACCCTAACCCTCCATTGGCTATTATCTCGGTTAAGCAGTTCTTGGATATTTACGGCTTAGAGCTGTCCCTTGTCAAGAGGGATCCAGGAAAGAAACATTTAAGCCAAATGTGGGCTGGGGTGGATTTAGATGCTGTGGCCAGGAGGGTTGGGAGTCCATAGATCATCCATAAGCTGGTACCACCCACCCCCTTTTTTTTTATCCTTCCTTGCTTATTTAGGTCACTCACCTCTCTTTTGTTATACTGTTATTTTGATATCGCGACTTTGGTTCTCTAATTTGTATAATGTGATATTACCACTCTGTTGCATCGATGTTGAAAAAGTGTGGTTAAATCAATAAAAAAAAAATTTAAACACAACAAAATAACAGTACTTAAAAATGCTAGATACACATATGAAAAACACAAATAAAAAAATAAAAAATGACAATTTTTAAAGAATATCCGTTTTCTATTATCAAATTAAAAATATCAAATTAAACAAAAACTTTTAAAAACTACCTGCCCCATGCCCCTTTGAAAACAACATCCTACTCCTAAAACATTTAACCATTTTAAATAAACAATAGAAACAAAAAATAAACAAAACAAAAATATACAAAAGCACAGACAAAACAATAATATATACATCAATAATATATACAATATTTTTAACAATGATATTAAATAAAAACACTTAAAAGCAATATTCTTACCTGCAATATTTAAAACAACGATATTTTGGCTATCACGATATAAATGCAACAATATTATAACACAATCGTTTTAACTCTGTATTCAGGTAAAACACCACATATGCTCTGAGCCTGTGTGCCAAAATCCCTGCATTACCAGAAATTTACAAATTATTACCTCAAGGGAGGCAATGCTTATTTTACATTAGTAGTTGGGGAGTGGGTAGCCTGGTCAACTGACGTGCTACCATTTCCAGAACTGGCGAATGCATGTCTCACTTTCTAGGCTTGCACTACGGCAGTGTCCCAGGACAGCTCACTTTAAACCGGTCTAGGTGTAAATGTAGATTACCCTCAGACAAAATCGAACACATAATCACCATTGCTAGGCAACAACCAGCAACACAGGGAGCGGAGAGGAGTTTTTACAGAGAAAATATATTATGCACTAAATAAATGAAGGGAAGGGAATGTCTACCGCACCCAACAGGTGAAGACTGATTTCTGAGCAAAGGGATGGGAAGATTGCCTTGCCCAATTTGCAAAAGGTAATCCACCAGCCACAACACCTCATTGTACCCATGTACATGATGCCCAAATGGACAGGAAAAAGAACTTAGTTATGGAAGACTGGAAGGACCATCGTAGGGGAGACCTACGGCTCCTAGGCTCATGATTCTGGTTTTCACATTATGGGCCTCATTACGATGTCGGTCGGAAAGCATCCCGACCGACTCCTTGTCGGAATCGATTCCGACCGACTCGGGTTCGGGGAGTCCGACAGACCGATTACGATGTTTATGAACACCGTTCGGTCGGACTCCCATTGACTTCAAAGGGTACCTGTGTTCCGACGGACAACACAAGCTCCCATTGAAAAAAGGGGTGATTGCGGAAAACCTTGCACCCTGTGGCAGGGCACCCCATGGTGCCTGCCACACTGTGCATGGTTGTACCCTCACGGGCCCCAACTGGAGGCCTCCGGGTGAAGGGGGGCCTGCTACAGGCCCCCAAAGTCAGTCTCCGACAGCTGTTATGTGTCAGACGGACAGATTCGGAAAGGATGTACAAATCTGACATCGTAATACGTCGGTCGGAAATGCGGTCCATAGACCTGTACGATTCGGCTCCGACCAACTCGGAGTCTCTGAATGCTGGTTGGAACCGAGTCGGAAAGACCGAACGGTTACCTGCCTATCGTAATCGGTCAGTCGGAAATGTTTCTGAGTCGGTCGGAAACATAGGTTCCGACACGGGTTAGGAAAATCCAAAGCCCGTTCTGAGCCTTTCCAACCGACATCATAATCGGCCCCTTTGTGTTCCTTTGAATTGGAGGGTAAATGGCAACACATTTTAATATATCCAACCCTCAGTAGATTAGGGCACTAACTCTCGGTCCTGAAGAATTGCCGCTGACTAATTTGGGCACGACAGGCAAGAAACATGTTGACTGCCATTAGAGCCTAGGGCTCATTTTCTGCCATATAGGTTTACATGATATTTTAATTTTGGCACGGATAACCTCTGGTAATAAATTTGGCATCCGGTAGCCCATAGCCAATTTTAGTTACAAGCACATTACCAATTTTGCACATCCTCTCCAGAGTTCAGAGAAGGGTACCATGGCTAACACCGGGCACAGAAATGATAAGATTTCGGGCAAAAAGCCCCCCGGAGGTCCTCCTGGGTATTGCAGTGCTTAATCAGCGAAGAGCATGACCCGATGATGAAGCATGCCACTTCAGTAAGGATGCCCTCAATGACTGCTCAGACTCCACTCACCGCAGTATTGCTATGGACTGTAACCACCCTGACTCAAGCTAAAGGTTCAGTCTTGGTAGCCACTGCTAGAAGAGCTCGTCACTGTTGATTAAGAGCATATCAGAGAGTGGGGCACCTCCAGTGCACGCACATACTGTCAGATTCATTGCAAGAAAAACATAGGACAGATTTTCATCCCAACATTCTGTTTGCTGTACTTGGCCTTTACCACTCATTGACAATTGTTTTCGCAGGGATGGTTCTTATTCACTTTTTTCCCCCTGCAAGTGGTTTTTATCACCTGTTCAATGTGTTATCACCAGAGCTTTCCTAAGTTTGCAATAAAGAGAAAAAAAGTTAAAATACTAATAAACCAAAATGGCCACCTTCAGAT
Organism: Calotriton arnoldi; assembly: GCA_963921515.1. Taxonomy (NCBI): domain Eukaryota; kingdom Metazoa; phylum Chordata; class Amphibia; order Caudata; family Salamandridae; genus Calotriton; species Calotriton arnoldi. Next base: position 353,399 of record CAWUFW010012172.1, on the reverse strand, counting down.
TTCAGGTGAAGCCAACATTGAACGGCAGATGCTGAACAGTGTAAATGCATTAGTGTCCAAAAACATCTGAACTAACATCAGTGGTCACAAATCGGTGGTGATTACACCCTACCATAAGGAGGATTTGAGGAAGGAGGAATATAGTACGGCCTGGGAGGACTCAAGGTGCGGATCTCGCCTCTTAATTATTTAGATTCAGAATTAATCCGAATTATTTGTTCTGACATGCAGCTTGCAAACAAATGTGTTTTGGACATAAAGTTTTCAGTGGCATCATCCATGACAGAATCTTAGCTGTACTAGAGCTTTTCACTAAATGTCTGACATCCGTTGGTTTTTATTCCGAATTAGTTGCTGTTCACTGGGGATTGATACTGGTTCAGTGTGGCATAGTGTGTCTCTGTTACCAATTATCTGCTATATGTGGGCTTACAGAGTACATACCTTTATTTTCTATACAATCCCGGAGTTTTGTCACCCATTCTTCACCGGATTTTCCACAGATTATATTATCTCCCAACTGAAACCTGTAATAGAAAAACAACAGGAGGCGGACTTAGGTAAAAGGTGTTTATAAGCAGAATGCTTCGACTAAGTGTTAAGATCCAGAGGCTAGTGCATGACTGTAGGGGTAGAGCTAGGCCTTTTCATAGGACTAGGTAGGTGTAAGGGTGAAGGTTAAGGGCAGTTGATTAAGTTAAAGAAGTACGGTGGCCGAGATATGGTGAGATTTAGGAATGACATACAGGTGTAGGGTGCTGTGCGAAGGGTACTGTTAAAGGATCACAGTGAAACATTAGAAACAAACTGAAAAAACAAAGAAAACTTTTTTTAAAAATCACAAAACAAAAGTAGGTGTATAACCCAAAAAATTGGCAGAAGACCCTTTTCACAACCCGGCCTGGTTTGTAGACAGAGGCAGGTACAGAACAGAAGCCCTGAATTCGAAAGAAAAGAAAAGTAGCAAGTAACAGATAGGAAGCATAGGCAGAACACAGGCAAAACTATAAATAATGCGGTAGAAAAAAGTTAAAGAAAGTGGAGTACAGGTGGAATCTCTTCTCTCACTGGTTAAAAAATAAAAGCGCGCACAAATTAAAGCACTGCTCAAAAAACAAAATAAAAAACAAATGCATCCAAACTACTTCTATCTGTAGTTTTAGTTTTCTCTGTACTTCACTCAAATGTATATCACAGGTTAACTATCGAGGGCTAGGGGAACAGTTAAGGGGCAGCATTACGGTGGAGGGTCTTTACCTGATAATTGGATAGCACGGTGTGACTTGTGTGATGTTTTTAGAAAAAGATGCCATGTTCTGCGGGGGAAGGTCAGTCCTCAGAACTTTACAATCACTGCATAGGCCAGCCGCACCTGAAATATGGCACCAACCTGTAAAAACGGGGAAAAAAAGTGTTAGGGGTGCAGACAATATAACCCCCTCCTCGACATACCATCATGATCATTGAATAGTTGGCTTTTGATCAGCTCACATCCTCGTCTTTAGGGCAGACTATCACTCACCCTCAAGGGAAGGATGCCCTCTACAAGTATTCTTGGCCTCCCTATTAGCTGATGACATTGTAAATGGTTTCTGATCTCTTTATAGGCTTTACTATGCGCAGTACAAGTGGAGTCGGCTCTTCAACGCTCCAATAGCGTGGGAGAAGGAGATTCCTCCCTCTTCTTCTGGCATGTGGTGTTCAGAAGACTTTCTGTGTGTCTGGGGCACTAAGTGCAAGTTTCAGCCTTGGAAGCTTTTCCATCCCTTAAGTATGTCTCTTCACATGCTATCTTTCTTGGGGAGAGGAAGATGACCAAACTGTGGGTGAAAAGGACACCTTCTAAAAGTCAAACAGTCCTGGTTGCAAGCAGATGGTAGCTTTGAGTTTGGTTTGTTAGCTGTCTTTGTTTACCTGGCTGGTCGCCATAGAATTATGTCCTCTGTGCATCGCTGGGGAGCTTTGCAATTGGTATGTCATGGGATGGTGTTGTGTGCTGAATAGTCAATTTGAATGCGCGGGATGATGTGACAGTGTGTTTGTTGCATTGCCCTTGCTGGTCCGCAGTCCACGATGTGGGTTATGTAGCACAATTCTGGGTATTCAAGCTATAGGATGTGCATTTCTGGTGACTGAAACCTCAATGGACAAATCACTTTGTGGAAGGCCTCAGCCGGTGGAAGCAGCCCTATCCAATGTGGCGATCCCTCTTTCATATGTTCTCCCATACATACAAGATATTCAGTGCCGTGCTGGAGAAAGTTAGTTTTAGGTGAACTTCAAATAGGGTTTTCGACTAAGCTACAAAGTGCCAAGAAGCACCACTGGGCAAAGAATGTGAGGTCAACAGATGAAATGCCTGAAGAAGCATGTAGTCCAGTCATATGGCATAGAATGTGACCTTGGGGACATGAGCAAGGCTATTTGTGGGGAGGCAAGGGCAATGGACTGACTGTACCAACATTGAGGAGTCCAGAAGAAAGTGGACAACAATTTCAAAATAATCATTTATCCTAGTACAAAGGACAGTCAGTGAATTAATATTTCGGCCAGGGTGACTGTACAGTAGCAGATGCAAGTGCGCTGATTAATACTATTTCATATATAAATGTCGAGCAGGTCTTGGAAGTAGTGAAAGGGACAAACCCTGCAAAATGTGAATTGCAGCGTGCTATCCAGTTGCTCGCAGTTCATGTGGAGGATTTTAGGTTTTCTAAGCTGTTCAACAAAAGAATTTAGTTAGACAAAGCCATGTTGATCCAGAAGCTGACATTTTTTCTCCATGGGGTGAATACATTTTCAAAAATATCTGCAGTCTCATCTATTTTGGACAGTATTGTATTGTCCATAGCATTCTCCAAGTGTGATAAAATAATCCAAAAACAGCCTTTTTCAGCGACGCTTTGGTGTTAAAACCACCGTGAGGGTTTCCAATTTTTGTTCAATGGAAAGTAACTCATTAGGTAAAAGCTGTTTGCTTAGCAAGTTTCAATGACCCCTGGCACAGAAATCACAAGATCTGAGGACAATCTTTTAGTCTCGAATTAAGATTATTATGGGGAATAAAAACTCTATTTTCTTTTGAATAACACTGAAAGAGTTCTATGTCTGACTTTCCTTGGAACATTGGGACACCTCAGCGGACAGGGGATATTTGGAACAGAGCTGTTATACATTATTATTATTATTTTTTTTTCAAAAACCTTTGAGGATGAGACACGACAAAATTACAGTGTTGCACCATAACAAAATTATATGCACTGCGATACAACATAAAAGAGTAAAGATTACCACATACATATACACCAAATAAAAAAAACAATATCAATGAAATAAATCGGGGAGACACCAAAACCAATGAAGAGAAAACGACTTGCTTGGCACCATGTGTGAAGAGGGGGGGTACACTGAGAGTCGGGGGAGGAAAGGGGGCAGAGAGGAGGAGACTCATTGACCTTCACCGGCGGCCGCCACGGGCGGAATGCCGGCGGGGAGCGCGGGAGAGGTCGCCGGGTGCTGGGAAGTGTGACTCAGTGTGCTGTTATACATTATTTCAATGATCGTGTTATCAAACATTTGGGGACTTCATAAATGAGCCATCTGGAGCAGTAACGAGCAAATACACACACAAAGCTTTGGTGACTGCCAGGATCTTTAAGTAGGTATAAAATAGTTATAGCTGCCTGATATGCTTTTTATACCCATATTAAAGTGGTATTATATGCATTTACCATGCCGAAAAATTTGGAGAGTTAAGGGTAGGATCGTGAAGAAAAAGATAAACAGGGGTTGTATAGCCATCTTAATCAGAGATGTTTGCACCATGATCATTAACGGAAGCAGGCTCCATCTTTATAACAGTGAATTTGCTTGGTAATCCAGAGATTGTCATGTGAATACCAAGATATCTTTTAGGGTGCAAAGAGTATCCAGATTTAAATATATCCAGGAGTACTTCTCTCGAAAAATGCAATAATGAATATTTTGGTTTTCTGAGGATTTATTCTATAGCCCACTATCGCTGAAAATTCATAGATAAGATCCAACATCCACTGAATATATTATTACTCTCTACTCAACATAGCAAAGAATATGGAAAGATTGCCAGTAAATGGGGAAAAAAGACAGACATTACCTTAATGACAAAACTATGCGAAATCACTAATATTCTAAATTTTACAATTAGAGGAGACAATTTTCGCTGAGAGCAATTTTGTAGCAAATGGCTAATATATATAACCCCAACCATCTTATCCAAAATAGCAAGAGTTTTGGCTGTCCAAGGTGAAGAGCAGGTTTAAGGAAACTGGCTTACTTTTTCTATGAGTACTGAGGAAAGATATTCTGCACATTGAGTCACTTAATCCAAAACACTCTTAACTTTGATTCAGGACTTGCATTGTTAGGCTGTACTACCGAGCCAACTCATTTATATGAGAACCAGATATGACAAGACTTTATTGCAATGCTGGTAGCCAGGTCAATAATAATAGAAAATTGGAAGAGCAGAAAACCACCTACATTTGAAGAATGGGTAGCTAAAATGACTAAAGTTCAAGAACGTTAAAGAATTTGTAGTGAAAAAATATACGCTAGGAAGAAATTTCATCACATATGGGACTTTTAGGATCTGAATTTTCAAACTTATGGTTATTCAAGAGGCAAATCTGTTCAATGTTTAATTACTATATATGTTGCCAGGTATTCTTTCTTCAGCCCTCTACCTGTGTACTAATAATCAGCAATTTTGTTTTTATGTTCACTAGATCAACATATTCGAATTATATGCATGTTATGGTTTCCCAAATAAAAAAGGAATCATACAAAAACAGGTGGGTGGGATGTTCAGTTTTTTAAGGCTTATCATGCATCGGTTCTCTCATATAAAGGTGCTCAATATGTCAGGAGGATCACAAAAGGTGATGCATCACCCAGATGCCTTTTTGTTTGTGGGCAGGAAGGAGGTAGAAGGGGGGCATGATATTTATAATATGGGGTGCCTTTGCCAAAAAGTGAATGCAGAAGGCTGAGGATATCAGATTATATACAAGAGTTGCATTCCACAAGAAATGAGCTTAGGTCACCATAAGAGAGATAATACCAATGTCACAACTACTGGATAAAGCATTAAGCTGTTATGCACTAGAGCTGAGAAAGATCCAGCTTTTGCAAAGTGGTCAGCGAAAGGAAGAGTTTATGCAGAGGGATGTAGATATCAATGTACAATGCCTACGTGACTACTCACGCCCCAAAGAAGACATTGACTGAAAGGGGAAAAAATAAAAGTCCATGGTTATTGTGAATTTATGGTGTTTTAAGGCGTCCGAAAATAATGTGATGGGTAGATTTATTCTCACACACTAGTGTTAAGAGGTTCTAAGTTGTATTGCCACAGAAAAGGTGTGGGGAGAAGTGGTTGGAAATTTGAAAGTGCTTTTGTATAATGTTTATGTTTAACAGAGGTGTTGCAAATGACAAACTGTTAATTTCATGAAAATCCTTTTGATTGGGTATATGATGCTGTATGTAATTACAGGTGAGGTATGTCCCTGGGTTGACAGACTACAGATGCCTGGTCTCAAATATGGAGGGATAATGAATTCTGTGGGTTCTCCAGAAGTACAGGGCCAAAAAGAATGCCCAAGGACCTGTGGATGCTATTTGAAAGAGGGTGTTGATGTGGTTACGATTGTTTTCGACATCTGCTGACCAACTTACAAGCTGGCTTGGTGGGAAAATGTACTTAATGGGGAAAGGAGAAGGATGAAAGGGAAAGACGTTAAAAATTCAAAGCAAGATGTGGCAAATTAAGCAACTCATACTACATTCTATGAATTCTGTGAAGCAGTCCGTATCCTGTCAGCTAGGAAGGTACCTGCTTCACGGCCATGTACGTAATGGGGTACCCATGAGGCTGAAGAGAGGTCATTGAATGCCATCTATCAGATGAGATGGTGTACCCTCCCCTCTACTATCTCTGGGCCATCGTCCACACTTACAAGATACTGTGACGTCATGGCTAGTACACATTTATATATTTTTTATGTGATTTCAATAATCTGAATGCAGAGTGACTTACCTTTTGGTCCTGAAGAATGCCTCTGAACCAACCCCATCTTTGGTCCCTTCCTCAAAACACCTCAGCTCCTCTTCTAGTCCAGAAGAGTTGTAGCCCACACCAGGGACCTTGCAGCCCTGGTGTGAGGAGGCAACCCTATGATGAAGCATGTCACCCTTGGGTGAGTGAGGGTTCTCGTCCTAGTCTCTCCCCCTACAAATAGGGCACATTATTCCTTGGCCCCTACTTTGTTAAAACTCCACTTTGGGGATCCCTTTTTCTAGTTTCCCCCTGTTTTTATATTTTTGAGACCGTACTTTTATTGAGTCTACATTTTTAGGGAACATGTCAATATACTTTTGATTTATGGAATGTAACATTTTAACAGTTGGAATACATTCAGTAAACATTTTTTTGTATGAAAACCCCAGAGCTCCCCCAAAAAGTTTGTCTTGATTTAGTGGTTTTCTATAAATAGCACTACTCATTAACACAAGCTGATGTGAGGCCATGTAAATATCAATACTAAGGCAAACTTAATAGTAAGTCTCATGATGAAGTATTATAAAGAGCTATTGGGGAGGTAGCAAAGACAGATAAATTTGGATCCCCCTTGGACCCTGCCCCATCGATATTTTCCTGAAAGGAGGTGATACCATTTTATCAGCCCTGACCAACCTATATAATTTCTCTTTGGAAAAAGGACAAGTCCCATACTGCTGGAAACACGCATGTTAGCCCATTGCTGAAGAAATCCTCCTTGGATCCCAACAAAGCAGGGAATTACAGGCCATATCTCTGCTCCCTGGTGCAAGCAAGATCCTAGAGAAGGTGATCAATGGCCATCTGACCAGTTTCCTGGAATCGCATAATCTCTTACATCCAACTCAAACTGGATTTAGACCAGGGTATGGCGTTGAGATGGCTCTCCTAGTAGCTATGGAAGATCTTAGGAGAGTACTAGATCAAGGTGGCTCAGCTGCGCTCATCCTTTTGGATCTGGGCGTAGCCTTCGACACCGTCCCCCACCCTATTCTGTGAAGTAGGCTGGAGGCGCTAGGAATTACGGACAAAGTACTTAATTGGCTGAACTTCTTTCTGGAAAATAGAAGCTTCCAGGTTAAGGAGGGACTCTGCCTGTCGGAGGTCCAGCAGCTCAAATGCGGAGTACACCAGGGCTCGTCCTAAAGCCCTACTCTTTTTGCGCTCCTTAGCTGACATTATTTGCTCAGCAGGTTTTACGATGGTATCATACACTGACGACACTCAGATTGTCATCTCTATTGCCTCTAACATCTGTCAAACTGAGGCCAATTTAGCAGACTGTATGGAACAGGTAAATTTCTTGGATGTACAATAGTCGCCTTATACTGAATAGCGACAAGACAGAGGTCATGTTAGTCAGGAACAATCCCTCCATTTAAGAAAATTTCTCCTGGCCCCCATGCCTGGGTGACCATCCTTCTCCAAAAGAGGAAGTCAAGACCCTGGGAGTATTCCTTGATAAGGACCGTACCATGGCATAGCAGGCCAGGAGATTGGTGGGAACATGTTTTAGAATTAAATCAGTTTTTATTGGCAGAACATGTAGCATGAAAATACAGTGTATCGTTGCCTACAACCCAATGGGCCGGCTATATCACAAACAGAAGGAAAAGATGGGGCCAGTGGTTTCTGCTTAGTTAGTTGACACAGCATGCTGCCTACAACCCTTCCTGGGCCGGCCGCGTTTGAGAAAAGGAAACATGAATACGGTCCTGGCTCCATGAAATGTGAACAAAAAGAAGGTCTATAGCACTATGAACATGTGTGCGGCAATGAACCAAGGATTCGTTATGGCCAACTTGAGGCGATAAAGTCCGCCTTTTAGGAAAAAGGGAATCGCAAACAAGACAGTAACAAGATCTAAACTGGAAAAAAAAAACCCTACCACCCTCCACCCCCACCCCTCCTCTCTCCAGGTGAGTCAAAGGTTCATTATTACATACAGGTATGGTCCGTTATGATGGTTGCTGCTTCCTTGGGGACCCATTGAACTCGCCCGGGACTGTATACGCTAGCCACTTTCTTGACTCTCAGGGATCAACTTCAGAATCCGTAGATAGGCGGGGCATGTTGGTTCTCGAAACTCCGTGGATAGGATGGAGATAAAGGGGGCCCAGATCATGGTGTATTCGGATTTGTCCCCTAGAGTGGCCATAGACAGACTCTCCATGCCCAATAGGAACCACAGTTGGTGCAGCCATTGCGTGTGGTCCGGGATCCTGTCCGTCCTCCAGCCCGCTAGAAGTACCCGGTGCGTGGCATTCAACGCCAAGGCAATCTGCCTGCATTTGATAGAGCGCAGTGGAAAAGTTAGTGCATTGGGCAAACCTAAGATAGTATAAGCAGGGAATCTAGGGATGTTAGTGTCAAATGGTTTGTCTATTTCATCAAGGATCTTGTCCCAGTACCTCGTGAGCTTTGGGCAGTTCCAAAGTAAATGAAGGAGGGTACCTGGGCTCCCGCAGCCGCTCCAGCAGAGGCCGTCGCACTGGGAATTCCACTTGGTTAAGCGGGCCGGGGTGTAGCACCAGTAAGATACAATTTTAAATGTAGTCTCCGTATGGCCCATGGAGTGTGCGGTATGGTGGGTCCTGTGAAAAATAGCCTCTCATTCTTTGTCCGAAAGGGTGCGACCTATTTCCGCCTCCCACCGTCTCTGTCCCGCGGTACGAGCTCCCTTAGCGCTCTGGGTGAGGAACGTGTACATTTCGGAAATGAGTTTACGGTCATATTTTTTCAAGAAGAGCCACTTCTCAAACGGTAGCATCAGCCTACTAACCAGGGGTCGTATTAGGGGACCAGCCGTCCAGTGCCGCATTTGCATATGTAAGAAGATGTCCGAGCCTGTAAGGCCATAATCCGCCCGAAGCTGCTCAAAGGGGATATGACCCTGGAGATCGAACAAATGCCCTAATCGCTTACACCCGCCCTCCAACCACCGCGTGCCTGTCCCTTTATCCATCCCGGGTGGGAAATCGGGGTTTGAAAAGATTGGAGACATGGGAGAGGGGAATGTAGTAAGATTAGCCCTTTTGGACACTCTGTCCCAAACTATCATAGTGGGGCGAATGACTGGCGAAGAGTATAGCCCCCAGGAACGCGATGACCGAGGTAGCCAGACCTCCCTCCAGATATGGTGGCCAGCCACCGTCTGGTCCATAAATACCCAATGTTTCTCCGTCATGGGACGGTTCCATTCCACGAGGTAACGCAGCAGCGATGCCTGAAAATAGGGGGTGATGTTTGGCAAGGCCAGGCCGCCTTCCTTCTTGGGGCGTTGCAGCAGGGTCTTCTGCAATCTGGGAGAGACCGGGCCCCAAATGAAACGCTCAATCTCAGTTTGTATGTGCTAGAGCGAATACGGCGGAGGCAGTAAGGGAAGAGTTTGGAAAAGGTATAAGGCCCGGGGTAAAACATTCATTTTAACGGCGGCCAGTCTCCCGAGCCATGACAGGTGCAGACGCCGCCATTGGGCGAGAACCTTACGGATGCGAGAGAGTAGAGTAGCATAGTTTACTCCCGCTGTCTTGTCCAGACTTTTGTGAAGGACCAGCCCCAAATACACTATACCATCCGTCACCCAATCAAAGTCAAATTGGGCACGCAATGCATCCACTGTCGTGTGGGTTGCAGTGAGGTTCAGTACTTTCGACTTCTGCAGATTTATTTTAAATCCAGAAACCTGACTGAAGACCTGCAGATCTGCCACAATGGCTGGCACAGAAGTCGTGGGGTGTGCCAACGAGAAAATGACGTCGTCGGCGTAGAGGCTAATTAAGTGGAGATCAGCCCCAAATGGGACACCCTGCGTGAGAGGGTTGTCCCGGAGTCTTTGGGCAAAGGGCTCCATATACAGGGCGAAGAGCAGGGGGGAGAGAGGGCAACCCTGTCTGGTGCCACTCCCTACCAAGAAGTTGCGCGATAGTATGCCATTTACCCTGACCGCAGCAGACGGGGTGCTATAGATGCTTGCCACTCAACTGCGGAACTTGACTCCCAGACCAAAGCGCTCTAGAATGGCAAACAAATACGGCCGGTGCACGCGGTCAAAGGCCTTCTCGGCATCGACTGCCAGCAGTAAAGCCTCCTCCTTAGAGCGGTGTACCTTGTCAATTAAGTGGCAAATCCTTTTGGTATTATCCTCGCACTGCCTATTCGGGAGGGAGCCCGACTGGTCCGGGTCAATCAACCCGGGCATGAGAGGGTTTAGTCTATGAGCCAGAATGCTAGAGAACAGTTTCGCGTCGCTATTTAGCAGGGAAATCGGCCGGTATGAGCTGCAGTACATCAGGTCCTTCCCTGGTTTGGGGATAACCGAGATTGTCGCCTGCAGCATGGAAGCCGTGGGAGTGCCCGTGTCCGCGAAGGAGTTGAATAATCGGGTGAGCAGCAGAGCCAGCTGCGCACAGTAAGTCTTATAGAAAAGAGCGCTAAAGCCGTCCGGACCTGGCGCTTTGAGGGGCTTCAAGCGGGCAATAGCAGAAATCACCTCTTCAATCCGTATGGGAGCCTCCAGACCGTCTGCTTCGCTAGGCGGAAGAGGGGTGACCGCTGCTCCGCGACGGTACTCATGAGGGTCCGCGAGGCTAGGGGACTCAGCAGAGTAGAGATTCGCATAAAAAGACCGAAAAGCCGCCGCTATGCCGAGATCGTCCGTTACCTCAGAGCCCCGCTCTCCCAGCACAGCATTAATTGCCTGGGCCTTTCGGTTGACTGCGGAGGCAGTGTGCTAGCATATGACCGCCCTTGTTAGATCCCACATAATATTTATGCTTCAGCCGGAGCACCGCGTATTCGGCCCTATCGAGGTCCAAACGCTTCAACTGGTGCCTCTCCTTCTCTAACTGGTGCCAGATTCGAGGGGCACCCGTGCGTTTGTGGATTGCCTCGAGTTCCTTAACTTTAGCTTCTAGGTCCTGTCGTTTAGCCTGCCTGGTTTTGTTGTCATAAGCCGCTTTGGCAATTAAGGCCCCTCTCGCGACCAATTTAAGAGCCTCCCAGACGGAGGCCAAAGGTGTGGAACCGTCGTCGTTAAGTGCTAGATAATCAATCAGTGTACGTCTAAGGTCCTCCACCACTTGCGAGGACTGCAGCAGGGAGTCCCTCAAGCGCCAATGTGGTGGGGACGATTGCGTGGGCGGCAGGCACAACGTCAGCGTAATCTGCTGTGAGCTGTTTAAACTGTGTTTAATAGGGACTGTGCACTTCGTTTTTTGGCCAGGAGAGGGAGTAAAGTTTTATACAAACAGTATTGTTAGAGGACAAGTTTGTTAAGCCCTTACCTGCAGAAGTCCAAAGTGTGGATTGAGCCTGTCTGTCTCCTAGGATATTTCTGAATAGAGCAGCAGCTTCCAACTCCCTGGCCAGCAAACCTTGTCTGAGGTAGCTGGGACCATCTGCTATTGTTTGGTACATGTGTACACTGATTGGTGGTTATATCTGGTGTTTCTATTGGATTAGGGTTAGTGTCCTCATTGGTTGGGTATTTGAGGGTTCTGATTGGTTTCTGGGTCTGTGACTCAATCAATGTAGGGTTGGGGCTAGGGCTAGGGTTAGTATTTCTATTGGAAGTGGGGACTAGGGCTTCCTGTGTTATTGGTTGTTGGGACTAGGGTTAGGCCTTTAATTGGAAGTAGCCATTAGGGCTTCTAGTGTGATTGGTTGTTGGACTAGGTGTGGGACTAAGAGTAGGGTTAGGCTTTCTATTGGAAGTAGGGACTAGGGCTTCCTGTGCCATTGGTTGCTTGGACTTGGGTTGGGACAACTGGTAGGGCTAGGGCCTCTATTGGATGTAGAGATCAGTGTTTTTTAAATGGATTGGGTGCTTGGACTAGGGCTAAGATTGGCTGTAAGGTCCTGGTCTCCTATTGGTTCTAGGTTTTAGGGCTAGTGTTGTGATTGGTTAGGGCTAGGGTTCCCATTGGCTGAAGGGGTCACCTGATTACTAGGGCTTCAAAAGGCCAAGACTTAGGGCGTTTAAGCCCGGGCGTCGAGGCTAAGGGCAGTTGCCTGTTTGAGACTGGTCGGGACCAGGACCAGAAATGCTGCCCATTTCCCCATACAGTAACACCCAGCCCACACCATCCACATCCACAAACATAGTAACACACTCACACCAAATGTACACCACACACAACCCTATGCACAAATCAATGTACCAGCATACACTACAAAACCAACCAAACCACATCTATACACCCTTCTATCCCAACTACCACACATACCCACCATCACCTACAAACAGTACACAACTCTATCCTATACAACTAACCAATCCACTCATCACTAACACAACGCCATTCAACACCATACATAACTACATCCCTTCCAGACACACGCTCCCTGCTCTAATTACTCCTAACAGACCACCTTTTATCACTAACAAACATATAATCAGCCTTCCATCATTTGTCCAACCAACACCCTCCTCTTCCCTCTACCATAATAACACTAACGCACAACACATACACTGCACACCACCACACTTTTTAACTCTTGCAACAAACTAGTCTAAGACAAACACTCTTACCTCTACTTCATTCCCTCCTACACACAACATACACTCTACTCATAAACACATCACCACCCCCTCTACCTTACAACCTCCTCTCACAAACAATACTATACAACCAAATCCATTGCATGAAACAAATACACCAGCACCCCTTTTCACTACTCCTCAAAAACAAAACATATCACACACACCAGCACAACAAGATCTTCAAAGCGCAACACCTCATATTACTTACCATCACAAAATACAAACATACACCCACCTTTCAAACCACACAAAGGAACAAACTCCAATGCCAAGCTTTCTCTCTTCCACCACACCTAACACAGATACAGCAACACAGCAACTCTCTTCTAACCGCCTCTCATCCATTGGACAATTTTGAACCTTACTACATGACCCACATGCTGCACCACCACCCCTGACTCATACACCTTCTGCCCTAAACACACGCAAACAATATAAGCAACGTGCCACACCTCACAACTTCGCTTCCCCATGTCTACTGCACAACAATGTTACACCACGAAAACAACACAGCACACCAACTCACTCTCAAACACCATCTCCACCACATACACACACAGACCCATCAAAATGCCTTCTTAGCATGCTGGATGAGGAACATGATACAGAACAGCTACACGATTGCTATCCTAATACAGCTAATGCCAGCACTAAAAACACACCTGCTACAAACCCACACAATACTGATCACTCTTCTACAAAACAAGGTCTCACTATCACCAAAGGCCATTTGCTAAACTGTCTACTAATAAATGCTCGATCCCTCTCTAAAAACAAACATCACATCTACGACCTTCTCACAGATGCAAAACCAGACATACTATTCATAACTGAATCATGGTTGGGAGATGATATGGCTCCAGTCCTGCATGAAGCCGTTCCTCTAGGCTATCAAACAATCACCCAAAATCGTATAGGCAAAAAGGAGGTGGTCTAGCTGTTGTGTTCAGTCAAACATTACATATCACTAAAGTTGACGACCTCTCCATAAAAAATTGTGAGGCTCTTCTAACAAGATGCAATCCTACACCGTCTTCCTCCTTTAACTTCCTGCTCCTTTACAGACCTCCACCTAGCAAGGTGACATTCCCAGACGCACTTCTAGACACAGTTTCAAACCTGATAACAATACACTCCAACCTATGCGTTCTGGGTGACCTCAACATTTGCTTTGACAAACCCAATATGACCCATCCAAAAACAATAATCACTGGCCTAGACGCACTGAACCTGCATCAGATTGTCCACAAACCCACACACATCGCTGCACATATCCTAGATGTCATTTTTGCTAATACTGAACTAGTTACCTTTCAAACTATAACTACGGTCACATGGTCAGACCACCACTTGCTTGCTTTCCAACATAAAACTACACTAAGAGACTCACCTAAAACTACCTTACATCCATCCACCTATCACCTTATCTTCAGAAAACTACTCAAGAATTGGCTCTTCCCCGCATAAGCACCATACGCAAACAGAAATTTACAGCATATCCCTCTGTATATAAGCATTTATTTTCACTATAGATATGTACCTATCTTTGTGTATTGCTTTGTATAAACATGTAGAATTATGTTGTTAAAAAAAAAATCATCTTTGGTCTACATGTACTTGCTTCCATTGTGCATCTATGTTCCTCCATGTACTTGGATCTGTGTGCTTGTTACTTTTCTCCTGAAAAAGCATATCCAATGCACTGCCCTATTTCTCATCCTGTACCTCTATCAATATCTTTAATCTACATATACGTACCTCCTTTATGCATCTATATACTTTCAATGTACTTATGGATCTATATATTTATCACTTTCTTCTAATTTAGCATTTCCAATGCACTACCCTATTTCTCAGCCTATACTTCTCTCAATATATCTTCTAGCCCAACTTTCTGACTCATCTCAAACTTCTTTCCAATGCACTACCCTATCTCTCACCCTATACATCTATCAATATGTCCTCTACATCCACTCTCTCATTTAACCCAAACCCCATACCACTACTATGATTCCCAAAACAACCCTTTCTAGACTCTCTCCTACTCTACCCCTCCTTGCATCATCTGACACCTCTCTTACTATACCGATCCCCCAAAACAAACCTTTCTAAACTCTTCCCTCTGACTCTTCCCCTTCAAAAACCCTTTTTACTCATCCAAAAGCCTCCTCCTACTGCTATGACCTAAAAAAAAGAAAAGATAAAAAACCAAATCCTTCACTCTTCTATCCCTCCACTATCCTTTTCAATCAAAATAACAGACTAACATGTTCACTTCTCAAATTCCACATTCCACTATACTAATTCACCACTAATCCTTTATGGGTTCCAGAGTAGCGTGCTACTCACCAATAAAGCATTTCAACACCCCATCAGGGTTATAAGCGCTATATAAATGCAAACCTTTTTCTCTTTTCTACCCCTCCCCAACCCTTCTCAATCCAAATAACTGACTAACATATCCACCACTCAAATTAATTTCATGTTTCACCATACTAATTCAACACTAATCCTTATGGGTTCCAGAGTAGCGTGCTACTCGCCAAAAAAGCGCTTCAAAACCCATCAGGGGTAACAGGTGCTATATGAATGCAAACCTTTCTTCCCCTTCTATCCCGCCGCTATCCTTCTCACTCCAAATAACTGACTAATATCCACCACTCAAATTACTTTCATATTTCACCATACTAATTCACCACTAATCCTTTATGGGTTTCCGGAGTAGCGTGCTTCAACACCCTATCAGGGGTAACAAGCGCTATATAAATACAAACTGTTTTTTCCTCTTCTATCCTTCTACTATCCTTCCGAATCCAAATAACTGACTAACCTATCCACCACTTAAAATTTAGTTGCAGGTTTCACTATACTAATTCAACACTAATCCTCTATGGGTCCCGAGTAGCGTGCTACTCGCCGAAAAAGCGCTTCGACGCCTCATCAGGGGTAGTAAGCGCTATACAAATGCAATTACAATACAATACAATGTGTGCATGGTCCAAGAGAGATCGGGCTTCAATGGTAGAGGCGTTGGTACAGGACCATGCGGCTTGGGTGACGAGAAAGTGGTCCAATCGGGCGTAGGTCTTATGTGCCGCCGAATAATAGGAATAATCTCTTACATCGGGGTGTAAGCTGCATCATGCATCCCTGATTCTACAGTCATCCAACCAGTCCCTACCGTTCCCCGATATAGTTCCCGCTCCGCCTGACCTCGAGCAGGAACGATCCACTCCTGCATCCATAACTAAATTTAAATCACCACCCACCACCACCAGGGAGTCGGGTGTATGAAGGACCTCGGCCAAAGCATCCACTAAAAATTTCTCCTGGTGCTCATTTGGGGAGTAGATTGAGGCTATCGTGATGTTGGAGGACCCAATGCGTAGCCTCAGCACTAAGAGACGCCCCTTAATCTCTGCCACAGATCCCACTATGGAACCTCTGAAGTGTTTGGATAGCAGAATGGCCACCCCGCCCTTCTTACTTTTCCCCGAAGACCAAAACTGCAAGGGAAACCCTCTGTGTTGCATGCGATGTGTGTCGCTGTGGAGGAGGTGAGTTTCTTGGAGTAGGCACACGTCCCCCCCTGTATGTTCGAGCAATGAGAGCACTGCCTTCTGCTTATTGGGGTTGTTAAGACCTCTGACGTTAAAGCTAACTACTTTGACTTCCATCGGTTGGGAAGGAGCCATCGAGTGCCGTGACTCAAGCAGTGAGGCCAGTAGTAAGGGACAGGACCCAGAAGGGACCATGTGTATCTGTATAGCCGGACCCACCCGGACTGGGAAGCCCTAAGCAAAAAGCTCACCGAAGAGAGGACCCACCCTACCCCATGACAATAAGAACAAACCCCAAAACAAGTAAACAACAACAAAGGCAAGCACACAAAGTCCATCTTGAAATCTGGTCAGTAGGAAGTGGGGACAGCCAAAGGAGTGAGGGCTCCCTAAGTGAGTGAGGAGATGAAAAAACAAAGTCCCTCCGCCCCCACCGGACCCAAAGAGGTTAGAACAAACCCATAAGCATGTTTCCCTCAATCGTTAGAGTCCAGGGAGTCCCCCTCTGCGCCAGCAAGTGTCCGAAGAACTGCAGACCGCTCTTTGATGATTGTGGCCGGGTCAGGGCGAAGGCGATCCAAGCCCCGACCGCCACAGGGCCCGCGCCTCGGGGGCTTCTGTGTGCCCGGTTCTGTGGCATCTGGCTGGGCAGGCAGATCATTAGGAGTCAAGTTCAGCACTTTGCAGGCCTCGGCCATGGAGTGGACCTGGTGCAGCTTCCCATCGAGACAGAAAATGAGGAGAAACGGATGGCCCCAGGAGTACAATATATTCTTCGAGCCCAGATGGTTAGTGATGGGGCGAAAGTCTCTTCTCTTTTGAAGGGTACTGGCGGCCAGGTCCTGGAACAGCTGTGAAGAGTGGTCCAGAAAGCGTAGAGGTTGACGAGAGCGGGCTGCTTTGAGGATCTCCTCTTTCACAGTAAAATCATGCACACATACTAAGATGTCCGCAGGGGGGCGGTTCGGTTGGCGCGGCGGACCGACTCGGTGGCATCGGTCGATCTTGACGGAGGATTCCGCCAGTGCGTTCAGAGCCGCTCGGAAGAGGTCTTGCACGTAGCCCACAAGGTCTTCCCCTTCTGCCCCGGTTGGGACTGCATGAATACGGACATTGTTCCTCCTCGACCTATTCTCCAGGTCCTCGGAGTGCGATTGGAGGTCCAGTTGCTGGTCCCGCAGTCATAGGATTTCTTGTTGCAGTGCTGCAATCTCTTCATCCCTGGCGGTAGCTGAGTCCTCCAGGGTGGCCACCCGCTCCCCCACAGCGTCCACATGCCTTCGCACCTCCCGAAGGTCTGCCTGTAGGTCCGTCTTAATGCCCAGGATATCCTCCCTTTGGGAAGCGAACAGGGCCTCCAGGAACTCCCTTGTGACTGCCCCCTCTGGGCCTTCACCCGCTGGCGTCGCGTTAGATCCTGAGGCATTCCCCGCCGATTTCATGAGAAGGTCCCGGACAGACCTGTCCTTCTTGCTCTTGGCCATCGCCATCGTGGGGTCTAGAGGCCAGCCCTCCCAAGAGTCGGGGACGGGACCAGAAGAAGGGATATGATGTCACCTGGCGGCCGCTGATTAGGGGAGTATATGCGTTAGCTCACAGAAGAAATGTGGCCTGCAACCAGGTGCTCTACAGTAAGTACTGATGTTCCGCTGAGATGGGGCCTGGACCCGGTCACTCCCTCAGCAAGTGGCAGCGGTAGACGTTGTGCCCTGTGATGTTCCCGGGGGCAGACCGCCCCCCGTGGTGGCTGAAGTTGGACCCCATGGGGCACTGGCGCATTCACCAGATACGCCGCTCTGCCGCTCACACGCACCTTCCAGCCTCAGTCCCACCGGGGCAGCACCAAGCACCAACGAGATCCAGTGCTGCTCAGTGCTCTACACCAGACGTGCCGGTGAGTTGTGCAGAGAGGACCCAGCAGGGGGTGAGGGCCACACCGTCTCCACCGCCCTGTGGGCCTCGCTTGTACTCAGTCCCAGTTCTCTTCCGTACCACGGGCCTCAGGGCAGCAGCTCCCTCTGTCGCGATGGCACTAGTTCATCAAGGGGGGGGGGGCGCGGGCCCACTGCCGCGGGGCACTGCGGCCGCGCCGTTGGCGTCGTCACAAATCCAGCAGACCTCCCCCACTGTGACCGTCCAGAACTTCACTGGCCCCGAGTGGGCCACACTTTGCAATTGGGGGCCACGAGGGCACTGATGTGGCTGCAGATGGGGCCAGGGGACACCCGCTCCCCACCGAGTGACCCCGGGTGCGCGACTCACCGGATCCGGCCCTCACAGTTGGCGGGAGCGAAGTAGGCCTCACGTTCCAGCCCCGCGCCTCGCTGGCAGCCGCCCCGCAGGTCTAGGCCGAACCCGCGCGCTCTCCAGCCAGGGAACGCGTGAGGTGAGGTGCAGCTGCGGCACATCTTCTGGGGTCCGCAGGTGTAGGGGGCGACGGTAAACCCGCTGGGGCCCGCGTGTGTAGGTTATGCAGGCCAGCAGTCTCCCAAATCGTGCAGCCATCCCTCGCGACAGCCCCGGCTCCTCACCGCCCTATGTCGCTGGATCCGTGGGAAGGCCGGAGGCCGCTCGTCCGTCCCCTAGCGAGCGGGTAGAGTGTCGTTCTGCTCCCGATCCGGAGCGCCGTGGGGTCTTGTCGCTTCTGCCGGGGGATCCGGATGCAAAAGGTGCGTTGGTGGATGCTATAGGCCCAGCGGGAGCGGAGCTCGGGCAGAACACATCCGCTCACTCCGCCATCTTGGCCACGCCTCCCTGGGAACATGTTTTGGTCTTTTAAGAGCTCTCAGGAAGACAATCAAATGGCTTCCTATTTAAACTCATAGAATAGTAATACAAGGGCTCATTTCGTCACGCTTAGATTACGGCAACTCACTTTATCTTGGCTGCCCTGTGTATGTCACCAGAAAGCTGCAGGTTATTCAGCATCCCGCACCCAGAACTTTGCTCAATAGTCCCAAATCACAATCAGGGCGACAGGCGCTGGCCAGCCTTCATTGGTTGCCAGTGAGGAAGAAAATTGAGTTTAAGACTCTTTGTACTGTACACAAAGTAGAGCATGCCCAGAGACCACATATTCTGAGGCAATTTATTGTACCCCATAACAAAGCACGTGACTTAAGGTCAAATTGTCAATTTCTTCTGGCGATGCTAAGAATAACAAGCATTGGCATAGCCAATAGGTCTCGCTGATGGGACTTTATAAGTGTTTAGCCATGCAGCACATTATCCTGAGTGCTGTGCCACCAGGGATTGAAGAGCTATACAATTGCTACACACTAGGCCATGCAGTCTGATTCAGAATACATGCTTACCTCAGGAAACATTTATGTACACATTTCACCGTGTTGAAACGTGATATACTGGCTAAGTAACAATACTTTTGTGACATAACATTGCATCCAGAAAGTACCCATACTTCCTTTTTCCAAAACAAATATAGCAGTCTCAAAGGAACGCTTCTCTCGTACCATAAAACAATACAGAAAGCAGCTTCAGTGTCACCACATTAGTGCAAAATCTTAGCACATCACGAAACACTGGGCGTACTAAACAGTTTGGTTTGAAAGGCCTGAGTGACTTGAAGAGACTTAAGGATCAGCATAAAATTCTGAAAGACCATTAAATAAAATACGTGTGTATTTTAAATCTATTTTGGGCTTCATTGCCTCTCTGGCATTTTGCTGAATATGATGTGTACTACAGCTGCTTTAGTTCACCAACACCAGTTGCTTTCTAAAAAGCAAGTAGAGCACTTTAAACATGGTTTCTATGCACAGTAATTATGTCAAATGACCAGATGTAGGGACAAAGGGCCTTGAGTTGCCTGTCTTCCGTGTCCATTAACCAGTGTGTATGTATTTCTTACGTCTGGCCCTGCTTGTCGTTGCTGAACATACATATTGCTAAACTCCAAGGATTATCCTCCTATCCCCTCCTCCCCCCGAGCACTCCTAAGTGGGACGTGTTATAGGGAGATTTCCATTGAGAGGAACAGAAGAAAAGACCTTGTTTTGTCTCTGCAAGGTTTGAAAGTGAATGTTAATGCAGTGAGGATTAAAGGTGCTGGGAGGGTCTCAGATGCAAGCTCTTAGCTGCATCTGAACCAAAGAAAAGGTCCAATCCATCATAAAAGAAGGAAAAAGGAAATGTGACATCCATGCTGCCTCTGGTTTCCAGTGGAACAGCTTTAAATGGATGTGGGCTCCTCGACGTATGTACTCATGTACCCTCATCTTGTTTTATTTTTAGTTAATAGTTTTTGCACTAGCGCCAAATAAAACCATGAGGGTAAGGGAGCGCTGTACAACGGAGGTTTATTTGAAGTTATCAAATAAAGCAGTGACGAATTGAAGAGGGTGGTGGACAAATTAGGCATCAGTCATGTACCAACCGGCACATTCATGGATAACACAATAATTAAAGTAATGCATTGATGCAGGAGACTTAAAGCTTAACAACTATATATAGCAGTTGGGTAAAGACTCTGGTGTGAGGGAATAAACAAGACAGCCATTCACTGTACTTAGTCAAGTGCACGTGCGTGCCCCACCAACACAGATTGTATCGCACCCACCGTTTCCCCAAGCCTCTCTGCTGTCCACATCACGAGGCATAGTACCCGGGCCAACCATCTTTGGAATAAAGGAATCACTTTTCTAGTCCTAAAACACCATTGGGAAACATTTCCAGGTCTGTAATTAACTGTTTCGCTGGCAGGGAATCAGCCTGTCTTAAAGTGCGCACCATACACACTGAGAACAGCAGGATGTAGAAGAAGATACAAGGGAAGTGTATACTGTGTTTGGAGAAGGCCTCTAGTAAGAACTGACTGGCATAGAGGCTCCTGCCCCTGCCTTATATTATACTCCATGAGGTGAACATACGTCCGCTGAACTTTGAGGAGGTCACAGCAACAATGGTGTCAAATGTTGGTAATTTCGGCCACCCATTGTGTGTTGAGGACAAAGTTAGACCACGTTTATTAAATACAAAGAATTTTTTTTTTTTTTTCCAGGTAGAAGTGATGAAAGTGAAACTGCAGCAAGAGGGGGACAACGAACACATTAAAAAAATAGTACCACGATGGCACACTCACACAAAATGCTATTGTTTTAGGTTGTTTTGAAGGTTGGTGGCTTGGGAGGGCATAGGACAGCTCTTGTTCGGTTACGGTTACTCACGTTTTCGTTCCAGATTCGTTCTCCTACAGCCTGCTGTTCTCAGTGTGTAGTGTGGATTACACCCCTCTTTGTCTGCAGTAACGCGTGCATTGCACCATCTGCTGTATAGATTTATAAGTGCTTTTCAAGGATATGCTCTTAGCAAGCACCACAGGAACCAGCTTCGTCTCAGAGACTGCTGCAGGCTGCTGGAGTCTGGTTTGCAAAGGTGCCCCAGGTACCTGCTCCCAACAACAGATTTTAAAATTAAAACAGACCCCTCTACTCCTACACCCTAAACCCATCCAGACCCTCCTGGAGCTGCTGACCCTGCCCTCTCCCCAATCCAGAATATGAGCAGCTTCTGGAAAGAGTGAGAACTTAATTCACAAGAAGAGGTTGCAGCTGGAAAGGTGATAAAACGCCGGCGCTCCGAGACTCGACATGTGATCTTGGGCCACCAACCTCGAGCAAACATAAGAGCTGCCAGAGGCAGGCGAGAATGAACATATCCAGTTTGTAAAAAGCACTATAAACACACCGAGTATGAAAGCTCTATAAATATATCCGGGATATTGGAAGTCATAGACACGTCTTGATCGAGCAGACAAACACTCCCCATGTCTGTGTCCAGGCAATTAAAATCCCAGAAATATACGGTAAACAAGACCAGGGAGGGGGTCCGCAGAGGGGCCTCGCGAACAACGGACTGCCGGCGGCGGCGCTACACAGGAGACATTCGCCCGTCGCCAGGCTCCTTATGGAGCCTCATTAAGTTTAAGGGAGCAGGAGGTCGATGAAACTACTGACCGACCAATAGGGCTTTGGGGGGGGGGGGGGGGGCGGCCGACCACCGGGCGGCCTGACACCCCCGGGGTATTTTGGGCCATTGGTGCAGCCCAGAGCCCAATTGGGCTGGTTGGGCTACAGTTGGGCTGGCCCTATAAGACCGGCCATTTTAGGTCACCAGACACTATTTTCGGTGGGTGACACGACAGCCGGTCTGCAGGGATAGGGTTTGAAGTTTTGACACGACAGCCGGTCTGGAGGGATAGGGTTTGAAGTTTTGTATCGAGGTTAGCTTAGTAGGTGGTTGTGGGTCCCCGCGTTTTTGTCCCGCATTATATTACAGTCAGCGTGGGCAGGATTCGCGATGGCGGCTCCGGGAGACGACCCCAGGGTGGCGGAGGCCATGCGCCTGCTCGAGGAGGCGGGCCGCATGGATTTGCTGCGGCCCGCGGCTGAGGTGAGGCCTTCTCGGCAGGCGTCAGGCGGGGTCGCGGCGGCGGTGTTAGCATGCTCGCCGCCGCGGACCCGCAAACCTCAAGATGGTGCTGCTGGGGGCGGGCGCGGTCGCACTGCGAAGGCGGCACCTCGTGGGAAGGCAGCGCGGAGGGCGGGGCGCGACACCCAAGCCCGCCCTCGAGTTTGTGCCTGGGGCTGGAGGGGCCACAGTGGGAGGGAAGAAAGCACGGAAGCAGCCCGGGGGGGAGGTATTACCCCTTAAGCTGGCGGAGCCCGCCCTGGAGGGTGGGCCCGGGGCGGGTAGGGCCCCATTGGGAGGGAAGCGCGCCCGGAAGCTCCTGGGGGGGCATTACCCCTTAATCCGGCGGAGGGTTGCCGGGCGGGCAGGGAGGTGGGGCTAGGCATGGGGCAGCCAGGTGAAGGGGCGGGGGCAGGAGACGCCTCCTAGGGCGGTGATAGGGGTCTTTCGGGCCCCGTTTCAGGTACACCAGAGGGAGGAGCCCGGTGAGGGAGCGGGAGGGGGCAGGGAGGGCTCTGCCAGGCCCCCACCTAGGTCGGTGCGCGGGGAGGGGGACGGGAGGAGGGGCAGGCAGGCCCCAGCAGACGGACGGACCAGGGGGAGACACGGTGGGGACCTCTGCCGTCCCTGGAGCTGGGAGGGTGGTTAGAGATGGCCCCCGAGGGGCTCAGGCAGCAATGGTCGGTGAACGGGGGTTGGGCGCGGGGGTGTCCAGGCGGCGGGGGCGGTGCTGGGGAGGCGGGAGCGGGGTACCCCCAGCACAGGTCAGAGAGTTGGGGGTGGGTCGAACAGGGACGAGGCCCATAGACGTGTTGGAATGGAGTGATGGGGAGGAGCTCAGGGTTGGAAAGGGGGGCAGCTCGCGACAGGGTAGGGGGCAGAGGGGCACCCCGGTGCGACGGGGGGCCATGCTACAGGGTTCTCCGGGTGGCTGGTGGGGGAGGGGAATTGGCAGTGGGGTCCAGGGGCGGCAGGGACAGAGGGGGGTACTAACCCTGGCTTGTCGGACCTTTCCTTTCCAGGGGCAGCAGGTGGGAGAGTCGGGTGAGTTGTATGCGGCTCCGCCCTGCCGCGAGGATGGGCAGGCAGTGCCCCGTGCGGGCAGCCTGACCCCTGAGTGGGACGTGCAGGAAGCAGCACGATGGTGGACGGAGGAGCGGTCTCTGGTGTCACTACCCCGGTGGGTCGATGCGGCCTCAGGGGAAAGGGCACAGGTGTCGGTTTCGGACCAACGGCATGCAGGCTTAGACGTGGGAGAATTCATACGCAATGGGAGGGAACAGGCACGTGTACACAGGGAAGAGTCAAGGGAGGACGGCCAGTTACTGTTGGATTACGACGAGGTTAGCTTAGAGGAAGGGGAGATTCTAGAGGAGGAGGACGAAAGACAAGAAGGTTGGGGGGGGGGGGATTTGTTACTAATGAGGTGCCTAGTCTTTTGCAGAAGGGTCAAGACGGCTCGGTTACGGATAGAGTGGTGGCACCTCCGGCACAACTGGTTAGGCGGCGGGATCCGGTCAGGACCCCGACCTTGACGCCAGGTAAGGCTAAAGCACGCCCGCAGAGGCCCAGCTCAGCGTGGGGCAGTGTGGCAGTAGGCACAGAGGCATGGGGGGGAGGAGGGGTGGGGACACAGGCGCGGAGTGGGGGCACCGACAGGGTATCAGGGTGCGGACTGGTAGGGCGGCGGGACCCGTGAAGGACACCAGCCCTGATGCCAGACAAAGAACAGGCAGGCAAGCAGAAGGGTGACAAAATGCAGGGTAGGGTGTCCGTGGGTACAGATGCATGGGGGGGGGAGGTGAGGGGGAGGTTCGCTTGCGGAGAGGTGCATACGTTAAAGATACAGGGGTGGGCCCAGAGGCGCAACAAGGGGGTGGAGAGGAGAACAAGACGGGGGCTGCAGCACCCGGACAAGGGTTGGGTCAGACAGAGGGGCCAAGCACGGTCAGATGGGTTATCCTCAGAGGGGGGGAAAGAGAGCCACGACGTTCAACCGAAGAAGTTGCCTTACATGGGGATAACTAAGCCATTGGGGGCCCACCTTACGTTGGCCACCAAAGAGAAAATTTGGAAAGGCGAATATGTGGACATGCTGAAGCTGTTACATAGGGAGCTTACAGCGAAGGAAGGGTCCAAGGAAGAGGAAGTAGAGCTTGCCAAGAGACCACGGGTGGCCATGACCATCGAGAATTGGTCGGCAGCCTTCCTGATATTCGCCAGTGTATACTGCGAAAAGTTCCCAGACAGGTCCATCGCATTGTTTAAGTACATGGACGTGATCAGAAGGGCCCAAGTAACGTACGGGGGGTACGCGTGGTCCCATTATGATGAAGAGTTTAGGGCACGGCTGGCTTGGGACACGGAAGCAAAGTGGGGGGAAATAGATACAGACTTATACCAGCAAACAATGGGGGCGGTGAAGTTTGGGAAGACGATATACACAGCCACCGGGCTTCCGCTGGTTTCCCGCCCCTTTCAGAACCGCCCCACCCGAGGGGGGTGGGGTACACAGCAAGCGGCACCGGGAGTACACAGGGAGCATGCTGGGATTTTAATAAAGGCACATGTGCCAGACAGTACTGCAAGTTTAGGCACGAATGCTCGAAGTGCTCAGGCAGACACCCATTGGTGCAATGCTACGGACCGGGGTTCAGCGGGCAAGGTCAGCAGCCCAACCAGGGCGCACAACATCCCACGGGGGTTAGGGGCGGCAGAGGAGCGCAAGGGACTATGGGAAAAGGCTCATACTCCCATTAGGCAGGGTCCCTTGGAACAGTGGTTGGCGTCTTATCCACGGAAAGAAGACGCAGAGCTTTTGAGACGCGGTTTTAAGGAGGGTGTTCGGCTAGGGTATGAGGGGCCTCGGGCTGCCAGGTGGGCGGAAAATTTGAAATCTGCAAAGACACACGGGTGGTAGTGCGCACCAAATTGGACAAGGAAATACGGGAAGGACGCATGATAGGCCCGTTCACGGTTAGCCCCATTAGAGACCTGATCATTTCCCCGATTGGGGTGGTGCCAAAGAAAGACCCAGGGCAATACAGGCAGATCCAACACCTCTCCTGGCCGAAGGGGGTGTCGGTAAATGACTTCATAGCGGCCGACTTGACATCTGTGTCCTATTCTTCGGTGGACGTGGCACGAGAATTGGTTGCCGTGGTAGGGCCAGGGGCCCTCATGGCGAAATGCGACATTAAATCGGCGTTTCGCTTACTGCCAGTACACCCTGATGACTACCAGTTGCTAGGCATACAGTTTGAGGGTTCCATTTTTGTGGACAAGGCGCTGCCGATGGGATGTTCCATATCCTGCGCATTATTTGAGCGCTTTAGTTCATTTTTGCAATGGGTCTTCTCATGGCACACTGGCAAAGAGACGGTGACACACTACCTGGACGACTTCTTCATGGTGGGCCAGCCTGGTTCTGCGGACTGTCAGCAGCAGCTGACAAGTTTTAAAGAGCTCATGGGTTACCTGGGAGTACCCCTGGCACCAGAGAAGACGCACGGTCCCAGCACAGTGCTGTCATTTCTTGGGATCAAATTGGATTCAGGGGCAATGGAGGCACGCCTTCCGATGGACAAAAAACTGCACATGTTGCTGCTGATCGATGGTTTCTGGCCAAAAAGAAGGTGACGGTCAGGGAGGTGCAGGTATTGCTCGGACATCTGAATTTTGTGTGTAGGTGGTAAGGGCAGGACAAACGTTCTGCAGAAGATTGGGGATGTCCCTAGCAGGTTTGACAATGCCGCATCACCACATGCGGCTGTCAGCTGGAACTAAAGAAAACTTGCGCATGTGGCACACATTTCTGGCAGAATTTAATGGCATCCCAATGGCACCACCGGAGGAATGGGAGTGGGATGTCACGATCTACTCAGACGCCGCAGGGGCGGGAGGTTTTGGTCTCTACTGGCAAGGGAGGTGGTGCGCAGAAGAGTGGCCTCAACATTGGAAGAATGGGGGGAGGAGCATTGCCTTTTTGGAACTCTTTCCATTAGTGGTGGCAGTGACAGTATGGGCACGGGACTTGGCCCACAAGAAGGTGATTTTTAAGGTCGACAACATGTCAGTGGTGCAGGTGGTGAACAGGCAGTCAGCAAAGGAGGCCCAGGTGCTGAAGTTGTTGCGGGTTTTTGTGCGGAGCTGTTTGGAACACGATATCTTGTTTCAAGCCAAGCATGTGCCGGGAGTGGACAATGACATTGCGAACGCTTTGTCTCGTTCGCAGTGGCAGAGGTTCCATGGTCTAGTCACAGAGGCGGACAGAGGCAGGACACCGGTTCCAGCAGGAATGTGGTACGTAGGAGACAAAGGGTTTTCCAGCTGGTATTAGGGTCACTGGCCGCATCCAAGCAGAAGGCATATGAACAGGCTTGGAAGGAATTTCTAGAGGGGGGAGCACAGCGAAGAGTGGAGCAATGGGCAAGGGAGGAGGAGGTAGTACAGTTTATATTGTCCATGATTGATAGGGGTTTATCGAAGGTCACTATAGCAGGCAAGTTGTGGGGCATAGCGTTCATGGGCGAACTATGGTGGGGCTATACGCCCTCGGCGGGGGAACTGGGCAGTCGCCTGCTGGAAGGGTGGGCGCGGGAAAGGGGCGGTAGGCCTTGGGCGAGGAGGCCTCTGTCCTTTGGGCTCTTGGCCGGCTCGATCCGGGTTTTGCCGCAGATCTGCCGAAATGCGGAGGAGGTTGTTTTGTTTTCCACCCTAATGTCTTGGATGTATTTCGGGGCTTTTCGGGTCTCTGAATTGCTGGGTGGAAAGGGGGCTCAGGGGGTGCAATGGAAAGATGTGGAGCTTCGGGATGAAGGGGTAGCAGTGCGGCTTAATCGATCCAAAACAGACCAGCGGGGAGTTGGGAAGTGGGTGGTCATGGGTACTGCCAGGGATAAACGGGTATGTCCAGTTTTTTGGGGGAGGATAGTGTCCAAGGGTCTGGTGTCAGGTGACAGGGAAGTGTTCAACAGGGAGGCCGGGTGACGGCGGCGCAGCTGTTATGGATCATGAGGCGAGCTCTTCTATTTTTGGGGGAAGCGCCTGGACAGTATGGGACACATTCTTTTCGCATAGGGGCAACGACAGACGCAGCGAAGCTGGGATGGGGGAAGGAGGAGATTTTGCGTTTGGGCCGCTGGAAGTCGGACTGCTTTAAGACATACATTCAGCTGCGAGGCTTGGGGGAGGGGGAAGCGTAGTTTTTGTGCATTTTTCTGTCTCATATATGTGTCTTTTCAGGTGTGGTGGCGGGGCCTGCGGCGGCGGAATTGTCCATATGGATTGTGGGACATTCTTTTTTTAAATGGGCAGAGCGTTATGAGCGGTCAAAAGGGAAAGGTGTGAATTTGGGTATGGACGACACATTCCTTTGTTCATGGCAAGGGAAGGGGGGCATGCGGTGGCACGAGTTGTTTCCTGCCTTAAACAGGATGGTGCGAGGCAGTTCTTGTCCTGCCGTTTTGATTATTCATTTGGGGGAGAATGACCTGGTTTTGTGTAAAGGTTTGGCACTGCTGAAACAAATGAAGAGGGATCTGCTTGAGATAAAACAGCAATGGTCAGGGTGTTATGTTATCTGGTCGGAATTCATCCCAAGGAGGCATTGGAGGGGGGCGGAGCGGCCAGCAGCAATAGATAAGGCCAGGAGGAAGATTAACCGGGACATGAGAAGCTTTTGTGACAAGGAGGGCATTGGGAGAGTAGAGCATCCGGAGCTTAAGTATGCTGCAATATATTTTTTCAGAGACGATGGGGTACATTTGTCGAATTTTGGTTTGGAGTTATACATCATACAGATCAAGGAGGTCTTAGACAGAGCCTTGAACATTAGACAGTATCCGAAACAGACTGGACCCTAGTTTGGGGGGGGGGGGGTCAGAAAAGTCTGATTTGGAGACTCTTTTCTGAGTGGCGTTTTTTCGTGGTAATAGTTGTTAGATTGTTTACAGTTTAAGTTTATTGGTTGGGAAAAGTCACTACGGGAGCAGGCAGGAAGGGGAAGTAGCATAGGAAAGTTTACTTAGATAGTTATCTTAGGAAGTGGTAAGAGGTTACAAGTTTAATGGGTCAGCAGGGATGACCGAGTTGGGGGTTTATAAATGGTTGCAAAGGGGGAAACTTTAGGGGTGGGGGTGGGGGGTAAGGCAGGAAGAGATTATTTAGTGAGGTTTAGTTTTGTACGGCACAGGCCAAGGATATTTGTTGTAAGGCGCACCTGTCTTCAATAAAGCGGCCTTTTTCACACTTAACAAGCCTTGTTTGTGGTCTGTGCTGCGCCCCTCTTTGGCCCAAAAGCAGTACTTTGAGCAGTGTGCTGTTTCGGCTTTCTGGGTTTCATTAATGGATCTAATTGTTGTTGTCTGTTTCTGACCTGGCGCATAACGGTGAAAGGCGAACTACGATTATGTTGTGTATACAAGATAAAGGCACGCATGTAGCTAACCCACTTCAAACGCGATCACAACAAACATTGTCCCGGGCTGCTTTGAAAGTGAAACCGCGCATGTCGTGCTGCACATAGTGCCTGCAAGACCAGAAACTCAATAAAGAAAATAGTCCTTACAGTAAAAAATAAACATACCGTGTCGCAACCGAAGTAAAAAGGCCAGTCGCCATGGGAGGTTTCAAATGAAGACAAGGCGGTACTAAGGAGGGACCAACAAGGCGATTAAGGATTCAGAAGCCAGCATATACAAAGGACAACAACACAAGCCAATGAAAAATATGGGCAGAGAGTGGGCGGGGCTTCAAATCCCTAACTGAATACAGCACGCCTCGCAGAGCAGCGCATGCGCTGCCCAGGCTCGACCTAAAAAGGGCCAGAAGCGGCGGGAGATCCTTTGCCTATCTGGCACCCAGGCTTTGGAATTCCCTCCCGATCAGCGTAAGAGACAATAATTATTTGCTCAGCCTCAGGAAGCAATTGAAAACGTACCTGTTTTCTTGACTCAGTATGTCATCCCTCAGGTCTCCTATTAGCGCTGGGAAGCCCGTGGTTGGGTAACCATGCGCTCTACAAGATCTCGTAAATATATAAATAAATAAACAAGTCTGGCGAGTGTTCTTCTGGTATTTACAGTTCCTTCAATATATTGACATTCATATCAAAGTCTTTACTCAGAAGGTGTTAATAAAAGGAGCCTGTTTCTGACTCCTCAACACTGAGCTGCTCACTGGAAGCTTTCAATTCGGTATGAGACAAACACACAACACACATACAGAGCATGGCATGTGTGTTAATCATTATGCAAGTGTACCTGAAAATTTTCACAGTCAAACATATAGACTGTCTCAAAGAATGACTCTCCATCATTGAAGCATAGGCACCAAGCGCTAACCTCACACCAAACCATGACAGAGCAGAGTAGATCCTCGTCACTGATGACATTAAACAAGACTAACTCGACTAGTGGCTCTCCAATAGAAGCTTGGAAAAATTCAAACAAATGCCTATTCCTTCCTCACTCCTACAGGACGTCATACCTTACTTTCCCAAAGAAGACTTCAGAATCACTGATCATACCTTGATCCCCTCACACTTCGTTGGGAACTATACGTTACTTTGCTGATTCCACTTTAACCCCCACTGAAGAGCATTGTCCATGACTCAACATGTCTCAGGAAAGAGGGAATTAATCTCACCTCTCCTATCCAGACAGTTGCAAATTCTTTACCCTCACACCTAGTAAGCATCACCTTTAAGACATGCAGCATAACCAAACAGAAAACAGTGCTAAACTGTGTATTAATCTGTCTGGCCAAAAAACTTAAAAGAAGCCAGGACATCACCAGACTATAAGCGATGAAGTTGAAAAATGAAAAAAGATTTGCTACTTTTCCAACCAAGCACTTATAATATCTTGAACAGCCCAGCAAATATTTATTGGGATCAAGGCTAGAGATGGTTACTCATAAATTCTGTTTTAAATACAATATATTTCAAAGTTGACATATTTCCTAAAAAAGTTGAATGATTAACTGAAATATATGTGAGGTTTCCTATCCATTTTTCTACAAAGCGAAAATTAGGCCACTTCAAATGATACAAAGGCTAAGTTGATGGTATAATGGTCAGTGCGGCTGGATAGTTTGATTCTTTCTTAAAGAGCCGGATATCACGCATCAATAAAGCCGAATATGCAGCACCCCGCTTAACATCTCATTTTAGGGTGCCTCACCGTCACCAATTGTTTTTTATTAGGTCTCGCCTATGCAGCGCGCAAGCGCTGCTTTGGAGTGACCTCTTGGAATCACTCCGTACTTTTTTGGAAACTTGTGCATGTACTGCACTGTTTCCAATGAGCCCTCGTGCATGTACGGCGTTTACCTTGCGGGAGCGAGCATCGGCGCCATCTGTTTGCAATTATCGCGCCCGCCGGTGCTCGCTCCCGCAAGGTAAACGCTGTACATGACTGAGCCTCGAAGCCGCGCCCCCGTTCCCCTGCGCGTCGCTTTAACTTTCGCGGCCGCGGGGCCGCGCTCGTCTTTCATTTTTTAAGTTTCTCAGAAATTTTCACGCCATCTGTTTGCAATTATCGCGCCCGCCGTAGCTCGCTCCCGCAAGGTAAACGCTGTACATGACTGAGCCTTGAAGCCGCGCCCCCGTTCCCTTGCGCGTCGCTTTAACTTTCGCGGCCGCGCTTGTCTTTCATTTTTTAAGTTTCTCAGAAATTTTCGTTTTAGGTAGGAAATGTCAAATGAAAATGTCACTGCCTTTTTTGATCGAGAGTTTAAAAATTTTTGCTTTCCGTTCACAATGACACAATTTGGCGTTGCTGTTTAAAAATGTGCACGTCATCAATTACTTGGGCTCCGAACACTGGTTGTGTAATTTGACTAATATAAAGCGGAACAGAAAGTTTCTTGTGCAAACTTAAACCACAAATATGTGCCTGCTGTAACCTCGCGAGGCATGGAAGAATTGATTTTAACATTTTGCAGAAAGCAATGAAACCATAGCTCCACACAACCGTTCTTTAATAGCAACGATACCTAGAAGTAAACGCAGCGGTTAATGGTTCAAACATTTAGCACAGGCGCCTTGACGACGCTGTCCTGATTGGAAACCAGTTCTTCCAGAAAGTTGCTTAATTGATAATGCGAGCGTTCAGTGGGGACAAACATTCTGAAATCTGGAGACCTGAGTGCCGCTGGCTATTGGTCTAATGGTAGTGGGAAACAGGCAATTAAAGCTCGGAGGGCATTTTTTTAACATTTTGTCAGGTATTCGAAAAGTATTCATTTGTGGAAAGTGCAAAACCCTTCTAATGTGGGTGCCCTAGCTGAAAGCGAAAAGTTTCGGTTTATACTAGTTTAATTTTTGACTTTGGATGTTGAAATACAACATAGCTGGTCACATTGACTAAACAGTGACAGATGCCTGAAAGCATTTATGAATGAGTATGGCAAGTAGTACTACGGAAGTACTTTGTTATTTACTCCTGCATGCCTATGGCAATCGGTCCAAAGCATTCTTTCAGCAAAAGTGCAGAAGGCAGAGAGTCCTATTTGCACCAATTGTATGGGAATATTTACTGAATAATTCCCATCTTATATGTTTTGGTGCCAATTCACAAAGGCAAAAAAAAGTATGTAAAAGAGTGCTACAGTGGTACTACTATACGTACACCAGAATGACTTTGTAAACAGGGCCCATAGACCGCCTCACCAACAGGATTGAGGATCCCTGTGTGCAGGGTGGGAGCATTAGGGCTTCAGGATGTACTCAGATATGAGATCTCCCTGGGTGGGGTCCAATACGTTTATTTTATTTTTAGTATCTGCTTAATATGCCCCATGATAATCTGCACACTACAGAGCATTTACCAGTCTTCAATGGAGGGATTATCCCATATTTTCTACTTTGTACATGTATATTGGTGCAAAGGAAGAGCCATTTTTCTCTTCAACACAAAGCAAAAAGCTCAGAATAATGGTATACTCTCAAGGCAGCATCATGGCGACCATGATATCCAAAGACAGGCAGGTTTCACCAATCTTATGGCTGGTCATGCAGCGAAAGGAACACATTTAGTTAGGGGAACAAGACTAATGATATGGCGAGCTTAGACAATGAGTAAGTCCCATCTATAGTCAAATGAAAAAGTAAATACATACACCACCAGGATAATCTAAATATGACTTTCCGCTCTGAGGCCCATTATCAAGTCTCACCTGTTATCAAAGTACAGGGAGAATCTGTTTTAGCATCCACGACAGAGATGTAAATGGAATGCAGGAGTGGAAAGCCATTAACACCAAACAGATGAAAAGTCGTAGATGGGATATCTAAAATGGCGGTAAGGCTACTGCATCTGTTCCTCTGCCTACAGAAGCAACCAAGATTGGCATGGAGGGGAACTAAAAGCATTAATTTCTTATGCTGAAGCCAGTCTTCATGGTAAATGTGTCCATGAGTGCATCATGTCTGCTCTATTTTTTTTAGGTCTTGCCTAGGCCAATCGCTCTGGCTAAACACATATAAGGTCCCAAAGGCGAGACCTATTGGCTATGCCAATGCTTGTTTACGTAATTGACATTTCCTTGGACTGTCCTCCATTTTGTGAACTGCCTACATCCCCCATAACGTTAAATGAATTCAGTGGAGGACACAAATTACACTATGTAGATCTATTACAGCAGCAGCAGTGGTGTAATTAATGAAACAGTTGTGCAAAATAAAATGTTTTTTCTCTGTTCCTGGAAAATAAAAGAAAATGCGCCCTTTAACTTTGTGCTTTTGCTTATATGATAGAATAATGTGATTTCAAAGCTATAAGATGCCAGTGGAAAATGGTGAAAGTAAGAAACGTGCTTATAAGGTATGTTTGTCATAAGATAAATGAAAGTAACGTGACTCATCGTACTGGATGTGTAACCAGTAACAAATTGGAGCAATGGTTTTGTTTCCAAGTGTGCGTGTCTCATTAGGTCGAAGAGTATCTAATGAAGATTTTATGAGATGTGGTAGGGCAGAAACAAAAGGAAAAGTGTGTTTCTTTGCAGAAACAGATGCATGAAATAAGTTTCTTTCTTTGGTTATGGCATAGTATTACATGGCTTCCGAATTCAACTTTGCCCAGGACACAATGGGGTAAACGAATCGGCTTAAGAAGAGTTGGATAACAATACAATAAACTGCAAAAAAGAAAAAAGAAATTGGTTGTTTTTCGGTCGTTGGCTCTACTGTCGAAGATGGACTACAATTTTCAGTCAGTTCTCATTACCTGCTAAATAGTGTAATAGAAAATGCAGAGAATGATGGGAGGTGTCATTTTAGCCTTTTCTCCTGTAGTTATCGTGTTTATGAAATGTTGTAACCCACTATCTGTTGTTCCCTTGTGTGGGGATTAACATCCAATTATTTCTCCTTTGCCTTTCACCACAGAATTCAGGATATTTCTAGTGAAGTTCTTGTGCTTTGCCCATCTTCCCTTTTCAGTAAAGCATTTGTGCCTCTTCTGACCTTCTCATAGGGACAGCCAGCTGCCTGTTCACCATTATAAAGTCTGGGTCTCTGCCTTTCCTTCCTTGGTGCCATACCTCTCTCACTTCCCAAAAAATAAGTTTGCGTCTCTCATCCTGCTTATCCATCAGCGGGGCAGTCTCTTTCAATCAATCAAACACGACTTATAAAGCACGGCTTATCACTTGTGAGGGTATCCATGCGCTGTGAACCCCACTGCATAGGGGGCTCAGTCGAACAGCCAGGTCTTGAGTCCTTTCCTGAATTCCAGCAGAGTGGGTGAGGTCCAGAGGTGAAGGGGGAGGTCTTTCCAGGACTTTGCTGCGAGGTAGGAGAAGGAACGTCCTCCGCTGTTGCTTCAGCAGGTGTGAGGGAGGCAGGGCACAGGTGTCTGCAGGGTTGGTGGAAGTTCAGTTGGTGGTTGATGTATGCTGGTCCAAGGTTGTGCATGGGCTTTGTAGGTGTGGACCAGTATCTTGAATTGGCATGTCTGCTGAATAGGGAGCCAGTGGAGCTTACTGAGGTGGGTGGTGATGTGGGTCCACTTAAAGAAGGTTGAGGATGAGTCTGGCCGCTGAATTCTGAATGGTCTGCAGTCTCTTTAGGAGGTGTTAGGTGATTCCTGCGTAGTGTGTTTTGCGTAGTCCAGCCAGCTGATGACAAGGGCTTTGGTGACAGTTCATCTGGTGTTGACGGGGAGCCATTTAAAGATCTTACGGAGCTTGCAAAGAGTGAGGGAACAGGTAGAGGAGACTGCGTTGATCTGGCTTTTCATGGTGAGCTTGCTGTTAAGGATGATGTAGGGGATGCTTTCATGCCTGTCTGTTTCAATGAAATGCAATGGATATCGTTTGCTATTATCGAAGCAGCTCTTTAGAATAGCTGCCAGTGAGACCCTAATTTCCCCCACCATTAAAGCTATGAACTCATGGGGTATTGTGTAGCTGAATGTTTAGTGAAAACTTTAGAAAGCATAAGGCATGTGCCATGGTAGCAATTTCATTAGGCCTTCAGGGCAAGAGCCATGGCACCGGCTGGGACCGTTTCATTGCTTGTGTTTTGACTCAATCGTAGCTCATTGGACGGCAAATGTGTCCATTGTGATACCAGTGTAAGGCCAGGTGGACTCAGATTAGTCTCATGTAGAGGCTGGGTTGTCTCTTGTGTGGTGGCACTGTCATGGCTCGTAGGACCTCAGAGCCACCTCGTATGGTGGAACACAGTTTTAATTACTTACCATGGTGAGCAACATCCAGG
The DNA here is from genome assembly GCA_963921515.1 of Calotriton arnoldi. Classification (NCBI taxonomy): domain Eukaryota; kingdom Metazoa; phylum Chordata; class Amphibia; order Caudata; family Salamandridae; genus Calotriton; species Calotriton arnoldi. The sequence goes on along the minus strand of CAWUFW010012172.1, from coordinate 318,042 downwards.
GCTTCTTTATCGACATCACAAGGAACTGCTATGCCATATTTCATTTAATTTAAACAAATAAACTGAGATCCATCCTGGGAGCTAATACCACCCTATTGGCGTGCATAACTTGTATTTGTTGACTTGACCAGCTGAGGAAGATGGGAACGATCTAAGAATACCCCTGGTTTATGATCATTTTGCAACTTCCCCATGTGACTGCAAGAGAAAGCAGCATGAGACGTGGTTATGGAATTACTTGTTGGAAGTGTTTATTGAACATTAAGCATTAACATATTGTTCAGCTTTGGAACAATTAGAAGAAATAAAGAGGTATCAAAGAACAGTTTTACACAACCATGAGTTAAGTCCTTTTACTACTTTGACATCCAGTTTCTGAAAGTAGAAAACTAGTGCATTCTGATGGATACTTAATCACCCAGATTTCTCTTCAGAACCCTATCCTCCATATGCTAGATTAGGTCTTAAAAACATTTTTCCCAGTTGTAGGTCTCCAGAGCGACACAGAACCACCCTGGCGTTCTGGGGCCCTGGTTGTTAAAAAAAAAAAAAAAAAAAGCTACATTTGCAGTCCAAAACACCAAACTTTGCTGTTTTTTTGCAGTAGGTTGAAAATGAGTGTCATAAATTCAATAATTGCCTGTGATCTGTCACTGCTGCAGGCCCTGAATTGTCAGTCTCCAGCAGCACAGCGCTTCAGAGTACGAGGATGCCCATTCCTAGAGAGGGCAGATTGTAAATTGAAAGCTCTGCTCTCACTGGTACCTTACAACCTAGTCCCTACAATGGGCGCAGGAGACTGTCGGGGGAGGATGGAGGGGGATAGCCTGAAGATTGGGAGGGGGGGGGGGTGCTGGGCGAAGTGACGAAGGCCAAATGAGTCTCATGAGAGTGGGGGGGGAGGAGGGGAGCACAGAGGAATAAGGGGGCTGCAGCCTGGGGCTGGGAAGACATTGGAAGGAGACAAATGGAGATGTGGAGAGTGGGGTCCGGGGGATATCTAGGGACCCTGCAGATCCCTGTCTTTAGCAATCACTTCAGGACAGCAGGTTTTTGGTGCAGGAGGGAGTACTGTGCATTTGCAAGACAAGTGGTTAACACCTCTGCGGCCTGCTGCTCATCCTCTTTTTTAAGAGTGCAGAACAAAAACCAATAACAGAAAGAGTCAGTTTATATGTTTTTATTACTTTTTTGCAGGTGCTTTTGTAATTTATTTATTTTATTTACAAAAGTGTGTTTTTCGGAATGTTATTATTTGAAAATTTAAAACCATGAAATCCCGAGGGGTTGGGGTGTCTGGCCGCCAGGTGGTGCCATATGACACTGACTAGCGTCGATCCCTGTTTTTCCATACCTCAAAGCTCTTCTTCTTTCACTGATGAGATTTCTCGGTGAATATGATAGTGACTGTCACGTCACTTCCTCACATCCCAAATTTCAAACACTATACTATACTGTACTATCAGATTTATGAAGCACATGGCGACCCAGATGCATCCCAGCGCTGAATAAGAGGTAACACCATACAAAACTAGGAGAAAGTCTAAAGACTAAAACTTATTTAAAAAGCCAGGTTTTAAGAGCTTTTCGAAAGTGTAGCTCATTGTCTATAATGCGGATGGCCAAGGGAAGAGAATTACAGAGCTTCACTACATTGAAGCTGAAGGACCGACCGCCCCTTCTGGCCTTTTTAGTGAGAGGGGTGGTAGCCAGATGGAGGTTCGAGGATCGAAGTGATGGATAGGGGGCAGCCCACTGGCGTAAGATAGGTGGGCCTTGCCCCTGTAAAGCTCGGTGACCGATGCACAGTGACTTAAATTCTCTCCTTTGGGCAATGGGGAGCCAATGAAGGTCTCTCAGTCCCTGCCTGACTAACTAGGGCTTGGAGATTCTAAGTAACGCATTTTGCAGTTTGTAGTTTTCAGATAACTCCTTTAGGAGACCCTAAGTACAGTGAATTGACATAAACCAAACTAAAGAGAACGAGGGCTTGGACAACCACTTGCCTCATTGTCTGGGGAGCATGGGCAGAATCATGCGAACTGTTGATGATTTTGCAATAAGTTGTATTCATCAGATCTGCACAACATCTGTATTTGACATCTTGTATCCTATGGGGACCCCTTGGCCTGTGACTGTTGCTAGTCAATGCACCTAAGGACCTTCGAGGAGAAAGAGGTGTCAGGACGCAACCCCTCTCACTTCCATCAAGTAATTGTCCTAACTGCGAGAGACAACTAAGAGATTACCCCTTACAACACAAAAATGGCCACAGGAAGGAGAAATCCTCTCAGAAACTAGCAGACTCAGTGATGCTGGTTCTCAACATCAGTCTCATTGTCTGAGCAAATTCTGGTTCTGAAGAAGATTGTGTCCGAGTTTACTACTCCATATGCCATCCCTTCTCAGATCAGGGCATTTTCTACAGCCATGTTGGACATTTTCTGGATTGCCAGTCAAGTCTCTAGGCTACTCCCCTGTGGGGCCTGGATCCTGCAGATTTGTCAGTTCCAGCCTCTGTGAGCCCCTGTGCCTTCGACTCCGTGTCTTCACATGCTGCAGCCTTGTTGCTGCTTCATAGGAAGCTTATGCCCGTTAACGATCTGATACTCATCCCTTATGAAGCACCCTCAATGCCTTCTCTATCGCTGCTTTCAGCACACATTCTGACACTGCCTGAATCTTTCAAGGTGGCAGAAAGGATCTTTGTGGCGTAGAAAAGGTTTATGCATTCTTTGATGATGAACCCTGTACTCAGCACCTTCATAGAGCTCACAGATTCACCTGGATGGGCATCTTTTCAGATCATATTCCAGTGCCTTAGACATGCCCAATGGGAATCATGTGCACACAAAGGAAGGAAATTGGAGGCTGACCGACTCCTTTCCTTGCAATAAAGATCCTGGCTTTTACTTAGATTTACATAATTAAATTGGCCTTTATGGTCTCCAGAAGAGGAAACCCCTATCTCTGAAGCCCACCTTCAGAGGTCTGTTTACTTCTCTGGTGTGGAAAATAGCAGAAACCCTAAATGGCCCTTGCGTACTGCTAAAGTGAAGTCCAACATCGTTAGCCAAGTTCTTCACTTGACTTCAGTTGCGCTGGAAAACCTGCTTTCAGACCTGGTAATTAAAGATTTGAACACCTCCAAACAATTCCGAAGTGCATCCTGGATTCTGCTCACAGGATGACTTAACTCATGGCTTTCTGATTACTTTATAACAGAATGCCTGGATGCACTCCAAAGGTTGTTTGGGAGGTGTTCCGGCTTTATTAATGAACCTGCCCTTTGATTGTGAGCGGATCTTCATGATAAAGGCGGATTCCTCCGGAAAATGTTTAAGAATAGTTGTGTGACTGCACACTTGCTGAGCTTGGCCTCCCCAGCCAAGGAGCAAGTAGTTCCACCAGGGGTAGCCTTGCTTCCCGGGTTTCTGCAGGGGGACACTACACTTGGCAATGGCAACCTTTGGAGCCAGCTCAGACCCTTCTGCACATTTATTGCTTGTTTGGTGGCTTGAGGGGTGCCAACAACACCAGCAGTAGCTCCTGTCTCCCCCATCTTCTGCTGGATGTGGCTCCTCAAAACTGTTTTGACTCTCCTCCACTAACGGCGGCTTCCAGTGGAGAGAACGGTCTCCTACTTCACCACCAACTGGGAGATGATCACAACAGAGTGTTGCATGTTCTAGCTTATCTGAAAGGATTACACCCTACCCATCCTTTCCTCCCAGCAGACTGCTCTCCTTCTGTAAGGAATTGCTCTATGAAACATGCCTTGATCTTAGAGTGGGAGGTTCTTTCTGTTGAACAAAGGGGTAAGAAAACTGGTGCCTAAGGAGTAGAGGGACAAAGGATTTTATTACCTGTTCTCTTTGTTCCAGAAGGAAGGTGGTCTTGGACCCAATCTGGACCTGGGGCTCTTGAATCTCTTCATTCGACATGACAAGTTTGAAATGCCTTCCCTGATCCAGCCTCTTCTGACCCTCAATATGGAGGATTGGTTGGTGTCTCTGGATGCCTGATCCTCCCTGATTTCAAGCGGTACTATAGAGTCACTGAGGTCCACACTACTAGTTTGAAGTATTAGAATTTGGTCGAAAGACCCTCCATAAATAAGTATTGGCCATGCTGCACCATTGCTCAGAAGGTTAGCAGTCCAAGTATTTCTGTGATTGTTGGAGTACTGGCTGGTGAAGGAGAAATCCTATGCCCTAGTCATGGTGCATCTTGGAGGCATGATGACTCTTCTGTACAATTTGGGCTTATTCATCGACACCAAAGTCTGATCTCACACCCACTCATAGGCCGACCTTTGTAGCTACACTGTTGCAAACTATCTATATGAAGACTTTTCCTCTTCCTCAGAGGATAGAGCTGTGGCTCTGTAAGCCCACTTCCATCTCGGCCTAATGACCTTGTGCATCTTGTTGGAGCTTCATGTTAGATGACATATGAGGATCCTTCAGTATCACCTGAGGCACCAGTGGTTAGAGTATCGGGGTAGCTTCTTGGCTCTAGTACAGCTTTTGGACACTGTTCTCGTGAATCTATATTGGTGGATGTGTCCAGCCAACCACTAGGTGATCAGCTCTTCAGAACTCCACAGACAGAAACAGGTCACCGGCATTACGAATGCAGTGTTGCTATAGACTCCTTATCTTTTCAGGATGATGGTTTAGGGCCTAATAAATGTGATGCAGTTGTGGGTAGTCTGCCTTGCCCTGGGAGCAGTTTTCCAGTTCATCCCGGGGAGCACCATTCAGAGCCTATGAGACAACACTGCCTCAGTTACATCAACTGACGGGGTCCTGTTTTGGGTCCTTGTCCCTGTGTTGGGAGGCCTTATAGCTGTGACAGCGGCAGACCACTTTGCCGGCACCCTCAGTGTGAGAGCGGATTCACTCAGTCACCTTTCACTAGAGGGCCACAAGTGGAAACTTCATCCTGAAATTATGGAAATTAAATTTTCCTGATTCAGATGTCCATGGTGGATCTCATCACAATGGCCCTGAATAAAGAGTCCTCACTTTTGTGTGGTGTGCTTTCATTTGAATGATACCCTAGAGGATGTCTTCAGGTTCAGTCTGTCGCACACTCTGCTCTATGCATTCCCACAAGTGCCATTTTTTTTCTTCAAAGATCCCACAAATTATGCAGGATATTGAGCGCAACTGATCACCCCAGAATGGGTAAGAAGGATTTAATATGCTCACATTTGGCCCAATTTACCTCTTCCGTAAACAGTAGACCTGTTTTCGCAAAGGATGGGCTGGTCCTCCACCCCAGTCCTTTAATCCTTCTGCTGCAGATGTGAAGATTGAGCAGTGCAACCTAGAGTCCTGCATACAACCGGAAGTGAAAAGCTTTGCCTTTGCTGACAGAAAACCTGAACCAAAATCAATTTATGTGGGGTACTGGGCAAAATGTGCTGCTTGGTGTGAGTTTGAGGATTTGAAACCCAGTCCAGCATCTCAGGCTGCCTTATCCACCCACCCATGCCTCCCTGATCACCTTCTTTGTTTCCTAAAAAGGTTTTTTGACTTTTTTCTCCCACTCATTTCTTTATTCCACAGTGGGTTTGAAGTTAACCTTCCTTGTGACCTCGCTGTTTGGATAGATGCACGGTGCTTGCTTGCCTAGAATACAGTGCTCTTAGTGGCCTTAACTTTGGCCTGTAGTGTCGGTGAAGTACAGGCCTTTTCCCCTATCTTCTACAGCTTTTTTTTATTTATTTTTTTATAACCAATACAAGCTGATATTTCGCACGTGCCCTTCCTTCTCACTGAAGGTCGTGTCTACATTTCACAAGTCTGAAAATATACACAGTAGTTTGACCAAAAGTATTATATACTCTTACAAACATGTTTGATTTAGCAGTACTTTTGTATTATATTTTAATTGTCTGTGGCAGGGTATATTGTGAACCATTTCAATAAAAAATGGTGAAACGTTTGCACCATTACATTTCTTCTGCATGCTCTTCTGAGTACAGGTTATTTTTGTTTACTATGTCACGGCAGCTAGAAAGAGCTGCAAAATGTAACGCATGTAAGGCTTAAACTAAGTAAACTACTGACCTTAGTCTTGGTAGGTTTCACGCAGTGGTGCCTGCTACTGAATAGTACGGGTGGGGCAGGGTGCGGAGGGAGAAAAATAAATTCACTTACCTACCGGCCACCGCCTCTCCTCCATCGTCCTTCTGTCCACAGCGCACAGAAGCAGGAAGCACACAGGCTCCCAGACTCCCCTAGCCAATCACGATGCAGCTGTCACCAGCATGACAGCAGCGTTGTGTTTGGTCTGAGCGGCCTGGTTCGCCGCTCAGACAGGGACTGGGAGCCTGGGACAATTCTCCACTCGGCTGTACAACACAGAGAAATGCTAAAGCGCGCATGACTGTTTGGTCAGGGCAAGTCTGCCGGCCAAACCGTCATCGAACTTATGGTGCATCAACCACTCCTCCCCGTGTGACACAGCCCAGCCCCACCCAGTACTAAAAACCAAAGTGGCACAATACGGAAAAATAAAATGATGACATTGCATTATACTTTTTTCCTTTTTGCGGGTGGTTCGATGCTCCTCCGCCTTGCACATGCAAATCCATCTTGAGCACTGCCTCAAGAAGACCTGTTCCGCTGCTGGGCACTGTCACCAACCAGGTCAACTTTAACCTAATCAGTGAGGGTTATTGCGAGTCCACGTGATATAGACTTACAGGGGCGGTGCGTCCATTGGGGCGTTGGGGCGTAGCCCCCCCCGCCCGCAGCTCCCTCGGCGTCTTTGAACCTAAGTAAACAATCAGTTTACTTAAGTTCAAAGAGCCGAGGGAGAACTAACTGACAATCATGTCAGTCAGCATGACGTCGGACCGCCCACCCCCTTCAGAGTCTGAAGGGGGTGGGCGGTCCTGCGTCATGTTGACTGACATGATTGTCAGAGCTCAGAGGGACCAGGGGCAGCAGGCAGCACCACAAGTGCGCATGAGTGGGCAAGGGCACCGAATTTTCGCGCCGTGCCCAGTCATGCGCACTTGTGTGTGCACTGGCTTGCGCATGCCCATTAGGAGAGCGAGGGCTGAGCAAAGGCTCAAACCTCGGTCTCCTAATGGGCAGGCGGGCGAGAGGTAACCGTGCCTTAGCCAATCCTGGCGCTGCCAGCAGCGCCAGGATTGGCTGAGAGGGGCTGTAGGCAGGGCCAAACGGAGTCGGACCCGAGGCGGCGCGGACGGCGGACCTCCTCAGAGTCAGGTAGGATTTTGTTTTATATTCCTCTTCTCACTGCGGGCACAATAGGATGTTTTATGCTTTACTCTGACGTCACAACAATATGCTTTCCCTGTGTGTTCGCTTTTTCAATGGGGTCGCACTGATATATGGTTGACCTGCTTTGACGTCACAATGTTTTGTTTCCGCATTTTGTTTCAATGTGATGCCGCAATGGGATGTTTTGCTTTACCCTTCCACTTTCAGTCTTCCACCACAGTGCTGCTATTCTGTTCTGCTTTGCTTCACAAATTGAGTTCCTACTCTGTAGTTTTACTGGTTATTTAGAGTAGTGTTTCAGTTTCTGCTTTATTCCTGTAGGACTGGTTTTATTTTGTACTATTCCGTACTCGCAGAATAACGTCACATCTACATATTTTTCTGGGTGTCACCTCTGCTCTGAAAGCGCAACGAGTCACTCGTCCTGTTATTTTGCTCTGATGTCACAATCTTTGATGTAATCTGTTTTCTCTGATGCAAGAATGACACATTTTTACTTTTATTTGGTGTTTTACTTTCTCTTCTCTCCCGTCACAAGAAGATATTTTCATGTGTACTCGCTTTGCTCTGGTTTCACGGGTTTCTTCTGTGTATTTGTGTCCTTTGTTTTTCTGACGCCACAACAAGTTGTCTCTGTGTTTTGTCGTCGTTGCCCCGTCAAATGTGTGTGCCTCTCCGTTTTGCTTTTTCTAAAGTCATAGAAATGTCTGTTTCATTCGGACTGATGTGAAAATAAGATGTTTAAGTACATGTTTTCATGCACCCAAAAATCAGGACGAGTTTTGCTTATTTGTGATTTCCTCTAACAGTATATCATGTTGTGTATTTATGCTGCCCACGCGTTCGCTTTCCTCGGATGGTGCGGTGATGTGATGTTATAGGCAGAGTGGGGAAAGGAGGAACCGCTGTTGGTGTAATATGGACATAGAGTTAAAATAAAAGCGTAAGAGGAGAGAGAGAGGGAAAGGAAGAGTGGGAAGAAGTAGCCACGGATCAAGAAATGGAAAGGGCGGGAGCAAAGGGGAGTGCAAAGAGTGACAATGAAAGGAGGGGACAGGGAGTGCAGATGAGAGAGAGGTTCACATAGAGGAGGGATGGACAGAGGGGAGTGCAAAGAGTGATAATGAGAGGAGAGTGACAGGGATGGAGATGAGAGAGAAGTTCACAGAGAGGAGAAAGGGACAGAGGGGAGGAGAACGAGTGTCGATGAGAGGGGGTGACAGATGCAGAGGAGAGAGATTTGCAGGGAGGGACAAAGGGAAGTGGAAAGAGGTACAGCAAGCAGAGTCACACGGATGGAGATAAAGAGCGTGTGATGAGGTTCATAAGGGCCAAATGAGAGTGGAAAGAGTGGCAATGAGAGGAGAGTGACCGAGAGAGAGGTTCACAGAGAGGAGGGGAGGGCAAAGGGGAGTGGAAAGAGTGACAGCAAGGAGAGAGTGAAAGGATGAACATGAAAGAGGGTGCAATTCAGGCAGAGCTGTATGGGGGAAAACAGGAGGTAGAAAGAGTGATGGGGGAGACCTAAAGGTGAGGGGGAAGTGCAGAGGGCAGCTGAGGAGAGGGTGGCAGAGATGGTGAAGGGTGTGAGACACAAAGACACCGAAACACAGAAATGAGTGGGAGGCAGAAAAAGGAACGTGGTAATTTTTTAACACAGAAAGAAACTCGACTTGCTGGGACAAGCACTCAGTATTTCCTCATCCAGCCCAGCGCGTCTCCTGGAAGCTCCCAGAAAGGGGAAGGTGTGACCAGGGGTGCTTGTGAGGTGGCACCGGGCCCAGTATGTCTGGCTGCGGGTTTTGTGTTTGTCACTTTGTGAGTAAATAGAGTATTTCAACGTCTGCTTGCAGCTGCAGCAGTCTGTGTACTTTTTGTGTACAGGTCTTTAAGCCTAAACAAATGTTTGTGACTCGTGCTTTATGTGTGTACTTGATAGTGTTTGAGTGTGTGTTTGTACTTGTGTTGGGGTGAAGTTGATGGATATAAGGATGTTGTTACAGATGCTGTCATAACAGTGCTTTATCAACCTTCCTGCTTCCTCAAATTTGCTTGAAAATGCTCCATTTATCCACTCTTTTTTCAAAATTTTCTCGGGGAGAACCCCCCCCAGTGCAGTACCACGATAACTTTACGCCACACCACTTTCAAATGTCACCAGCCACCACTGTAGACTTATGATATACGACTGGGGATTTCCGAGTCACTAAAAGTAAAGAGCATGTGCTGGGTTGGGATGGTACACAGAGCAGTGCCAAGAGTTATGGTTAATTCTGCTGCCTCTCACTGCCCCTGACATTTGTGTTTGTCTGGCTTTTTTTAATTAATGGGGAAGCAGTCTATCAGTGTATTTCAAATGATAATTAAGCCTGGAGAGCGTAGCCTATTATGCATAATTCCAGAATGTCTTTTGCTTTTAGAAGTGATTTTAGCAACGTCAAAAATAAGTCCAAGTGCAAAAACCGCGAACTATAATTGAAGGAAATGCACAAGATGATATGTAGAACCGCAGTGAGTGCCAGGAAACTATCCCAGGATATTCCCACAGGAGCCTGCTTGATTGGTTTTTGCCTCCGTTATTATTCATGCAGTTGCCAACTCTCTGAACGTCCCAGCATCTTCTGGTTTATGATGCCCTGCCATTTCATATTGCCAGTTTGCATTATTCTGTGAGAGCCTGAATTAGAATGTGGTTGTAGTAATTTGCAAGCTGTTAATACACCTCTGTCGGCTTTCACAGGGGCTGAAAATAATGCAGAACCTGCTGCACATTTAAAAAGCAAGACCCCAATTTAATTAATGAGCAAGAAAGAAAATACATGCATTGTAAAAACATGATCGGGACAAAGATGTGGTGCACCTGTAATCATCTTCTGTCTTCCTCTAACCCATACTCGCTCTCAGAAGACCCCTCCACCACTAGGACCAACTTCCACAACTGCATGACGAGTGTCATCGACTGGATTAAGTCCAACTGCCTGAAGCTCAACACTGACCAGATGGAAGTGCTGATCTTTGGGAACAACACCTCCCTGTGAAACGACACCTGGTGGCCCCACGAACTCTAACCCACACCGACAGACCACTCCCGCAAAATTGGCATCATCCTAGATCGCAAACTCACCATGAAATTCCAGAACAACTCAGTCACCTCCACCTGCATGCTCTGAACGATCTTTGGATGGCTCCCAGTCAGCACCATGAAAACTGTCACTCAAGTCCTAGTCAGCAGCCAGCTGGACTACGGCAACGCGCTCTACGCAGGAATCACCACCTAGCTCTTGAAGAGACTCCAGGCGATACAGAACTCAGCGGCCAGACTCATCCTCGACCTCCCCAAACAGACCTACATCACACCCACTTCAGGAACCTCCACTGCCTCCCCATCTAGAAAAGATGCCTATTCAAGATGCTGAGGCACGCCTACAAGCCCGTCCATGACCAAGGACCAGCCTACATCAACCACCGCCTGAACTTCTACCAACCCTCCAGACACTTGCCTCTCTCTGTCACACTCCCCACATCCTCAGAAGCCACAGTGGAGGACTAAACTTCTCCTACCTCGCCGCCAAGTCCTGGAACGACCTTCCCCTTCACCTCTGAACATCATCCTCTCTCTCAGAATTCAGAAAGGGACCAGACACCTGGCTTTTCGACTGATCCCAGCAAGAACCTAGCACCTGGATACGCTCGCGGGTAATTAGCCACGCTTTGCAAGTCCAAGCTGATTGATTGATGGCTGCTCTACAGACATTCAGCCAGTGATTGATAGAGGAACTGCCCTTCAAATTTGCAAATATGCAATCTTTACAATTGCATCAGCCTTGGCCACACCGGGAAGATGCATGATTCAAATGGCTTGCATCTATGACCAGCTTTTTTAATCTAACGCTTTTCTTCTTTTCATCTTGAATGTTCATTTTTTTCGGTAGTTGTTTTACTCCCTTCCATCTGTGCGTGCTCTGCATGTTGTATCATTATATTGCCCTGATAAAGGAGACTTTTTTCTATGTCTTGCCGGGCCATGCTTTTCAGTTCCATCTATTGCAATACTTAAGGATATAAAAGTCCTGGATACCAGTGGATAACATTAGGCAGTTGGCGAGGGCCCTGCCCCAGACAAGTTCAAGAAGGACTCCGATTTATACTCTACTACACGCACCTCTGTAGTATGGTGAGTTTTCACCAAGATTTAGGTGCCGATTTGAGATCATGAGAAAGGGACAACAGCCTTCACTAGTATAAAAAAGTATATTATTTTCGGCTAAGCAAGCTTTATACCTATTTCACTCCTCAAGAACCAAAACAGAGGTGCCTCAACATGTCTCGGGTACAGCATCCAATTTTCAGGACTGCATGCAGGGCGTCAGTTTCTGGATGTCCTCGAACTGCTTGAAGTTAAACTCAAGCAAGACAGAAGTTCTGACTTTTGGCGCTTCGCCTTCCTTTTGGTTCCCGGCTGGTTGCCTTCTGAGCTGGGCTCTGCACCGATCCCTGAGAGGAAAGTCAAAAATCTTGGTGTCATCATTAACGACAAGCTATCCTACCTTGACCAGGCAAACTCTGTTTAAGCATCAGCCTTTTATGCACTCTGGCTGGTCAAAAAAAAATCCTTCCGTTCATCCCAGCTACCCTACAGAAGTCTTTAGTCACTGACCTCATTCTGTCTAAAATAGATTATTGTAATGGGCTTTACCTCAATGTCCATCAACATGCTTTAAATAAGTTTCACACTTTGCAAAACGCAACAACACATTTGCTTGTCAAAATTCCCAAATTTCAATCAGTTTCCACATTTCTAGGGAAGCTTCACTGGTTACCTGTCAGGCTGAAGATCCATTTCAAAGCACTGTGTATTGTTTTCAAGGCGCTTCACAATCAAGGTCCTATCTGTCTTCAAAACGGTTTCACCAAGTACACACCTGCCAGAGCTCTCCGCTCAGCCTCTGCGCTCCTAGTCGTTATGCCCAGAATCAGGCGCGCTACCTGGGGTGGCAGAGGCTTTATTCACAACGCTGCCAAATTATGGAACAACCTTCCTCTTGCTGTTAAGGCTCAGCCGACTCTTCTGGCCTTCAGGAAGGAGCTGAAAACTTGGCTGTTCTCCTTCGCTTAATGCCCTTATCTTCTCTCTTTTTACGCCTCACTACACTTTCCTTTTTTTTCTGTGTCTCATTTGTAGCATTGCTAGCGCCAAAACGCCTCCGGGCAATCGAGCGCTCTATAAAACCTCATAATATAACATCAGAAGACTGGTACTTCCTGTGGGCAGTGTTAGCTGGAGCAAGACACCCGGGCTGACACGGGTTATAGTTACATACGTAAGTGCATTTAACCACAGTAGAAGCCTGTCGGACTGTATTCTGGAGCCCCAGACAGAGGATACTGGGACACAACTGTGGTAGTGGAAGTTGTTGCCACTGGTGTCCTGGAGTCCGTCCTACTATAGCCGTGCAAGAGATCCTTAGAATTGCAGATATATCTCAAAAACACAGTTCTTACGAGTCAGTAGCTCCGTCCGGGGCTAGCGCGATGCTGAAAACAACAGAGTCTAACAGTTCCAGCCGACCGCGTCGGTACGGGCAGACTCGTGGCAAAGCGTGGACAGACTCATGAACAGTACCTTTCTTGTTGCAGCTGGCACGTTGGTGCGAGCCGGTCGTGGCAACCGTCGCGGTTGCTTTGCAAAATGGAAGCGGTGCAGGGTGCAGTGCTCTCTCGATGCGGTGCAGGCAGCGGCTCGGTGACGATCGTCCAGATGGTGTCAGCGAGACCAAGGCTTATGGTGCAGGGTGAGGTGGTGCTCGATGCGGTACTGGCAGGTTGTGGTGCAAGCGACAGAGCCGGTTAGCGGGAGCTGGTGTCGGTCTGCCCAGACTGCTGTGTGGGACGAGGCGGTGCGTCGTGAGGCTTACGACTGGTGCCCCCAGCCACGATGCGGTCACGGGTGTCGAAGTCAGCAGCAGCGATGGCGTTGGTGAGACCAGGATGGTGAAGTGAAGCGAGGCGGTGCCCACAGGTCTCAGTGCAAGCAGTGGCTCAGTGGCGGCGGTCGTCATCGTCGTTGAGACCAGGGTTGCGGTGCGAGATGGACGGGGCCTTCTGCGGTGCAGTCAGGACACAGAGCCAGCGATGGAGTCTGTTGCGTTTCCCTTCTCTGTGGCAACTGAAACAACGGTTCCAGAATGGTACCCAGAGGGTGGTGAAGTCTTTGCAGTCCCTGAGACTTCAGAACAGGAGGCAAGCTCTACTTCAAGCCCTTGGAGATACTCAGCACGAGTAAAGAAAGTTCAGTCCTTTCACCAGCAACTGCAGGCCAACCCAACAAAGCAACAGCACAGCAAAGGGGCAGTACTCCTCCTGGTAGCTCTTCCAGCTCTTCTTTTTGGCAGGTTCCTTGATTCCAGTGAGTTCTAAAGTTCTGGGGTCTGGGCCTCAATATTTATACTCTAAATCCCTTTGTTCTCTCAGGCAGGGAGTGTCTGTGCTTAGTCCAAACCAGTTCTGTCTTCTCTGGCCCAGCTTCCTGCAGGAGGTGGAGACAGCATTGTTCAAGGCAGACCAGGCCCATTCAGGTGCAAGGAAATCTCCTCCCACTACTCTAAATGCAGCCCAGGTCTATTCAGCCCAGCCCTGACTCATCCAGGAAAGTCAGGACACACCTCGACCCCCCCCGCCCCCCAGTGGCTGTCTGAAGAGAATGCACATCCCCAGCCCCTGTCACTCCAAAACCAGACAGTCAATCCACAAACCCAGCAGAGGCACACAGGATGGCTAAGCAAGAAAATACCTACTTTCTAAAAGTGGTATTTTCAAACACAGAACATAAAAATCATCTTTACTAAAAGATGCATTTTTACATTCTGAGTCCAGGCATACTAAACTCCATTTCCCTATCTTGTCCCAATGGGAAGTTATGCTTATAAGATGTTATAAGTAAAAACTCCCATTCTTTCCTATGGGACAGATAGTTTTGCAGTGGTGAAAAACGAAATACACTAGTTCACCACCAGGACATGTCACACACACCAGTACATGTCCCACCTTTAACATACACAGCACCCTGCCCACAGGGGTAACTTGGGCCTACCTTAGGGGTGACATATGCAAGAAAAGGGAAGGTAGGGCCTGGCAAGTGGGTGCACTTGCCAGGTCGACATGGCAGTCACAACCGCGTGCAGACATTGCAGTGGCAGGTCTGAGTTACCTTTACAGGCCTACTTCTGTGGGTGGCACAATCAGTGCTGCAAGCCCACTAGTAGCATTTGATTTACAGACCCTTGCACTCTCAGTGCACTTTACTAGGGACTTACCAGTAAATCAGATATGCCAATCATGGAAACACCAATCCATAACACAATTTACACAGAGAGCATATGCACTTTAGCACTGATCAGTAGTGGTAAAGCGCCCAGAGTCCTAAAACCAACAAAGACGGGTCAGGAAAAAATAGGAGGAAGAAGCAAAAAGCTTTGGGATAACCCTGCAAAAAGGGCCATTTCCAACAAGGAGTATCCAAAACAAGACACAGTGAAGTCCTAGATCTCTGCAGCTGCCTATCCGCAGCTTGGTGCAGTCAGAAGGGCAGACCCCACCTACCCTTCGAACAACAGAAAATGCAGTCCAGCCCTACCATCCACCAAATGGCTGTGCTCAAAAAGAACTAATCAGCAACTCTTTACTAACAAGGTCATCATTAAATTTCTAAAGGAATATCTGTCTCCATTCTCCTTCACTTCATTCTCTGGGTTGCCACCCTCTATCTACAATCAAAATGCTTCCACCCTCTGATGAAACTTTATCCACCCTTCACCTTATGCTGTGGTAAACCAAAGGCCATCCATTAGCCTCGGTACTCATTCTCATTGCAAACAAAGTCCTACCATAAATGTGCTACACACTCACTGCATATACATGCACTCAGCACGTACAAGGAATGCCAGTTCAAGGAACTGGGTTTCACATAGCAGAGGAACTTAGATTAATAGAAGTCTTTTTGACTCAGAAAATGGTCTGGTCACTATCGATCTGAAAAAACAAGGTACGCTGCCACCCCTGCTTTGTTACTTACCCAAGGCATATACTGTAGCCCCATGCTCACTGGGAGGACACAGTTGGTGCACCCCTCCAGATCACAGAACAGGTTATGGACCTCGTATCATCAGAGACAGTTGTAGCCCCATGCACACGTTCAAAAACAGCATGACCCCAGGGCCAGTCAAAAAGTTAGAATACCAGTTTCACAAGCAGTCAGGCACTCCGGTCAGGGTGTACGTGCATTCATCATGCAGGGGACTTTCCTTCACCAACACAGTTAAAGCATCCATCTTAGTCTCTGAGGTAAATATTTTCGCTTTGTAATAAGTTTATAGAAAGGCCACTTAGTGCTCTTTTTTTCGTGTTACTCCATCTAATGAGTGAAGCCTAAGTAAGGTAAGTCCCAATTTACATGAGCACATCATTTACTACTCCTTATCCTTTACGCCCCTTATCCCCAATTTCCTCACTCAGCTCTCTTAGTCATTTTTTTATTTAATTTTTTATTTATTTCCCCGACTTTCATCTGCTTCTGATTCATCTGGCTTTGCTACTATATTAAATGGTATTCCTCGGTGGGATGTTGTCTCGCTGGACGCGCCTCTCCCTGGCCATCCCTCCAGCTAGCCAGCCTTCCTGTCTGCAGTAGGCCCTCATCCGACTTCTTTGTGCCCTCTCCTGCTCACACTCCTTCCCCACTGCTTGGACACTTCCCCACTGCCTGGACACTTCTCCCAAGCCCCTACTTGTAAAACAAGGCTAATTTCTCATCAAAATGGATCCGCACCATTTGGGCTGGTGGATAATGGTTTTACTAGATGTCTCAGTGGATGTTTTTTCATTCAGTCCCAACATAGATACTAATTCGCTCAACCCCATTTACTCCCTTGTGATTTACAAGAGCATTGAGCTCGAAGGTTCTGGCAGATCAAGTCCCTTTTTAGGTCGAGCCTGAGCCAGCGCGCATGCGTTGCTCTGCGAGGCTTCTTGTGTTTACTCCGTGTGTGTCTGACTCCTCCCACACAGGATTGGCTTTTGCGTGTGTCTTTCAATAATGAAAGCACGCAAATGTCTAAAGGCGGGCGCATGTTCTACCTCCACCTCTTTTTTAATGTTCACTCCCACGGCGTTTTGCTCTCGGGAGCGAGCAGCGGCGCGCAGGGTGGCAGCTGCATTCCTCGTGGGTCAGGTTACCATTTTTTTTTTTTTACTTCTTCAGCGTTGCAGGGGTTTTGAACCCGCCCTGCACTTGTGTTTTAGTAGCTTTAGAAGTGCTGTGGGTGGAAAGAAGGAGGGAAGACGCAGGGTCGTTTGCAGAATGGAAACTTTATTTTAATTTTTAATTTTATTGAAATGGGGCCGCCGCTGCGAAGTTCTTTCAAGCACATAAACGCCACAGCTTATGGCCACCCATAAAACTCGGAGGGAGAGGCTGCGAGGGTTCGTTCCACGCAGACTTCTGGGGGATCTTGAACTTAAGCGCAAATCTACCCATGTTATATTTTCTTTACATTGCTTTGAATCTCGAGAAACAAAGGCTTGTCCGGCCTCTGTGCCTGCAGACGAGAGGGCTGAGGAATGCGTGTTTTGAGACATGTCTGATCAGCTTACCCCATCAGCTCTACTTGGGGCGCACATCACCCCCCACATTATGTTTTCCCAGATATAGGTTTGAGCTCGAGCCCTCGGTAACCATCCAAAGGGGCATGGAGGTATGAAGTGGGCCAGTCCCCGAAGTGCCACGGAGCCGGCAGTCTGTTACTGGCGCTCTAGAATGGACCGAATCGGGTCCCTAGAATGGTGCTGGCCATGGGGCTTTTAATGCGATCCGAGGAGACGTGACCATCAGGTTTGTTGCTTTAGCATTTCCTCTTAAATATTAACTGGCGCTGCACAGCTTCAGGGCACTATGCTGGACGGTTCAGTGAGTACATATACAAATAAAGGTCATATTTAATTTTGTTTTGGAGTGGTGTGAACTTTTGTCCTGTTCTTTTTTTTATTCTAGTTTGCGTCGAAAACAGAAATAAGACACCTTAGAATATCCACACGGGACTTAAAGAAAATCGTTATTAGTAGGCGGTGCAGAAATATTTATTTTTAACATGTTTTTCACATGCTGAAGTTACACATATCTAATGGTGACGTGTACACACTGGAAAGACGGCACTTCCTTGAAACAATAAGGAAACTGGCACCGGACGGCTTATGCAGGCATCGTCCAAAAACACAATTTAGAAGAATTCTACGGCTATAAATCCAAATGGAGGCGATCTGAAAACGTATGTAGGCTGCTCGGACAGTTTACATTAGGAGCAGCCTTATCTTGGGGTAGCAGAGTCATACAGGTGTACCTGATCAATAGTATCGACAGAGACACCACAATTATAGCTCGGTTTTATTTAGGGATTATTGTTAACACTCTTTACCCTTGTGGCATCCGTGCACCCAACCCTTCGCCATGTTGCTTCAGTGCCCCCCTGCCCTCCCCTTGTTGCTTTTGTGTGTACCTCGCCCTCCCCCTTGTTGATTCTGTGTGCCCCGCCCTCCCCATCTTGCTTTTACGTCTCTGCCGTCCTCCTGTTGCTTTGGTGTCCCTCTGCCTTTCCCCGTGTTGCTGCTGTGTTCCCCTGCCCTGCCCATGTTGCTTCACCCCGTGCTCTCCCTATTGTTTCTATTTCCCTGATTGCTTTATAAAGTATTAAAAAACGCTTTTGCACGTTTTATTTTTGATTACCGATCTTTCTTGGATCAGTATCTAAAAACAGAAAGTGTCCATGTCATTTTGTCGACGAACATGCATGGTGCCTACAGAATGAGGCTGACAGCCACGCAAAGTTTTTTTACATTTTACTTTAGCTATGCTACACAGCATTGCGGACGCTGTGCAGCGTGGCTACAAACCATTGGCGAGACCTATTGGCTTTGCCAATGCTTGTATTTACATGACGCTGTGATGACATGAGGCCATGGTGAAACCAAACGCAGGGTTCCACATATGGATGGCACAGTTATTTATGATAATTTCCCAGAATATAGAACAAACATACAAGTAAATCAAATGCTCACATGAGAGCGATAAATGACTGAGGGGGTAGGAATTTATTGGCTCTGACTACTAATAACGCAGAGCCAATGTTGATAAGCTTCTGGAGTATCCTGGCAAAGCTCATAACATAAACAGCAAACACTCCTCAAGAGAGGACTACGCACATCAACTCAAAAGTGGCAGAGGGGCATGGCCAGGGCAGTGGAGGTAGATATGCACCTACCTGTCCCACCATCCTGGCCTACTATTTCTAATGCGTTTTTAAAGCTCTTCACAGCCTCCATCTGCCCCGGAAGTGCTTGAAGCAGTGACAAAAGGATGGGAGCTGAATTGCACAGTGGTGGTACTTAAGGGAAAGGCTGTGTTAAAGCATATGGTGGTCGGTGAAATTAGGCACAGCTTAGTGTGTCGGGACAGGTGGAGCAGCCCCAGCAGAGAGAAGTGGGCAAAAGGAGGTGATATGCAGAAAATCAGGACTGGTCTCCCAGTTCCTTAGCATGAAGGCGAAGTAGAGGTCCAGCGTGGAGGTGGGAAGAGAACGGTCCTTCCTTCACCCTCTAGCCTTCCAAAGAGGCCTAGTGAGAAAGTTGGCTGTGAGGAATGGACTAAACAGCTGACAGAGGGGCCATGGCTGTAAATGAAAAGAGCGCAGAGAGCGGATCTCTACATTCAAAGTTAGAGAGAAGGGGGACACTAAAGAGCAGAGTGGCAACCCATAGAGGATCATATTGGCAAAAGCAGACTGGGTCTCCTGAGGAACAAACTCTTGGAGGCTTTGCGGTAAGTGGGAAGCAGCACTATGAGAGAGGTCACTCTCACAACGGATGAAGGACACAGTTGGCAAACCCTGAAAAGGTGGGGGCTGGAGACTGTGGGCAAAAGGGGCCTGGCACCGGGGGTTACACCACAAACCCAAATAAAGTATCCATAATTATAAGGTCATAAAGCGCTGGGGCCGAAATAGAATCCCTAGAGCAATTTGGTGCTGGGTTCGGTGAGGTTCAAGAGGGGGCATGAATCACAGCACCCCCAATAGCCCCAAAGAAGAAATCAGAGGTGTGCATGGTAGTAGCTTAATGGTGAGTAATCTGAGTCCTGGGAGTGAAGCGGCTGGCAAAACACCCCTGGAAGCTAGGTTTCCTCTCCTTTAGTAAACAAAAAAGACACATGCAAAGCTAATCAGAGTGGGGCTGACCAGGAAACAATAGCAGGGGCAGCAAACCTAGAAGTTCTTGGAGTTTAAAGTCTAGGTTCACATGGAAGAAAAAAACCCTTGTGCTCACTCCTGGGGCAGTGAGTGACAATCTTTGGGAAAACAGGCATTACAAGAGGTGTGATTCCCGGGACTGACTAGAGAGGTGGGATAAGCTTCCCAAGGACTGAATCCTACAGTATGGCAATCGTAGAGATAAGAGCTGGTCCTTTTGCGCCAATCGCCTCAATTTCCCTCAAGCAAGAAACCTAAGGGTGACATTGGAGAGAAGGCGAATCCTCCGCAGTAAATGTGTATGTAAGGAGGTAGTAAAGTCATGAATGAATTCACGGAGGCTCTCTTCAAATGCTTAAAAGAAGAATTCGCTTAACTGAGGTCGGATCTCAAAAGGATCTTCAGAGGTAAAAAAAAAGATGCAGATGACCTTAGGCAGTGAGCCGTTTCATAGAAAGAATCAATAATGACATATCAATGGAATAAGCGATCTCTAGACAAAGTGTGGTCTCCTTAGAGGTACACGATGTCATACCGCAAGAAAATTTTGAAGACTTAAAAAACCAATCCAGTCACAATGTAAGTATTAAGGAGGTCCCACTGAGAGCAGAAGAGCACAACACTGATGACTTCATTTCAATACTTTACCACTCCTTTCTAGCGTTAGAAGACACCTAATGGTTGAACTAGGTAGCATGTAAGAACAACACACAACTAAGAACCTGCTATTTGACATCCTGACCAGGGTATAACATTTTCACTGAACGAGAAGATCATGGCTTATGCAAGGAAAAGAGGGGAAATTAATTTTGGGGGGGGAAATGGACCTGCATCAGAATCTCTCTGTAGTAACTTTACAGAAAAAAAAGCTTTCTGGTCAGTCATTGAATTTCTGAGAGCCAACAATGTGTTTTACTGTTGAACGACTCCTTCTAGTTGATATTTTGCTGGGAGGACCTGTTGTTTATGGTGACGTAAGTTGGAAAAGCTAAAAAGAAATTGTGTTTAAATGAAGAAAGGGCTGAGAAAGAATGTCACACTGAAATATCAAAGAAAGAGTCCCCAACAGCTTCTGGTAGCAAATGGGAAAAGGTGAAGAAAGGGAAGACAGTTAACAAGTCAGCTACAGAAATTAAGGATAACGACCACAATGAAGTAATACAACAGTTATGAAAGGTCAACACTCTTGCACTATGAACGGTCCGCCATGTTACCAGCACTACCACAGATGAGAGTATCTGACTTGTTAGGGTGCT
The DNA here is from genome assembly GCA_963921515.1 of Calotriton arnoldi. NCBI lineage: Eukaryota > Metazoa > Chordata > Amphibia > Caudata > Salamandridae > Calotriton > Calotriton arnoldi. Next base: position 297,228 of record CAWUFW010012172.1, on the reverse strand, counting down.
CTTGCTCAGAACCCGAATGGTTTATTGCTTCTTTTAATTGGTTTTCTCATGGGGATGTCAGGAGATGATAAACAGAGAAGACTGTCAACAAGGGTTATAATGGTCATTGGTAGAGATATTCACTAGTTTTTGTTGTGACAATTTGGTGGGGGCTATGGATGTGATGCCCATTTGGACCGTGGGTTGGGGAAGAGACCGTTTATGGATGTGCAGAAGTCCCAATGCAGCATATTCTGGGCTCAAATGGGTAACTGTCGTAAATTCTTCTCTCTTAAAATTAATACACCTTGGTGGCCCCTCCAACAGGATGTGGTGTGCTTCAGTTATTTAAACAGATGTAAGGAGATGTTTCCTACAAATGTCAATCCATCCAACAAGATACTTGCAGGATGCAAACCACTTAATTCCTCACACAACACTTGTGTATCCTTCAAATGAAAGAAGGCAGAAGTTGCAATTATCTTTGCTACTCATGCTGAATTTTCCTTCCAGTAGTCTGAGTAAGATACAGGAGGGACATGGCTGATCTTTAACTGGAAGCTTCGAGGTGGCACCAGTCTCCACTCCAAAGTAAGGGCCAGAAGCGTCCCTGAGGATGACTCTTCAAAAAATAATTGTATTTACCAATAACCCTGAGATTATGTGTGTGGAGGGGGGGTGCCTGGTATTTAGGGCACTATTTAGAGTTTGGTGGGTGGCCTCTTATAAATATACAGTTTGAAAAATATACCAGCATGATCATCTGGGATGCCATGAGGCCAATGAAAGGGGTTGCTAGCTTTCCATCTCTGTTCAATCCGTTGTTTGGAAATCAGAAATTCTGAGCAGGTCTAGATAAGGACCCTTTTTGTTGCTGCAGGGAGGGCTGTTGTCCGAAGTTTGGAGATATGTTTTCAAAGAGAACTATCAAACAAGTTCTGCAGATTAGAAAGATTATGGCCTGGAGGAGGAAAGGAGTTTTCCCATTGGATCCTCCACCTGTCAATTAAAAGGAGGCGGGGATATAGGCGTAAAAACTTCCTTTGAAAAACTGCTACAGTGAGTGGCAGATCGAACATCAAGATTCTTGGAAATAAGTGAAGATGGCGCAGGGTGAGTGCTTTTTGGGGGCCTGTAAGCAGGAACTGGACATAGCATTTGACAGGGAGCAGTGGAGGCAGATTCTTTTAAGAGGACCACTCATGACCAAGGGGTGAAAACAAGGCTAAACATTCTGCTAAGTGGCATCTCGCACAATCCTGCCTCTATGCTATTGATGGTAAGAGACTGAAAGCTTGATGCTGGGAAAGTAGTAGGGGGTATGATTTCTCATGTACTTGTGGACTGAAAGCATCTACATAATTTCTGGGAGAACAATATGTACATTTAGCAAAGTCCAAAAAATGAGTTCTAAAATCTAGAATATAGAATTTTAATTTGTATACACACACATTGATTTTTTGAAATGCTCTTTTATTGAATAACACTGTTTATTTTAACAATAAAGGAACTTTAATCGAAAAGGGGGGCAATTTATGGTGTGTAAAGCATTGACAATCTTGTGCTGACCCCATTGTTCACAACGGGGAAGCTATCCTTAGAGTAAGAGGGTCTATGTGATTATAGTAGTAAAGGGGGCTGTGCATTGTTTTGGGGGACTGCAAGTAGACCATTCATAGGTAACACACTCAGTGGGCTGGCTTTTCTTGAGGTGTACAAGGTCTGAGTATCCATTAGGTGCAAGGTTAAGGACACTGGCGGTCGCCTTTTCCATAGGAGGAGAAAGGGACTGGACCTTGACCGTCCATAGCGAAGAAGAAGTAGAAAGTGAAACCGCCATAGGAGGGGGCAGGTTGGATGGCGTACAGGACAGGCCTAGGCAAATCTACTCGCCCACTCGCAATGGCGAGTCAGATTTTATCAGGGCGAGCTATATTTAGTGTGAGCTGACAAACAACAGTTCTGTTCACTTACAAAGTGAATGAGCATTAAAGAGGCCTTTAAATCTTGTTTTTATCTTGTCGCATTTTTTCTGTGTTCAGATACAGAAGTCAAAAGCCAGTTTACATCTTTTCTTTTGGACTGCAAAACTCGAGAATTTTGTAAAGTGAACTGTCTGACAAACGTGCTATACAAAAAGTGTAAATGAAAGGCTGTAGGGTGCCATGTATTATTCTAACACACATTTAAATAGCTACAAAATGAACTGTACCAACATTTCAAAATATATGTCAATAGTTATGAAAGCCCTTGAATTGCAATTCTGGTTGATGAAAAACATAATTTTAATAGGATGAAAACAAATCAGAACACTTTATTTGGTGATGTGCAAATGATAAATATGTTTGCGGACACCCAATTTCCACAGGTTATTGTTTATACATTATAGTTTTATAGAGCAAGAACCGTGTTTTCACTGATACCTCTGGCCACTGGTGTGTCGGCTCGTGTGACGGGCATGGAAAAGCCCGTAAATCATATCCAGCAAACAACGTGTTCCAGTCACTATGAACACCAAAAACAGGGTGGTGTGAGTGTTGCAGGAGATTTATTTAGCTGCAGTCAAGATGCTGATCTTTGGCTGCAGCTAAATAAATCACCTGCAGCACCCACACGGGTTTGTGTTTTTGGTGTCCTAAGTGACTGGAACACGTTTGCTGGATATAGTTTTATAGATAAAACTCCATGTTAGTGGGATGTTTATTGGCCATTTCAATGGAAAATGTGCTGTCTGTAAACGACAGTGCACTACCACCTCATGCTTTAGTGATATATTTATTAAAAGTTCGTTTTTAAAGATGATCCAAGAAACATTCCTGCCCCGATGGTAATGCTATGAGTCAACTAAGAGGCAGGTCAGGGGTCATGTATACCCATTATTATATCGGGGTTCCCTGAGAAGAGAGCTTGGGAGACACGCATGAAGAGTAGAGAAAACACTTAGTTGAACCTTCTTACTCCTCTTGTTCCCTTTCTGTTTTTCTCTTTATTGCTCTCTGTCCTCCTCGTACACTAGTACACTAATCTTAAAACAGACTGAGGGGTTACAACCAGTGCAAAATGTCTGGAGATAAATAAGTTGGGAGAGGGCAGAAACTGGTCATTCCGACTGGTTTTGGGAATCTTCTCTGCAGAGACTAGGTTGAGAAGCTCATTCTCTGGCTGGCGTCGTTGGACTTGCAGCGTGGCATACTGAGATCCCTAATTTTTATATTTTTCCACTGAAACATAACATGCCCACTAAAATTATTCTGTTCCATACGTGGTCTTATGAGTTGCCTCTACTGGGTCAATTCTTAACACTCAAACACATTCAAGACTCTAAAAATCAGGATGCTTGCTACTGGACGACTCTGTGTGGTAATGTCAAGATTAGTGAAGATTGTTGCACTTTGAAAGTGGTGAGAATAGTGCATTTTACAGGGCACCCCTCTGAGGCTGTGGAAACTGGGGCAACAAGTTTTAATGAGGTACATGCGGTCAGGGAGGAATAAGGGAAAATCAAATGAGTTTATTTAGGGGAACCCAGACTAGTTATATTACCTTTATAGTATTTGGTAAGTAGTTAGTTGCTTGTTTCCATTAGTGCATGTTTTGGACTGTTTGGTGCCCACACTGATCATAGTCCTTTACGATCCAACCATCATAAAGTAAGCTATTGGAAAAGGTATTCACATTATGATACTTTGCTGAACTTGAATACACTTGAGCACAACATATAATAACTGTCAATTTCTGTATACTCAGTGAGAGGTGTTGTGGGTAGTTACAAGCCAGAGAGCACTATAGGATGATGAAAATTGTAACTTTTTTTTGCTGTAATGATTGGATTTGCCGGTACTAGACTTATACAAATATTTTTTTTGCTTTATCCTTCAATTTTTTCAATAAATGATATTGTTTTTTGATTGTCAAAAATATATTCTGATCTAGATAGCTTAAGGAACAAATTATTCTCCAAATGTGTGTTTTCAATCTACCACAGAAATTGATATCACATCACATTGGGTATCATGTTTGTTCCGGTTGTCAAATATCAGTTTCGAAGGGCTGTATGCCTTTCCTTTAATGTTTGATAGTTCAATATGTCTTATCCGGAGCTTACTTTTTATATTCTATGCCATTTCTTTCTGTGTTTTTTTATTTCTCAAAAACAGCACAGAAGCTTAATGGCATTATTTTTCACTTACTCCCAGATACCTTAGATCATTTAGCAGGGATTAAGGTTTGATCTAACGGTTCTGCTGCTCTCTTCTGTCCACTACTATTTTAAGTATAACTGTTAACTTGTTTTGCGTATGATTGGGAGATACTGCATATATAAACAGTTTATTTCATCATAGTTGGTAATAACTAATTGATTTTTTGTCTTATGATGAGTGATCCCCTCTCAAAGAATTTGTGACTTTTTTGAGTTTACCACCCTGGCTTTCTATCTTTGCATTGTCCCAATTACAAGCGAACATCCCATCAGTATTAGTATTCTGTGTCCAACTAAGGGCATCCCCAGGCTTTATAAGAATGGGCAGACCCCATCAGTTCCACAGATAGTGAGTTCCATGTACCTCATGACTGGTGAGCCTTCTCTCCCTTACAAGGGTAGTCGACACTCACCATCCCCGTGGATAGTTATTGTGTGTTACTAGAAACGTGTAAAGGATGCTCACATCCAAAGGGTTTTGCTAAGAGAAATGGAGGAATTCTCAGACAGATTGCTCATCTCACAATACTGAGCTGTGAAATCTGCTAAGTATTAATCAATTTATGAAATTGAAGCATAGCATGTACTTTCCATAAGGAGGGTCGAAGGTTGTTAAGAGTACTGGGGCAAACATGGAAATAGATGAACTCCCAGTCTCTGCCGGCAGAAACCTGGTACCTTGATTCACCACAGCCCACTAGAGCACAAGAAGTGGACAAGAGAATTTTGAACAAAATAATTTTTCAAGAACAGTACAGCGGAATCATACACATCACCTAGAAGGAAATCTTGCCATCAACAGGGAGCTAATAAAGAGTACATGGAAGAGGTTTTACACAGCAGACGCTGGTGGCTCTCAAACTAACTCTGGCCACCTAATTCAATACAGATTAAAGGCGTTTCTGCAGAAATTTGGGTGAAAATAATTTATTGAGCATGCCTGTAATCAAGTTTTGGCCCCAAAATAGCTACTTTCCTTCCTTCCATAATAAAGTAAAGTAGAGTTGTTTCTGATGAAAAAAGCAAACCAAAAATAGAGTAGATTTGAGCAAATATCATTAGGTCCGATTCAAATTTAAAGCCCTAGCTGTCGACTTAGAGACTGGTACAGGAAAGGTACCAATCTTGGCTGGCCAAATGACCATCAGCAATCATTAGTTGTGCGTTTCCAGAGTTTGAGTCTTAGGCAGTTGGAGACCATGCCTCTCTGATGCATTCCTAAAAAGAGGCACCCAGATCCTGTCCATAAAGACGGAGGAGTTTTTGGGTGTCATCTACATACATAAAGAAAAGACGGCCATCATCACGGATGAGCCTAGCCAATGACATTGAAAAGATGGGGCACCAAAGCAAATCCCTGTGGGTCCGTGCAGGACAATGCCTGGGACCCAAATAAGAAAGGCGAAAGGCAGATTTTTTTTAGTTTTACCAGACAAGAGTCAAATCAATTGTTGGCACAGCTACTAATGCCATTCTCTTGGAGCCTGTCCAAGATGACGCTGTCGGCGACTGTCAAATGCCACTGATAAGTCATGAAGAATCAGGGAACCCACAACATCAGCTGCAAGCGGGGTGTGGAGATGGAAATCACCCTGTGCCTCACACAAGATATTATTAGATTCCAAGAAGGTGCTTAGTTGACCAACCAGATGATTCACAGAATGTTCCCTGCCATGAGAAGTGAAATAATAGTTAGCAAGTGAGGGCCAAAGGCAGACTTTTCAGCAGTGGCACTGCTTCATTGAGCTGAGCAAGCACCCGTCATAAGTCTAAGAGAGATGACGGCCCTCAGTACGAGTGGCCTGGAGTTAGGTGAGATCACAACTGAAATATAACTATACAGTGAGGTATATTATTTATTGGCTGTGATAAATAGCATCAATTATGAGCGTTTTCCTTGAAACTGTGGCAAAACATGCATGTTTTGGTGCTTTCTGCACCAAATTCTGGATGCCCTGGAAAATTTCTGGCTTTTTTCACCGCTTATAGTCTCGATTTAAATTCTTCTAAAACTGCAGAACTCGTATCACAAATCAAAAATTATTGGACCGCTTGTAATAAGGGTCGAAAAATATTGCAGACTGGAACAGCAATGGCAAGACCATAAAATGTGGCCAGGTTCACGTGGCAGGAATTAAGAGGGTATAGTGATTAAGACAGATCACACTATGTTCGATCTGAGGAACACTAAACCCGTATTCATAGAAATCAACAGATACCACATCTTGGTGGAAATACTGTGATCGCATATTGCAGTTATACTCCTTGGTGATTTATGGTATGGGGACTCATGCAACAAGGAAACAATTTCACCTCCTTTTGACGTTTTTTCCACAGATAACGCCACTATTTAGAGAGATTTGCATGAGAAAAAAAATCATGGTTCAAGTGGAATTAGCTCCTCAGCTTCGAAGGTCAAATTGGGCAAAATTTGACATTTACCGAGCACTCTGAAACAGCGAAAAGGAAGCAGTGAAAAGGCCACTCTAGCGTTTCAGCTGAATAGTGGCTTTAATGTCAACAACCTTCTAGTAAAGAAGGAAGCTAGAGGATTGTGCAACTCCTGGTAGGAGGGGATATTGTAGAGACCAGCAGAGGGTGGTAAGGTTCTGAACATTACGAAAAAATCTGTTACTGCCTATTTGCTACTTCTAGAAAGTGACTAAAGTAAAGCATTTGTGAGCTGTAGTCAGACCACTTTATACCTCAATCCATGGTGAACACCCGAACTCTCTTAATTCTCATTCCCTCTACCCTACCCCTCATTCATGGTCAGCCTCTGAATCCTAAGGGTGTTAACCTATGGACTCCGCACGGATGGGCAGCTCTCTGTATTTCTAATAGATTGTCAGCTGCCAATAGCCCACATGGAATCATCCCCTGTGCCACCTCGGATGGTGAACATGCGGCACGCTACTGATAGATATTGAAATCCAACTGCTCCCGCCCCCTCTGGATGGTTAACTCCAGGTACTTCCCTATGGATGGTATACCCAAATGTGCCCAGAGTAGCTCAGTACCTTTTACATCACCCTGTATTACACATAAATAATGAGTTCACTGTCAGCGCCTGGGTGGTCAACCCTGGTACCTCAAGTTCGTCAAGTACTGTCACACTGCAAAGGTGGCTTGTAGTATGTACCATACCGGGATTACCAATCATCCCTGATTTTTTGGACATTCTCATTAATCAGTGCCATGTCTCTGAGAGAACTGTAAGCCTGAGTCTGGATCCCTGTGCCAGAGAGTGGAACTACCCACCATATGGCACATGACTTTCCATTCCTCTGCGTAGAGAACAACAAGTCCCTTTTCAACCAAAGATTGGAAAAAACTGCAACCAGAGGCTGGGATACATCTTGCAACAAACTCACCTTCTCCAGTTCATTTTATAACAAACGAATTTTCAGCAAGAATCCAATGTCACAATATTACAGAATCAGTGCCTCACTGCAAACGTTGTTCATTAAAAAAAAAAAAAAAAAAAAAACATACCTCTTATATACACAATATAAAATAACTCCTCCAATTTAGCTTTACGATCAATGTGATGAGAAAAAATAAAGGTATTTATTAAGTTAAAGAAACACAATCAAGTGCAAACACTATCAAACCAAGATTAGCTATGAAGTACATCAGAGCAACTGCAAACCAATCTAAGGGGGATATTCACAAGAACGTGTGCTAAACATCACCAAAAAATGCTAACGCAACTTTACACATCGCAGCCTATCGCGGGAAAATAACCCTGTGTTAACGTGGAATTCACAACAAGGCGGTACCATGCGATAGTCTGCCGAAACCGCGGACAATGTCCGCGATACAACAACCGCGACGGTGATAAAAACACAAACCTCAACGCGAAAAAACATGCGATGGGCCAAAGCGCGATGAGGAAATCAGCGATAAGCAGCGCCAGGCCTGCAATACACACATGGCAGGCGGGAAAAATCACTATAAAAGTAGAAAAAACACACAAACACAAAATGACCAACACCAAAGCACCATGGAGGCAGCCGGAGCAGGCACAGAGGACGAGCGCAACCCCACAAGCACCCCGGACGACCAGCCTGGGACCTCGGGGACAGGGAAGGGCAAGGACAAGAAGAAGAGGAAGACCAAGTTCAGTCCGCAGGAAAACAGGATCCTGGTCACGGAGGTGATGGAACACCATCAACAACTGTTCGTCTCCTCCAACGTGTCATTGGGCACCAAAAATGGAATATGGCGGGACATCGTGGACAAGGTGAATGCCGTCGGAGAGCACAAGAGGTCAATGGACGAGGTCAAGAGGCGAATGGATTGACATCAAGCGCAAGACCAAGGAGAAACTCGCAGCCAACCAGAAGTCAGCAATGCAGACTGGAGGTGGGAGCCCAGCGCCACAGCTGGATGACATGGAGGAGCTGGTGTCGACAGTCATCAGTGTGGAGACTGTGGCCGGAGTCGGGGGACCGGACACTGCTCGACAGGACACAACACAACCGCAACAGGGTGAGTGACCACCAGGTACTGGGGGGACGGGTGGAGATGGCCACAATGGCACACATGCACAATCAAGCACAGCACAGTGCACACCCACAATGACTCTGGATCATGGCCCTGATCCACAGACTGTCACAATGTACAATGCCATGCTGTCTGAATGTGAACCTGTACCATGCGGCTACATACATGCGGACACATTGTAATACACCATCTCCCCTTCACATTGCAGGGGCACCGTCAACACCTCCTGCAGAGCAGTCCCAGCCACTCTTCACTGATGACGAGGAGGACACTCCCAGCATCGACACCCAAGCACTCCAGGACATTATTGACATCATCCGCAACTCACCTCCAGGATCAGGGCAGCCCAGCTGCATTGAGGAGACCCCACCCACTACCCAAACCACCCAGCAGGAGGCACCCACAGCCCCGGCAGTCTCCCAAGACCCCCAGGAACAACACATGGCCTTCCAACGCCGTGTGCTGGAGGGCCAGAGGGAGAGGGCTGAGCAGGTGCGGGTGGGGTTCGACCTCATGGCTACCAAACTGGACGCCATCCATGGGTGTCTAGGTCCCATCAGGGACCAGGTCCAGTCCCTAACGGACACCCACAGCCCGCTCCATGGTCTCCAACGAGCCATGACTGACATCGCTGGAGTCATGACGCGGAGAGAAGAACACCTGTCCACTCAGAGTGGCTCCAGCGATCCCAGCCGTGAGCTGGCACAGATGCGGAGGCTCATGGAGGACATGGTGCGGATGGAGGTGGAAAGGATGGCAGCCACCGCTGCACATCAGCGAAATGTAGCTGGGATCTACCATGCCCTGCAGATCCTCATCATGGCATTGCTGCCACAAGGCGTGGCGATAATGAATGCTGCTGCCCCCACACCATCCACATCTCCGCCCCCTGGTGTGTCAGTGCCTCCCAGTGCGGCAGGCGTATCAACTCCGGCACCTGATGTGTCACTGCCACACAGTGCGGCCGACAATCCTCCTCCGGCCCCTGATGTGTCAGTGGCACACAGTGCCGCAGCCGGTACTGCAACACCCACAGGTGGGGCAGAGCACACATACGAGGACAAGGACGTGGATGGGATTGAGTTCAGGAGGCACTAGCATTCATTTCCGCCACCTGGCCTGTTTCTGCTTGGTGCCGCACATGGTCCCATGACCTTCCACTGACCCCCGATACACTCCACTGCACTCACCTTGGACCGCGACATGGACTGCCATATCCTGTTTGATGACCAATGACACGGCGACCACACTGCGGACTGTACCCTTCCTCTTCCGCAGTACTTGTCATCCCCGGATGGACACTGGCTGGCCCTCCACGGGCCCATATTGTGTAGTGTGCTTGGCATGGCCCTGTACTGCTCCAGCTGCAAAACTCCACTGGATGTGCAATAAACATCCAGTAACGCACTGCTGTGTCATGTCTTTCATCATTCATGTATGAATGTGTGGATGAATGTAGGGACAGTGATTTCCCTTACGTCAATGATGCTCATCTAGTGGGATGCCAGTCACAGTGTGCTACATTGCCTATTGTGTTCCGGGTGCCGTGGACACTACAACAGGGACACACGCATTAGTCACTTCCTTGTCCGGACATGGACTGAACCACGCCCAGAACCCCCCCCCCCCCCGAGTCATTGTTGCAAGCCCTGCGCTGGTCCGGCGTACGCCAGGCCAGACCACTCCGCTTACGCTCCGAGGGGGGGCCCACATAGCTACATGTCGCAGGCGTACTCGCTGGTGGTGTGCAGGTCACTGGTCTAGTTGTCAGCATGTCACGGCCACTCCCTGAGGGCAGGTTTGCACACACACCACACCCATCCTGCACAGGCGTCACAGGCCATGTGACCCCGCCAATATAAGGGGCCGACAACGTCACATTCCCCTCTGCCGGTGGTGACTGGATGACGGACGCTCCACGATTCTCAATCATAAAGGGCCCATGAGTTGTTGCGCACAGGGTCAGTGGCACCCGAAGCCTTGCGCCCGTCACGGGCCTACCACCACGTGGCGCTGACTGGCGTTGCACAGGGTTAGTGGCACCCGAAGCCTTGCGCCCGTCACGGGCCTACCACCACGTGGCGCTGACTGGCGTTGCACAGGGTTAGTGGCACCGAAATAGCTGAGCGGGTGTGCAGCCTGCGATGATGACGTGTGCATTGATGTGGTCTCCGCCATTGAGGACTCAGGACTCAGCGTCATGTGTGGGACCTGCTGGGTCGCGGGGCGGGTCCGCATGATGTGGACCATGCGATGGTGGCGGGACCGGGGCCTGGAGCTTGCACGGGCACATGGTGTGCCCACTGGTGGACACACCGTTGGCGGCAGGTGAGCAGTGGGCCCGGGTTGCGCAAGTACGGACAGCCAGCGCTGGCCGGCGGGAGAGGGTGGGGTGCGGCTGCATGCGTGCGCAGGGACGGACAGGCGTTGTTGCCGTGTGCTGTACTCTGCCATGATTGACTCTGTCCTCGATTACAGATTGCAGACCTGGTGGCTTGCAGTGTATCCCGGCACGTGGTTGGGGACACACCGGTGGCAGCAGATGAACAGGGTGCGCAGGGGCGGCGGTGTCTCTCCCTCTCTCCCTTCCTTTCCTTCTCTCTCTCTCACTCTCTCTCCTTTCCTTCCCTCTCTCACTCTCTCTCCTTTCCTTCCCTCTCTCTCTCCCTTCCCTCTCTCTCTCTCTCTCCCTTCCTTTCCTTCTCTCTCTCTCACTCTCTCTCCTTTCCTTCCCTCTCTTTCCCTCTCTGCCTTTCTTTCCTTCTCTGTTTCTCTGTGTCTCGCTCCTTTGATGTGCGCATGACACACGTTCTGATTTTGTGCTTTATTTTCCAGGCTGTGACGTCAAGATTGTCCCTGACAGACCCGACGGACCCGACAGGAGTCTTCCGCATTGGTGTTTTGTGTTGTATTTCAATAAAGTTTTTGGTTGTTACTTCAGTGCTGTGTGACTGTTTCTCGTTCTTCTGGCCACACGTGTGTTTTTTTTTGGCAATGTGCGTCATCATGCGCTTTTTGTGGGTCTTGTGTCATGCACGGTATGTGTATGTCCGGGGGGGGCGGCGGGAGGCTGGGGGTGGTGGCGGTGGGTGTTGTGGCCCTCATGGGTATCGGGGCTCCATGACCATTGTCTCCATGGCATCTGTGGGTCTTCAGGTGTGGCTCTTGGCTGGGCTCCCTTTCATGCTGTAGGTAGTCGTCCTGCTTAGCACCAGCAAAAGGCAGGTGTTAAATCCCTGGTGCTACCGCGGCTTATCGCCTGTTTTTGGTTCGCATCGCAGATCTGGCAGTTCGTTGTGAAAGTGGTGTTGTGGTTTTTTTGGGTGTTTTTGCACGGGAACGCCTACTCTGCATCTCATTAGGGTTAGTTGGTGGTGTCCACCGTGGAGGTAAATTTTGGGGCAGTTATCTCGGGAATACTGGCGATGTCTGCAGTTTGCACCCGCTTGTGAATGGGGTGTTAAATCTATCTCCACTTTTGATGAGTTAAGGTGGAGATAAATCGGAGATAAGTCCTTGTGAATATCCCCCTAAGTGTTTCCTTCTTGTGCAGACTCTTTCGTTCTTCTGCCTGTCGCTTCACTAACAAATTCCTAATAAACTTTCTCATAACACTGCAAATGAATCACATATCCTTAGTCTCAATAAGGGAAACAAACAGATGTGCCCAGAACAATACAATTTGGTCAAATGGGAAAGCAGGGATTTAGATGCAGAAGTTTTCATCTTAATTGTCGACATACCCCATGTCCACGTTCCCCTCAAATTTCTTTATCAGGCGAAGTCAAAAGGATGAACAAATTGTTTGTGTATGTTAGAGTGAAAGTGGCCAGGTCTATGGACATTAAACTTGCGGTCTACAACCACAACCCTTGTTTGTAACTGCTTTAAAAAGGAAAATCTATCCTGTTGGCTTTTGTTACTGTACTTGAGCGTGAAAAGAATCCCTGGTGTGCCATTAGAAATATTGTGATATTTAAAAGCAGCCCTGACCCTTCAAATTCAAAATTTCATAAGCCACTCATTTTATTTATCAAAGGTGCCAAAATAGTAATTTTAATTCTCTCCAGCAACAAGCTGGTTTTGAAAACAGCACAATAAAGTAGCACAGTAGAAAGCGCAAAAACTGCTCCAGTTATTCTGCACAATGCTAAACTGGATGGTAAAGACTGGTGCTAAACTGGATGATAAAGACTGGTGCTCAACTAGATGGTAAAGACTGATGCTCAACTGGATGGTAAAGACTGGTGCTAAACTGGATGATAAAGACTGGTGCTAAACTGGATGGTAAAGACTGGTGCTCAACAGGGTGGTAAAGAGTGGTGCTAAACTGGATGGTAAAAACTGGTGCTAAACTGGATGGTAAAGACTGGTGCTAAACTGGATGGTAAAGACTGGTGCTAAACTGGATGGTAAAGATTGGTGCTAAACTGGATGGTAAAAACTAGTGCTCAACTGGATGGTAAAGACTGGTGCAATCAGAAATTGCTCTGCATGATTTTACAACCCAATTTAGCGCACATTGTTGAATGATGGAGGGTGTCCCAGATCTGCCTTGGAAGAATATGGTAACTACAATTGTTCCCCACCGTGGATGGAAAGCTACCTGTTCCACAATGGATGATCAGCCTCTAGTACCCACCTGGATAGTCAGCCTCTGGCATCCCGTAGATATCTGGCTGTCTAAACCTCAAGGAGGTATAGATAGCATGACGGCTAAGGAGGCATGAGGTATAAACAGAAAATAGCACCTATAGAGGGTCATAACGATTTACCCCGAACAACCCATGGATGGTCCGCGCTGTGAATATTGTCTGTTAATATCATCTTGAATGGTCAGCCCATTGCCTTCTGCCGCGGATGGTCCACCGTCCTCTAGTCCCCTTTCATGGAAGGTCGGCCAGCTGATAAACGTTCCTCCCACAGGATGAGCCACAGCATAGGGTACTCCTTTCAATGTGCACCCAGCCCCCTGTCTAACACTCAAAGGAAGTCAAAGATGTGCATACATCTCCTACTTTAATAGAAGTTTACAAGCAGAGGATCATTGTAACAATTCAGCATTTGAAGCAGAACTAGGGTTGTGTGCGTCCAAACTTACGAGTCTCCTCTCACTCTTTTATTCTGATTTTTGTCAATGTCATTTTTCAACGCAGCCTTGCAATTTAGAGGCACTGTTAACCATAGCTATCGTTACCCAAATTAGCTATGCTCATTGTATTCCCCCCAGATGAATCAAGGAACGAGGTGGAGGAAACAATATTACAACCTCTGACCTTCCAGCTGACTAAAGTACAACAGTAGGGACATTTCTCACAGAGACATCTTAGCTATTTGTGCTTGCTAAATGATTCTGCTGGTGCAATTGCTTAGGGCATTAGAGATAACTCTTAGGATAATGGGTCGGCATTGGGGTTACTGGAAATATGCAATCCTGCAGTCACCGTGGATTTGCTGTGTTGGCCTTATGTTCTACTGACTGCTGGTTAATTTGCAGATTTCAGCAAAACAATTTTGTTCTTAGATCAAACGTTATTGAAATAACTACACTACACGGTGCAGTGCAGTGGCAGGCACTTTACAAAGGCTGATGGGTACACTTCAGTTGTTGTTTGCTGTATTCAGGAATTAAAATCGTGCTAATGAGTTGGAAAGTAAGCTAAAATGGCATTAATAATCTCAGTTTATGCACGGAGACAGGGTTTTGTCTGAGAGAAGATATGTTTCTTCACTAATTTATGTTACACCACAGGCAGTGCTCCCAAAACAGCAATGATTTCAAGACGGCACTCAAGGAAAATAAAAAAAAATAAAAAATATCTATTTTTAAGGACCTACATACAATGCTTCCAATATTATGTGATGTAAAATACGGTTTTACAATACTATTTCTTAACAGCAAGAGGTGACTGCAGATACCTGTGGTGTGAGCACAGATTAAAAACAAAACGGAAGGCCACTTCTCAACATAAATGAGAAACTTGATGAAAGAGTCCCCACCCCCTTTAATTAGAAGAGGTGAGCATGTTAAGACTTGTTTTTTGCCGAGTGCAACATTGTATGTTTTACAAAAGCTATTTTAATCTGGTAGTAGGGAGAGATTGCCTCACGCTGAGTTGCAAATCAATGTTCCTGTGCTCTCATGCATGACAACATAATTGCTGGTTGGTGAATGACGTTATCAACAAGCTATGGTCGAGGTGCACACCTTTCTTCCTTAAGAAACTTTCACGTTATGCGCTGTGCTGGTATACTAAGCAAATACTGCTCAAAAAGCACCACTTTATACAGCGTCATTTCTATTTTCTTGACACATAAATTGGTCCTCCATTGTCACACGATTACAGTGGCCTTTGCCATACGTTTAACTCCTCATAAAATGTCGAGATGTTTTTTATGCCTTCTGAAAAGTACTGCACATAGCCTGCAGCTTACATCGGTCCTACCATGGCGCTGCGAGTTGCAGAGCATTTTTGTGTACCATGCAGGCCACAAGTTCCTATCCTGGTTGATAGATCCGTGGGTGTAATCACTAATGTGAGTCTTTAGAGAGCAAACTCAAACTTTCAGATACCACGAGTACCATTCAATTGGGTAATAATTTTCACCTAGTATTAAGTGCCAACAATAATCCAGTTTATATTGTGTACAATATTAATGGCAATTACTGGTATAATTATACACACCTACCTACCCTATGGCACAGTACACCTCATGTGCATTGATGACATATTTTTCTTACTTATACAAAAAATATGTTTCTACAAATCTTGCAGCAATCAATTGCAGCTCTCTGCCTGCTCTTATGCTTTCATCACTTCTTTTAAGCTCAAGTCAATTTAAGTTTTTCGAGAAACAACAAGGTACGTCTTAACTTTTTCCCTTAAAAAAAGATCCTCCATATGTTTTTTGAGAGGTTTAAAAAAATAAACCCATTTCAAATGGTTTATTTCTTGGCCAGACTGCGCAGTGATTTCCCTCATACAAAACATCTAACACTATTCCATGACCCAGCTCTTGAAAAAAGTCTTTAATTTTAATACCCTTCGAGAATGAGTGGGCTGCAGCCCCCGTGTCTTTTGTATCAGTATTCACAGGCCCTGATTACAAGTCTGATGGTAAATACCACCTAACATTGCACACAGGGTGGATAACAATACTACTGGGTTCGGTAAATAACACGTGTCAAATAACACTGATTATGAGTTTTTATCCGCACCCAGGGGCGGGAGCGTCACCCCACTGCTCGCAAAGCAGGAAAAAGGAAAAATAAAACGATAACAAACATCGGAATCATTTTATTTTTCTGAGCTGCTGGGTTAGGGCAGGGCTGGTGCCACAGGGGGAGGAGTGGTTCATGCACTTACGTGCACATGACGGTTTGGCCGGCTGTTTTGGGCCAGCCAAACAGTCATGCACACTTTTCATGTTCTCCACGGGCTGTAATACACAGCCTGGGTGGAGAACATGCACAGGCTGCATGTCCCCGTCTGAGCACCGAACCACAGCGCTCAGACCAGTCACAACGCTTCCTTGCAGCATTGTGATTAGCTATGGGGAGACCGTGTGCTTCTGGGACCCGTCCGTGAAGGAGGAGAGACGGAGGCTGCCGTAAGAAGATAAGTATTTATTTATTTTTTGTTCCCCCCGTTCCCTGCCAGCCGCCACTGCGTGCACTGTAGAATCGTTATTTAGCACCTGAGTTAATACGAATTTGTGCTATTTAGCGCATGTAGTAGATACCAAATGTGTTATTTAGCACATGAGCTAAAAAACTCACCAAATGAATAGTACAACCACAAAACCGCAGGAAGTGGCCATTTCCAGGCATTGGAATTTCCTAGAGTCTGGAAATGAATCCCTAGAGAACAGAAACAGTCAGAGCAACATTCAAAAGGATCTCAGGACACCCTAAAAGTACACCAACAACTCCTTTCTGTGTGGGTGTGTGCAGACATTAATTTTGTGTAGACAAAGCACTTTGAAACAAGACAAACAGAATCCACTCCCATCCTCTGATATCACTCATTCATTGCAAGTAAAAACATGCCAGACTTTCCCATCATGAACCCAGGTAGGTAAACGAAGTACACATTTATGGATCCTGAGAGGGAGGTCTTGCCTACACAGGTGGTAAGACATCATGGCAGTGTAATGTGCCATCTCATGCTGACGATACCACCAAAAACAAAGAACAAGCATTGGCATAGCCAATAGGTCTCGCTTTTGGGACCTTATAAGTGCTTAGCCATGCAACAGTTGATGTTGTTGTACCAAGGATATTGTGCTGCATAACTAAACACTTATAAGGTCCGAAAGGCGAGACCTATTGGCTATGCCAATGCTTTTTTTTTCTTAAAGGACAAGCAGTGCTATCGGGCTCCGGCTTCCACTTAGTCCACCGCAGGGTAGAAAAGGGATAGAAGAGGGGTAGAGGGGTAGAGGGGTAGAAGAGGGGTAGAAGAGGGGTAGAAGGGGGGTAGAAGAGGGGTAGAAGAGGGGTAGAAGAGGGGTAGAGGGGTAGAGGGGTGGTAGAGGGGTAGAAGAGGGATAGAGGGGTAGAAGAGGGATAGAGGGGTAGTAGAGGGGTAGAGGGGTTGAAGAGGGGTAGCAGAGGGGTTGAGGGGATGAAGAGGGGTAGAAGGGTAGAAGAGGGGTAGAGGGGTAGAAGAGGGGTAGAAGAGGGGTAGAGGGGTAGTAGAGGGGTAGAAGGGTAGTAGAGGGGTAGAGGAGGGGTAGTAGAGGGGTAGTAGAGGGGTAGAGAAGGGGTAGAGGAGGGGTAGTAGAGGGGTAGTAGAGGGGTAGAGAAGGGGTAGAGGAGGGGTAGTAGAGGGGTAGAGGAGTAGTAGAGGTGTAGTAGAGGGGTAGAAGAGGGGTAGAAGAGGGGTAGAGGGGTAGAAGAGGGGTAGAGGGGTAGAAGAGGGGTAGAAGAGGGGTTGAGGGGTAGAAGAGGGGTTGAGGGGTAGTAGAGGGGTAGAGGGGTAGAAGAGGGGTAGAAGAGGGGTAGAAGAGGGGGGTAGAGGGGGTAGAGGGGTAGAGGGATAGAAGAGGGGTAGTAGAGGGGTAGTAGAGGGGTAGAAGAGGGGTAGAGTGGTAGAAGAGGGGCAGAGGGGTAGAAGAGGGGTAAAGGGGTAGTAGAGGGGTAGTAGAGGGGTAGTAGAGGGGTAGAAGAGGGGTAGAAGAGGGGTAGAAGAGGGGTAGAGGGGTAGTAGAGGGGTAGAAGAGGGGTAGAAGAGGGGTAGAAGAGGGGTAGAAGAGGGGTAGAAGAGAGGTAGAGGGGTAGAAGAGGGGTGGAGGGGTAGAAGGGGTAGAGGGGTAGTAGAGGGGTAGAAGATGGGTAGTAGAGGGGTAGTAGAGGGGTAGTAAAGGGGTAGAGGGGTAGTAGAGGGGTAGAAGAGGGGTAGAAGAGGGGGGTAGAGGGGGGGTAGAGGGGGTAGAAGAGGGGTAGGGGGTAGAAGAGGGGTAGAGGGGTAGAAGAGGGGTAGAAGGGGGGTAGTGGGGTAGTAGAGGGGTAGAAGGGGGGTAGTGGGGTGGTAGAGGGGTAGAAGGGAAGTAGAGGGGTAGAAGAGGAGTAGGGGGTAGAAGAGGGGTAGAGGGGTAGAAGAGGGGTAGAGGGGTAGAAGAGGGGTAGAAGAGGGGTAGAAGGGGGGTAGTGGGGTAGAAGAGGGGTAGAGGGGTAGAAGAGGGGTAGTAGAGGGGTAGAGGGGTAGTAGAGGGGTGGTAGAGGGGTAGAAGGGAAGTAGAGGGGTAGAAGAGGGGAGGAGGGGTAGAAGAGGGGTAAAGGGGTAGAAGAGGGGTTGAGGGGTAGAAGAGAGGTAGAGGGGTAGAAGAGGGGTAGAGGGGTAGAAGAGGGGTAGAGGGGTAGAAGAGGAGTAGAGGGGTAGTAGAGGGGTAGAGGGTTAGAAGAGGGGTAGGGGTAGAAGAGGGGTAGAGAGGTAGTAGAGGGGTAGAGGGGTAGAAGGGTAGAGTTGGGGTAGAGGGGTGGTAGAGGGGTAGAAGGGTAGAAGAGGGGTAGAGGGGTAGAAGAGGGGTAGAGGGGTAGTAGAGGTAGAGGGGTAGTAGAGGGGTAGTAGAGGGGTAGAAGGGTAGAGGTGTGGTAGAGGGGTGGTAGAAGGGTAGAAGAGGGGTAGAAGGGTAGAAGAGGGGTAGAGGGGTAGAAGAGGGGTAGTAGAGAGGTAGAGGGGTAGAAGGGTAAAAGAGGGGTAGAGGGGTAGAAGAGGGGTAGAAGAGTGGTAGTAGATGGGTAGAATGGTAGAGGGGTGGTAGAGGGGTAGAAGAGGAGTAGAAGAGGAGTAGAAGAGGAGTAGAAGAGGGGTAGTAGAGGGGTAGAAGAGGGGTAGAAGAGGGGTATAGGGATAGAGGGGTAGAAGAGGGGTAGAGGGGTAGAGGGTTAGAAGAGGGGTAGTGCAGTGGTGCTATATATTTATCACAGCGGCAATACACTGTGAATGTCCTGCGAGGGTTTTATTTTATATAAAAATACATCACTTTAGTAATGTCTCAGAATATATAAATATATGCAAAGTAAGAATGAAAGTCAAAAAGTAACCAACCTTGCCAATAGGTCTGGTCTTGATACATTTGTACAGGTTCTATGTTGAATGCATTGACAAACACCGCACGTGCAGGTGCTCATTTGCCTACAGACACGGCCCAGATGTGCACTTGAACGCACATGTACACACAATCGGACCGCACACGTAGCAGCACATGCAGACGCAGGTGGATGTTGGTTGGAAAAATGCTTAAAATCATGGCTGTGAAGTGCTATAGAGGGATAGACAGCTGGCTGGGGGTGTATGCGATGGTGGGTGGAAGGATGTGTAGATAGAAGGGCGTTGATGCATTGCTGGGTGGATAAAAGAGTGAGTGAATAGATGAATGCTTGGGTCTCCGTGGATAAATGAGTGTTTGCTTGTTAGTGGATGGATATATGCTTACGTGGTTTACGTGGGTTGATGGAAATATGTGGGTGAGTGGATGAATGTACGAGTATTTAGAAGTAAGAATAGAAGAGCAAATGTTTTTAAGAGTAAGTATACATATGTAAGAGTAGCAGTAAGTAGGAGTAAGATGAAGAGTCAGTAAAAGTAAGTATAAGAGTGAGAGTGGGAGTACCTGGAAGCAACAGTAGGAATAAGTCGAGAAATAAGTGTAAAAGGAGGAGTAAGATCCAATGTACAGAGGTGTAGAAGTAGGAGTACGATTAGGAATATGTGTAGAGTAAGAGTGGGAGTAATTAAAAGAAAGTATATGTTTAAGTATGAGTACTAGTAGGCATAAGTAGGTATAATTGTGGGAGTAAGTAAGAGTAGGTGTACATAGGATTAAAAGTATGTCTGGGAGTATGATTCGGAGTAAATAGTAAGAGTAGAAGAATACAGGAGTGGGAGCATCTGTCTAGATGGAGTAAAACGTAGAGAGTAAGACTAAATCCGAGTAAGCCAAAACATTTGGCACCGACCATGAAAGAAGCTTACTGTCATGTGGCGCTTGCAAAAGTTCCGGCACTTTCTAAAACTTTGTTTAATTGATATTGGTTAAGCAGATCAGCCCAAAGATAGATTAATGAAGTGTTTAAAAAATGTATACGACATTGGAATCTTGCGCAAAGCTCTATTAGACAAAGTCAGTGGTGTGTTACTGATGAAAAGGAATTTGTTGAATTTAACTACATCCAAACTTCCCTCGATGGAATCTACTCGATAACCACATTGTAAGCCAAGAGGCCACACACTGTCATTAAATAAACATAAGACCACGTACTGCCAGCAACGCAAAACGCAGTTGGCAAGAGAAATGTAGAAGCATAGCTGGAATTCCTTCATCCAAACCAGACAACAAACTGAACAAACTGCGAGACGCGCTCTGTGGAGGGGGAGGGGCATTGAAGCGAGGCACGCGCGCTTGGGCGAGCGAGAGGAAAGCCAGATGGCGCCTCTGCTCGTGCCTGTGCGCGTAACCGCACACTGTATGCCACACAAAGCTGTGGTCGGACTTTTAAAAGCCCACTCACTAAATGTCTCACCAGAGCAGCGCATGCGCTGGCTCAGGCGAGACCTAAAAACATGATTGTTGAAGGAGATAATGGCCAAAATTGAATCAACACATCCACATGATGTTGAGAACCTTAATAAAATGTTCTAAACCTTGAAATTCTAGGTACGTAAGCGAGTTGCCAAGCACAATCACTAAAACATGGCAACAGGTGGTAGTTCTTCACCTCAGCCCTATCTCAAACTGTGGGAAGAATCAATTATGACCATCCTCAATATGTCTGGAGTGGAAGATATGAAAGAAGGTCTTGATATTGGAGGAATCCATGTTAACAGTCATGAAAGCCATAATGGAAGTACTTGTGGTTGTTTAAAAGTTGACTTGGCTGAGAACCATCATTGTTGTGAAGAGTGGCCGATGTAAATTGTTACACATATTCAAAATGATCCATGTATATGTCATGGGTGCTAACAACTCTATAATGGTACTGCTGACATGTATAAAGATTGGGCTACAACAATCATAATGCACTGTAATCTTGATGATGAAGGGGCGAGTTGTCTGCCCAGTAACTTAAGGATGTTGTGTTACCACAGTGTGACTAATGTGGCTTCTTATCAGCATCATAACATTGTGGTTTCGTACAGAGCACTTAACACACTTGTACGGTATACACAGATCCACATACCACTGCATTTGCACATTTCCTTTTTAGGTCTCGCCTAGGGCAGCGCGCATGCGTTGCTCTAAGCAGAGGGCCTCTTGTAATCACTACAGACTTCTCCAGACTTTCACTAAACTCGTGCGTGTGGCTTTTTATTTCCCACACTTTCTATTGGCCTTTGGGTGTGGCTTTCAGCACGCAATTGGCCAAAGGCGGGTGCTTGTCCCACCTTCTCTGTAAATGTCACTCCCACGGCCTACAGCTGTTGGGAGCTAGCATTGGCACCATCTGTTGTGGATCAGGTTACTGGTCTGGTAATTCTCCTATATTGCTTTGCATTTAACTTTAAATTCCTTTTAGCGCGCGCGCACCACTCCCGGGCTTGCTTTCTATGTCCATCAGCTCAGGCATCCCTCTCCTCCTGATGTCTGTGCCGCTTCTATGTGACTAGGTCAGACTTCCCCTCACTTCAGTCCACACCACCTTGCCCGCACTTATACATGCAAAGCCCTCCCACCTCGCAGTTCAGACACTCATTCACTCTCGTCTGGCCACATTACATCACAGTGCCCTCTTCGTGATGCCCCTCAGTTCAGGCAACCCTTTCCATCTCCTGTCTCGCAACACCACCTCGCAGCCCCTTCTCAGGCCATCTCCCTCCCAGACTTCAGTTCACAGTTATCAGTTCACATTATCGCGCAGCATGTGCAATATTTACACTTCCTCCCATTAAAGGCTTGGGTTACATTTGTAGGTGCCTCGTTCGAGTACACTACAGGCGAGGACACACTCTGCAGCTGTTCGCAGGACAGACCCGCCCTCCTCCCCCATAGGGTGTTAGGAAGCGTTTCAGAGCGGAGTCAGACAGGGGGTGGGTGGCTGGCCCTGCCCTGGCCCCACAAAGTCGGCCTTTTAGGAGCTGGGCACAGAGGCCTCGCCACCTGTACCCAACCAGGGCTGCCGGTGCTTGCTGCTTCTCCAAACCACCGTGGGCTGAGGCTTGTGCCCGAGACTGCAACTCCCAGGATGCACCGGGGCGTTGAATGACAGTCCTGAACTGGAATGTGGCGCCTGTGGTGAGAGGGGGGGAGGCTGTCGTCGCTGTCTGAAGGGGGCCGGCCTTTGGCCTGCAGCTGGTTAATGCTGGTGTCTGCCCTCCGATATTAGACAGGGCTGTCATTATTACACATATGTAATATTTGATGCACCTGCCATGAGTGTGGTAATGTGCTATTATGTTCGGTCTGGAGAGGACCAGCTCTGCCCTGCAGCTGCGGACACGCCTCTCTAGCACAGATGTGTATACGTCTTTCGTTCTACAGATGTTCCGGATTCTCTAGAAGTCTGCAGATGTGCAGATTTTTTTGTGCTACAGATGTGCAAACTTCTTTCTTTCGTCAGATGTGCAGACGTCTTTCTCTCCCTTACATAAGCGCCGACCGCTCTCTCCTACAGACATGCAGACAGACGTCCTTCCACAAATGTGCACTTTTTTCATCCTACCTTCGTGGAGAGCCGTTGTCCCATGTACAGATGTGCAGCTCGACCTCTCTCGTGTAGATGTCACATATGCCTTTTCCTAATGAGCTGAGGCGTCTTTCCTCCTAGGAGGAAGGATGGCTCACCGGTTTAACGCTCACCGCTGACATCTGCTGTGGCCTACAGTTAGCAACTCAGCCTTCCATCCTTGCGAGGTCGTTAAGCTGAGTTCAGTTGACTTGTGTAATAGTAATAACAGTTGTGTGCAGCACAGATGTGCGACATGAACTGCCATATTTCAAATAAATCACGTTATTCCAGACGTGAAGACTTCTGTGCTCCCTCCCCTGCAGATACACATCTGCCTGCAGATGCGCACCCCCTTCCCTTATAGACATGTACACTCCCCTCCGTATACTACGGATTGTGCATCTCTCCCTGCAGAAGTGCATACCGCTGACTCCCCTACAGCTCGGTGCACGCCTCTCTCACCTACAAATGTGCAAACATCTGCCCGTTACCTGCTTACCGACCTCTCCCACCTACAAACACCCACGCTTCTCCCCCTAAACACAGGGCTCCCCTACATATATGTAGACTTCTGATTGGCTCGACAGGTATCATCCTTCAGCATGTTACAGAATGTTCTCTCCTCCACAGATGTGCAGATGCCCACCTTCCTCCTGACAGACTCATCTCTGGTCAGACATCTCCCTTCTCTGCAGATGTGCAGACCCCCCGTTGGGACAAACCTTTCCACAGCTGTTGGCAGCCGCTGCCCTTTCCTGGGGTTATAGGGTGATTCGCTGGAGGTCCTTGTATTCTTCATGCCACGTGACTCCTAATCAAAGGAGTCTCCTGTGCACCAATCCTTAAGGTCCCCTACAGAACCCTTGCCCACTGCTTTGAAAATGGGGTGCCTGGCAGCCCTCTCTGCGCTGGAACCAGGCCTGGCGCTGCCAGGGCCCGCTTCTATGGTCTGCCACCTGCTGCCCGGAAGTGCTGCCCAGGAGGGGATCCTTAGCTACCCAAAGATGTACCGTCTGGCCTTGGGGCTGTGAGGCCCTGCTAGACTGGCACAGCCTGTCCTTCAGGTATGAGAGGGGCCACCGGGCATGCACAGCCTGTCCTTGAGCAAGGAGTACCCCCAGGCAAAATAATATTGTAGCATTTGGGCGCCCCATTCCACTCGAAACAAGACTATGTTTTAGGACATTTGGTGTTTTCTGGCACCCTCTTGTGGTCATGTGAGATAGTGTGTCAACAATAACTTATAGGCGGTACTGACGCTACCCTGGGATGTAAGTGACTGACAACGGAGCCAGCCTACCTCGAGAGATGCATTCGTTGTTGTATTCTGTGCTGCATCATGTCATGGAGATGTTAGTGTGATTCTGCACAAGTGTCTCCTCCTGCTGCTCAGAACTACATTTATTTAGTTTGCTGATGGCAGCTAAGTTCAGGGCGTAGGTTGGGGGTGGGGGGAGGGTGTTTGGGAGGTAAATAAATGCATTCTCTAGTAAATAGTTGTGTTCAGGTGCTTTCAGTCTAGTATGGTGAGGACTCAGTGCTTAATTTGGACAAAAATAAGTGCCAGGGCTCTCATCAGGAGGCCACTTGCAGCTTGCACCACACATTGCACCCGCCATGCTGCCAATGATGGCAACAACACAACTATGTTGCCAGACAAAAAAAAAGAAGACACAACTTCTGTTGGCAATATAGTATAGAGTTTATAAAAAGCGAGCCGAAGGTCAGTCAGCTCCGTGGAGCTGGAATCTGAACTTCAACTTCAAGGTGGCGTACAGTTTCTTTTATACCTTTGTAACCACAAATACATCATACATTTGCATATTAAATCGACGTTTGCTCAAGCACAACAGTATCTTTTAATATCAAAAGGTAATACTTTCTACAAAAACATCTAACCACACGTTTATGGAAAGCGACTCATGCACGTGTTATTGTTACATTTTCACACCACTGCTGTACTACTCGTTCCTTGGCTTGTCTTGTGCTTTGAAGCCTAGCAATACTCTACTCCTTACACGTCTACTGCTCTGCAAAGCCTACCCTCCCACTTATCCTGTGCTTCTGTGATGCTATATCTGCATATTTTCTCAGAGATGTGTTCTTGCAATGCAGACCAGTGACTTTCCATTTCTGCTGTGTCTAATTATTTTTCTCTATTCTACTAAAGCTCGTGTCTACTTCACCCCCCCCCAGGTCCTGGCTCCATTTGTGCTGCTTTTTAGGTCTCGCAGACCTAGCGCGCATGTGCTCCTCGCTCTGCGAGGCTTATTGTAATCGGGTAGATTTCAGAAGAGGACTTGAAGCCCCGCCCATCCTTCCTATTGGCTGGCGTCATCGTTTATGCTAAACGCTGGCTTCCCATTGAAAACGAGGCCTCTTTGTTCCCACCCTGTCTCCTTTTGGGCTCGTCCATCCGGACTGGATCGTGTACTTGTGGCGTAACATGGTGGGCTTTATCTGGTGGGTGAGCACTATTTTATATATTTTATAGAGACACTGATCGTGACAATGGCGGCTGCAGCGGTATACACGCAAAATTGTATGTTGTTTAAAGCTGTAATCGGCTGCAGCGGTATGCGCGCAAAATTGTATGTTGTTTAAAGCTGTAATCGGCTGCAGCGGTATGCGCTCGAAATTGTATGTTGTTTAAAGCTGTAATCGGCTGCAGCGGTATGCGCTCGAAATTGTATGTTTAAAGCAGTAAGAAGTAGTGACCCATCGTGTGCGGCGCCGGCATCTCACCGGACAACTGGCTCTCCAACTGAATATTTCATCACAGACTTACATTTGTCCACATTCGATGTCACATGTTTGCCCACAGTGTGTTTCCTCTCAGAAAAAGGGAACCGGTGTCTCTTTTATAGATTTGTAAGTGTGCAATCTTTAGTGAATGCAGCTAAGAGCATTGGCGTGGGGGTGAAAAATTACTATTATTGTTGCAACAAAAAATAGCAGTTCATTTCCGGATCGTCCAGTCATTTACATGTTTCACATTCGTTCTGATATTTAATAAAAAGTGCGTACAATCAGGCTGAAACACATTATTGGTCATTTAAAAAAAAAAAAAAAAACAGATGTGCAAGAAACCTCCTTGGCAGTCCTGGACACCATAGTCTGCAGAGCTCAGCGCCTTCTCGAGAAAAAAACACAAAGCCCAGTGCGTTGGTGTTTAGCAGAGACGCCAACTGTTCGTCTCAGTTTGAGAGGCGGAGAAAGGGGCCATCAGGTAAAGGAATTAACAGGTCTTGCTCTGTCCAGTTTGCACCATTGTTTTTTGAGTGCTGGGGGTGGGGTGACTTTCAATGGAATTCGCTAGCATACCCCAAGTTGCAGGCCCTTGGGGGAGAGGGTGTGCAGTTGGACTAAGGCGCTAATTGGTTCGGCGGTTAATGATTGGCTAAGAGGGAGGGATCGGCAGGGGATCATCAGATAGATACAGATCCCCAACACCATACGGACGAATGAATTTAGAGGAGTACAAATCCTGTATAACACATACCATGGGAATGTTTTGCTGTGTTTTTGTTTGTTTTGTTTTTGCAATTTTAATGTAGCGCCAACTTGAGCCAGAGATATTGGAGCGCTTTACATGAGCACCAGTTACGTTTCACAAGGATACATTCATTTTGGGTAGGTAGGGGGAGATTAAGTGATTTGCCCAGAATCACAGGTTGTTGAGGCGACGCCGAGACTCGAACCGGGTTCCCCAGTTCCAAAGTGGGCACCTCTGGCCGTTACGCCTGCTCGGTGACAGATTATCAGGGGACGCGCGCACCACTGCCATGCCAGCCGCACCCTAGGGGGCTGTATGTGTCCAGCACGGTTCGACAAAGGGGCGCACAACCAGAAAATAAAAAGCTCCAAGGGAGGCACAATCTCGAGGTCATTTCAAACGTGGTCAAACGGTCCACCAAGAGACAGCTGCAGCTTGATTAGCCGTCATCGTGGAGAACATTCCAGAATGCACCGTGCATGTCCCATATCACATGACATACAATCAAGTTAGGGCTTAGCTATTGTTGGTGCAGTAGGTGCAGTCGCACCGGGCTCTGAGGAGCCCACTGCGTACCCTTGACTGTAGACTTTTACAGTGGAACACCAGGCCATGGGGGTCCATTCGTTGCAACCTTGCAATGAAAGTGCAGTAAGTCAGGTTTTCCACCAAATAGTGCTATCATTAGTGGGATTTGTAGCTCACTCGTGTGTAGGACAAAAGTGAAACTACAAGTCCCTGAACACAACGTTACGTACGGTTGACTAAAACACGGCCTGAAGGTGTCAAACCTACTTGGCAGCCACGTGACGTGAATCCTGCTTAATCCCTACATAGCTTTGTGCCTTACTGTCAACATAAGCGAAGAGTGGCCGAAGACTCTTTTCGTTTCACTGACCCATGCCTGTGCGACAGAACATTCAAGTTAACCACCCTCATCCCGAATAAAAGCCAATAAAAACATATACAACTTTGGGTAATTTACATAAATTGCTTACTCCCAGTTTCTTTTTTATGGTGCATTGGCTAGTAAGTCAAACGAGTCCCTAGTTTGAAGAAGCAAACGGTAGCCGTTAGGAGCTGTGCAAGGGAGTCGGACACAGAAGATTTGAACCTGGTTCACCTTAGATTTTCCACATTGACATCTTCGTAGTCCAAACCTTTGACTTTTGTTTTGCCACTTCGATACCTTCCATGTATCCACGGGCACACATTGTATTATATAGTGAAGAGCACATGCCGACATTTGAAAAGGGGAAAGAGGGAGATTTCGAAAAAAGAAATCATAAATCAACCTAAATAAATAAATAAATAAATAAACCTGACAAATCGGAGGAATGGATTCCCCCATCGACTTAAATTAAAGTAGAGGCAATTTTACGCAGGAGACCCGTAGAATAAAGCAATTTTGGCATAAAAAAGAATCGGTGTTATGCCGCCTCAGTAATGCTTGTTTGCATGCATGTTCTGAAGGTATTTATACAGCTTTTCTGTGCGCTCTGCCATGCCTAAAGAGCTTTAGGTGCGGCCTGACTTCACCCTTTATAGCGCTTTAAACCTATCTCAAAATGGAATAGCTTTGCGATTTGAGTCGGTCATAGCGCCATAGCGGTCTATGGTGAGGCTACTAGCTTTCTACTCGCTTGCTGGCAATTACCCTGTTTGTGTGCTTGGTGTTTTTTAACCCTTCGGGACTTGCACCGTTTAGCGCGCTGTTCCTATGTGTCTGCTCTGCACTTTTAGCTCATTTTAAACTTAAAAATCATCAAATCTATTTTTTTAATTTACTTTATTGCTGACATTCGCCCCGTTCCACCGCGGCTGGGTGCCGTTTGTTGTGGAGGGCGTTAATTGGTTTCTGTGCCTCCCTTTAGGGTGACGCATTTCCGGGTTGCAGGGGGCAGTACTGGCCATCAGCGCTCACCTATTTAATATGGTGGGCCGCGGACGCGCCACTGGCGCGCCGAAGGCGCCTGGACGCCGCCAGACATGCTGACAATCAGGGCAGAGACAAGCCCACGTATACCAGTGGCGATCTGTTGGCTATTAGGGAGGTAGTGAAACCTTGTGCTCACTCTCTGGGCAAGGTGCCTGAAGGTCCTTTCTGTTGTATATACTGTGGCTTTGACTCCTGGGCCATTAACCAGCCTTTTACGAGATCCTTTTCGGTGGGGCACAATATTAAGATTTGCAGTCTGAACTGTCGCTCGTTAGTGAAACATTTTCTTGATGTCTACGAGCTGCTGCAGGACGAAGATCCTGATGCTCTCTTCCTAACGGAAACCTGGTTGTCAGCCGATACGGTAGCTGAGCCCGGTCTGGCGCTCCCCAATGGCTTTAATATCATGACTCTTAACAGAGACTCTAGGGGGGGCGGGATTGCAGTAGTTTTTAAATCCCACTATACTTGTACCTTTGCCAAAATGGCTGTGGCAGGCTGTGAGTGTGCACGCTTTGGGATCTCTTTTAACGCAGGCTTTACCATGTCGGGACTATTGATCTACCGGCCCCCAGGCCCCTCTAAAGAGTTCAGGACAGCTCTCATAGAATCAGTTAGTTTGTTGGTTACGAGAGCAGCCAACTTTACTATCATTGGTGACCTGAATTTGCATTTGGATAGTCCTTTGGATTCGGAGATAGGTAGCTTTCTGGCGGACTTTGAGGCCTGTCAGCTGGTTCAACTGGTCCATGGCCCCACTCACTGTGCTGGCCATTTGTTGGATCCAGTCTTTTCGAATCTCTGCTCCCTCACAGTCAATCCCCAGTCCCGGTGTGTTGGTCGGATCACCACCTGAAATGTATGATTCTCACGGGGGTAGAGCCCTTTCAGAAGATGGCTCAACACTCCTCCTTCAGGCGCCCTTGGCATAAATTAAAGACCGAACAATTTCATGCCCTTCTGTCTATAAATGCCCTTAATCTACCAGATGAGCCGGATAAGGCTGACAAAGCACTGTCGGACTGGATCCGACAGTCACTAGACGTGCTCATTCCAGCTAGGTGGTCTAAGTGCCGCAACACCAAGTCCAGTCCATGGTACAGTGACAAGCTTGCCAGCATGCGTAAAATCTGCAAAAGGTTGGAACGGGTGTGGAGACGTGACTATGATTCTTTCTCCAAGGGGCTGTATCAGGCAGCTATTAAGGATTACCACAGGGCTATCCAGTCAGAGCGGGCAGCCTACTACGCAGCTGAGATCAAGGGCAGTAAAAACCCCACTAAATGTATCTTTGGTATACTCAAAGATCTTAAACAGGCAGGGCTACCCCCTACACCCCGTATTACATCTGACGAGCAATGTGAGGCTCTGGCCACCTTTTTCGTGGAAAAGGTGGAAAATATCTACCACTCTTTCTCACCAGCTCCTTTAGCTTTGGGCCCAGCACTCAGTCCCTGTACCTCCTACACTCTTGCGTCCTTTCCATCAATCACTCAGGACGAGCTGCGTGTGCTATGCAGCAAGGTGAAATCAGGCTCCCCTGCCGACCCTCTTAAACCGGAGCATTTTATGAACTCCTTACCCATGCTCCTGTCTCCTCTGTGTCAGGTGATCAACTTGTCCCTGTCCAGAGCAGTTGTCCCTAGAACATGGAAGCAGGCGAGGGTGACTCCCCTGTTAAAAAAGCCTTCCCTGGACACAACCAAATTGGAGAATTTTCGTCCCATTTCTCTCCTGCCATGGATATCTAAGATTGCTGAGTCCCATGTCAATTCCATTCTGACAGGCTACCTGGAGGACAATAACATCTTAGACATCTCTCAGAATGGCTTTCGCCCTGGCCACAGCACGGAGTCAGCCCTCCTAGTAGTGACTGAACATCTGAGGGCCGCATTGGATGAGGGACGTACGTCGGCACTGATTTTATTAGACCTCAGTGCCGCGTTTGATACGGTCTCTCACCAGATTCTGCTGCAACGGCTGGAGGAAGCGGGGATCTCGGGCTTAGCCCTTGACTAGTTCGCCTCCTTCCTCTCTGAGAGGACCTTTCAGGTGTCGGCTCCCCCGTTTTCCTCTCGGAGCCATAATATTCATCAAGGGGTGCCACAGGGCTCAGCACTGAGCCCTACGCTGTTCAATCTGTATGTTCAACCTTTGGCAGCGGTGGCTAGGAGCAGAGGCTTGACACTGGTATCGTACGCCGACGATACTCAGTTGGTAGTGGCACTTTCTGGCAATTCAGCGCAGGATGCCTGTATGTTTCGGAGCAATCTTATGGCCATCTCTGAGTGGATGTCTGCCAACTGTCTGCAGCTTAATGCAAGCAAGACTGAAATCCTGTTGGTTGGGCGGGACGGTGAGCTGTGGAGTGAACATTGGTGGCCCACCACCCTGGGCTGTGTCCCCACCCCCAAACAGATAGTAAAGAATCTAGGTGTCTGGGTGGACTCCGCTCTCAGTTTTCAGGCCCAAACCAAGAAAGTGGCGAGGACCTGCATGGGCATTCTGCGTGGGCTCAAACCACTGCTAGGTTATTTTGACCCGTCCACTCGGCAAGTTATCATTCAGGCTGCCATTCTGTCGAGATTGGATTACGCCAATTCGCTTTATTTGGGTTCTAACAAGTCAGAGATCCTAAGATTACAGAGAGTCCAGAATGCGGCGGCCAGAATCCTCCTTGGCCTTCCAAGGGCTTGTTCCATCTCTGCTGCCATTCGCCGACTACATTGGTTGCCGGTGGCCAGACGTGTGGAATTCAAATCTTTGTGCATTGCTTTTAAGATCTTGAAATCCTCCCCCGGCCATTTTGGCCACCCTGCTCTCGCCCTACATCCCCCCCCGCCAACTTCGCTCGATGGGCCAAAATCTGGCGGTGGTTCCGAGGGTGAGGAGAGCACGGGCTGGGGGACGTGCTTTCTGCACACTGGCGGCCAAACTTTGGAACTCTCTCCCACTGTCCATTCGTAGCCTAAACAATTATCTGGCATTCCGTAAGGCCACCAAGACTTATCTTTTCCCTCCACTGTAGGTTTCTTGCCTCTTGGTGGTCCTCTCCTCCTGACTGTTTTAGCGCCGGGACGCCCCTTTGCTGGAGCAGCTGTGCGCTCTATAAGCTATATAACATAACATTTACAGCGCTTGGTTGAAAGGGTGTTTGTTATTCCAATTTGGTCTACAGGGGACATGTTAGAGGTGCTGTGTAAATATTTGTCACTGTACATACGCAGTAACTGTTATGTGCTGGGGAAGGTATGTCCTGTGATGTTAGAATGCTGACCTAATTTATCTGTTCAGTAAAAATACCCCGTGGTCGGTGAATAGTTCTGATTGGGGTAGCTGCAAGCGTACCTGATATTGACTAAAATTGGCTGTATGTACAACGAGGGGCAGATCACCTGAATGTCGGTTGTTGCAGTAGTTCCTTTCACCAACAAGCATTTGCAATGCAATAGGTCTCGCATTTACGCGAGTTTAAGCTATTGGCATTGTAAATGACAATGCCTTTATGTATGTTTTAAAAACCAAAACTTAAATAAAATTTATTGTCATTTACGATGCCAATAGCACAAACTCGTGTAAATGCGAGACCTATTGCATTGCAAATGCTTGTTTTTGTAGTTTTATATAGCGTGAACTTGAACCGAAGGTATCAGAGCATTTTAAAAGAGCACCAGTTACGTTCCAGACGAACACATGCATTTTTGGGGGAGATTAAGTGATTTGCCCAGAATCACAGGATGTTGAGCATCCCTGTCCAGACACAAACCTGGCTCCCCAACTCTGAGGTCAACTGCTCTTGCCGATAGGCCACATCCTCTCTAACTTGTTCTTCTGTACCGGAGGTCACCACTTGTACATGAGTGCAGCCAATTGACCCTATGATATCAGGGAATCCTGCTGTAGCTCAGGTGTTTGCTTTGCTGGAATTAGGTGTGTGGGTGTCCAAGAGGAACTCTACATGATGCTCACTCATTTTCTGAAAAGCAGTCATCGCTTCGCAGTGTCATTTGCTAAGGTTGACTGAGCAATGTCAAGCACCAATCCTACTGTCTGCTGTGTGGCGCCTGTTGCAAAGAATTCCAGTGATTCTAACAATTTCAGGAAGGGGGGATGGCAGTGGATTCCTATGTTGGGCTCCAGGGTAGCTGTAATGGTGAAAATATGTTTTGCTCAGTGCCCAAATCTCAAGCTGACTCATGCTTATGGTTTCCAGCCTCATCCCGTCAATCCAGGCTCTTATCCTGTGTGGCTGCGCCATTTGAAGTCACTGATTGGTGCCTCGTTAACATTCTCATGCTGCATGGTTTGTTGGAGTAGAACATGGATCTGGCATAGCATGATATAGTGGCCTAAGAGTGCGGCATCCATTTTGGTGGTCTGTAGAATGGAAGTGTGAGCTGCTGCAACAACCTGTGAGAGCTTTACCCGTCCACGGCTGTTAATGTAGGTCTGGCACTGTGTGCAGGTGGGTGTGAAAGTCTATTATTTGTAGCTCAAACAGTGCATGTACTGTGTTTTTTGCATTATTGTGTTGGTCTTTAAATTAATTTTTCTATTGATTTACAACTTTTCTTTCCTACACTTTCATGAATTTTTACCAGCTGCTTCTCCCTCACATACTTGTAGTTGGGTGTTATTTACCATAGGCATTATTTTACACATGAGGTAAATAGCTTATGTGTTAAATAGCACATGAGGACTACAGACATGCAGTATTTAGCACATGTTCTAAATAACACATACAGTCTTTAACTCGTGATCAGAAGATTCGTTAAAGTCATGCACTATTTACCCCTGCATTTGGTAAATGCCACTAAGAATAACTCACAAATAGGGCCACAGTCTCTTAGGGCCTGATTACATATGCCTGATTACGAGTGGGTTGTTAATTTCCGACTCCTGCGTAAACCCCTGTTTGCGCAAGGGTGTGCAAGCACGCGGGCCGGGGAGGCAAAGCCGGACTGGTGAGGGGCCTGCCACAAACCCCTACCGGGGGCAGGACGATGAACGGGCATAGCTAAGCCCGACAAATCGCCGGGCGCTGATTGGGCAGCATGGTTTAAATTGCCCAATAGACATGGGCCCCCTGGGTGCGCACCAGGATTTAAGGGGGTGGGGGGACCCCCACCCAGAACATGTGCCTTCGCCGTTGACCCACCCACACCTGTAATGCGGGCGTCACAGCTGTAGGCAGCGGACGGGCTCAGGCAAGGCGAGGAAAGCATGAGGGACAGCAGGAGTAGCGTAATAGCCAAACGGGAGCCGCTCAAACCTGTGCCCTTGGGATGCCTTAAGGAAGGGGCACAGGCAGCAGACTATGAGTAAGCATGGGGACAGCAGAGGGCAGACATGGCACTTGCAGCCTGGGCCTGGCATGAGGGCCGCCCCCAACACTTGGCAGCAAGGTGTAGCCTAGAGGCCCCAAGAGAAGTGCTAGACCTGCTGAGAAGGGGCATTCGCTCAGGGCGCTGTCACAAGGGCTGTGCTGTTAAGGTTTAAGGACTGGACTGGAACCCCAAGCGAGGAGGCGTGAACGACATGACTGGTTTGAAAGTAGACTACATGTTTTGTATGGCAATATGTAAATCGAAGCTGCCGCCTTTTTGCACCATCACCGAATTGCGTTATCTGTGACCACAAGGGAAAGTGGGTGCATGTGTAGGCCGGGGAGCTCAAGGGGCTTGCCCACCTGGGAAGGGTTTGACTTAGGCGTTATTTAACTAACCAAATACCTTTTAACTCATAATCAGACCTGTGTGTAAACAGTGGTTTGCCCAGGGGTCGGAATATAATAAACAACTCATAATCAGGCCCAATAAGGCCCTAATGACGAGTTTAGGTGTTATTTATTGCAAATGATAAATAACGATACCACAGGGTACGATATTTATCATGTGCGATAAATAACACCTAGTACGAGTTTAACACCTAGCACGTGTTTGTGGAGAATAACATGCGGAAAAATCCGTATGGTATGGTAAATACCGTGCAATATCTCCTGTTAAACTTTGGCAGGTTTAACCTGCCGAAATTTATCCGAAATTTAACGGCAGCGAAGGTATTTATTTAACACATCCAATAATTATCAGATGTGTTAAATCAGGGATACTCAAAGTACGGCCCGGGGGCAGCATGCGGCCCTCCTGAACTTTAATTGTGCCCCGCTAGTGAATAGCAGCACTGGGCTGCTGTTCACTTGACAGAGCAGATACATTCAGAGAGCTGTGAAACAAACGGGCATAATTTATTTACTTGTTAACTAAAGAAGAAAAGGTGACCTAGACACCTTATCTTTAGGAACACCTTTAGTTTTAAAGACCTCTTGCGCTAAACATGTAAAAACATGATAAACTCTCTGTAAACTACAAAAAAAAGTGTCTTTTGTTAACAAGCATGAGCGTTTTATCTTAGATCAGATTATATCGCTGAAATTGAGAGGCATTTATTAGCAGTGATAGTTTTCAAACATAATCATGGAAACATTCATGCCCCCCCCCCTTCTGAAAACAATGTCATTAGTGAACCAAGAGGCAAGTCATTTGTTAGGTGCACCTTGTGTGTAGCCTTGGATTTTATATAATTGGAACATTGTGAAATGTTCAATAAAACACAAGAAAAGGTTTTGAACAGCACACCTCCTAAACTCGGTAGGTTATGAGGGGATCTCATATGCGTAATGAAGAAACAGGAGGAAAAGTGAAATTAACCAGTTGCCTAGGATCACACAGTTTTGTCAAGTGGGGACGCCAGGACTGATACCAGGTTTTCAGGTTTAACATTTTGTAATTCAGCCTCCAGATGAGTAGCTCTTTCCCTCTCCGGTTTTATATTGGATGTTAATGCTTTGACTTTAATTCTCGGTGCATGAGAATAGAGCGTGGCAGACAGAAGTCACGTGAAGGCTCGGTTTGTTGTCCATGCCATGCATCTGTTTCGCGTCCTCCTACGCCCAGCTTTCATCACCCCGACACTCGCATTGGGAGCATCAGTGCGGCCCTCCGGCATGCCACAGATAGTATTTTGCGCCCCCCGGGGAAATATTTGCGAGTACCCATGCCTTAAATAAAGCCTAACTCGTGATTCCGACCCTTGGCAAACAGGGGTTGTTTACGCGTGGGTCTGAGTTTAGGGGCACAATCGTAATCAGAGCCTAAATCTTTGGCAGTGAAAAGTTTTCCCAGACCTGATGGACCAGCACAGAGCCGGCTTTAGGGCAGTGCGACTGGTGCGGCCGCACTGGGCGCTGACCTGTGGAGGGGGCGCCAAACTCGTGGGCGGGAGCTCTGTGTTTAGCAATAACATGATCGGAGAGATGAGGGGCACTTATGACCGGTGGTAGTGAGAGAATCCGAGCAGGCAGTCATGGGGTGTAGGGGCGCCAAAAATGATTCTCGCACCGGGAGCCACCAGCGCTAAAGCCGGCCCTGGCAGCAGAAGCCGGACAAAAAAAAAAAAATCCGGATGACCGAACTCACGCACTGAAGGCTCCCGTCACCCAGGTGTCCTCAAAGGACTTGAGTGTGAGGCTGTACTCAGACGATGGCCGTAGAGAACAGTCAAGAAGCAATCTATTCAGAAATGAACACTCATGACAAACAGCGAGGTGCAACTGTGTTCTATGCTCCTTGTTTTAAAATAAAAGACCCGGGTAGTTTTATTTAGAGTGAAATCACAGTTTTGTACCGCATGTATTGCTTTGGCGCTGTTAAAGGTATGAAGGATGTACCCCTGGCCCCACGCCCCCTACACACACACATGCAGTACTTACCGGGGTTCATGAGCCGAAACAAGAGGAAGGCGAGGATAGCCCCCTGGCGACCGGCTGAGGGGAGAGAGGCCATGCCGTGGGTTAGAGGTGCGGTCTGGGGTTGGGTTTACAACCTCACGTCGAAAGAAGCCTCGTGTGGCTCCACATTTCATCACAAAACGGTGGGATCAAGCCTTTGCCCAGGATACCTCCAAACTCTTAATCCATCACGGTGTGGGGTGCGCCGTGGTGGGTGATATATGATTTCCTTCTGGGTTTGAGGGACTGAGGGGCGAGAGGTTCTCAAGTGACCACCTCCTGCGCTCCTCGACGCTGCCTCGGAGTGGCTGCCGCTGTCCCGCTGCCTCGAGCTCCCGTACAGCGGCTCTGCTGCTTTCGGTTTCATATCCGGGCCTGGGATTTCCGTGATGACTGTGCTGGCGAGCTCAGTGCTCAAGGGAGGAAAGGTGCGATGTTATCTCCTACTGTGCCGGGAGCTGCCAGGAAACTGTCTGTCATGTCTTTCTAACTCTCGTTAAACGTGTTGTGCCAGAGAACAGGCAACTCTCTCCTCTTCCTATGAAGGACTGAGCACGGGGAACAAACATACAAATAACGCCCCCCCCCCTGCGCAAAACAGTGGTGAGCCTTTCTTCTTGTGATCAGCCACGCTGAGACTTCTCTGAGTGACTAGCACCAACACAAGAGATCATGGCATGGCACGGGCTAGAAAGGTGAGAAGGGTCATGACCTCACAACAATCAATAAATCAGCACAAACGTCCTGCGCCGTCACCATGCATTCCTCTAATGTTAGCAGCACTTCTACCTGACGCTGGCTTACAGTTGCCAACAGTTTCACTGCCATGACTCACCCCTCCGAGTCTATTGAGCATTCTGCCCCAGCCACACCTGGTGTTATTGTCGGAAGAAACTGAGGTCGACATCACCAATCTCTGGATTTTCAATATTAAACCCTGTCTAACCAGCCTTCCCCTCGTTTTAGCAGAAAATTACCAGGCAGTCCCCCCCATCATATGTTGTATCACCAATGGCCCTTTCATTATAAACAGAAAACTATTGTCACCATCGCCAACCTCCCATCACCATCAATGGTTAACTATCGCCCCATCTTCAGCCTCCGATTATCAATAGTTAACTATCGCCCCATCGCCAACATACCATCACTATCAATAGTCTTTACCAATAGTAAACTATAGCCCAAATCAACATTCCATTACTATAAATAGTAAACCATTGCCCCATCATCAACCTCCCACTATCAATAGTAAACTATTGCCCCATCGTCAAACTCCAGTGATTATCAATAACATAACATGTGTATTTGTAAAGCCCACGTTCACCTGGAGGTATCTTGGAGCTGAATAACATATGTTTATTGTTACCAAACTCAATGGTACGCATTTTATCGACCTCAGATGGATGAAAGGCTGAGTGGACCCACCGGGATTTGAACCTGTGACCATTAGGTCGAACACAGGCCCCTGCCCTGGATGCTTTAGTCCACTGAGCCACCAGATCTGGCTAAACAATTGCTCCATCACCAGCCTCCCATCGCTATCTCTAGTCACCTGTTGTCAATGTCAACCTCCCCATTATTATTAGTAGTACACTATCTCTGGATGGTCACCCTCCCCATCAGTATTAGTAGCAAACTATGGCCTCATCACCAACCCCTCCACCATTATCAGCAGCAACATATTGCGCTATAGTCCACCTCCCATCACTATCAGTATTACACATTGGCTGCTTCTTCAGCTTCCCTGTTACCACCAGTTGTAAGCCAACCTCCCCATCATCAGTGGTAAACAATTGGCACATCGCCAAACCCCTCTCATTGTCTTTTGTAAACTATAATGTGAACCACCCCATCATTGTTGGTACTAAAATATTGCCTCATCTGCTTCCTTCCCATCTTCATCATTAGTAAATAACTACCTCAGAAGCAAGCTCCCCATCATTGTCAGCAGCAACAATTGCCCCATGTCCAGCCTCAACATCATTGTCAGCAGTAAATTCTTGCCCTATCGCCAACCTCCCCATCATTGTCAGCAGCAACAATTGCCTCATGGCCAACCTCCCCATCATTGTCGGTAGCAACAATTGCCCCATGGCCACCCTCCTCATCATTGTCAGCAGTAAATAATTGCCCCAGGGCCAACATCCCCATCTTTGTCAGTAGTAAACTATTTTATCTTTGCCAAACTTCCTATCATTGTTATCAGTAATAGATTGCCCCATTGCCAACCTTTCCATCATCGCTGGTTGTAAAGTGTCACAATCAAGATCTCTTTTATTATGTGTACAATTATCGTTCTTTACCATCCTTCCCATCATTGTCATCGCTGTCACATTGCCTAACTCCTCGCAATTGTCAATAGTGAAACATTTCCCTAACACATTCTTACCATCATTGTAAGTAGTAAACTAATGCTTCAACCCCAACCTCCCCATTGTCAGCAGTAAGAATTGCAGCATCACTAACTTCCTCATTATTGTCAGCAGTAAAAACCTGCCCCATCACCAACCTGCCCATTATTGTCAGTAGTAAACACTTGCCCCATCACCAGCCTCTCCATCATTGTTATTAGTAAACACTTGCCCCATCACCAAGCTCCTCATCGTCATTAGTAAACACTTACCCCATCACCAATCTCCTCATCGCCATTAGTTAACGCTTACCCCATCACCAATCTCCTCATCGTCTTTAGTAAACACTTACCCCATCACCAATCTCCTCATCGTCATTAGTAAACACTTACCCCATCACCAATCTCCTCATCGTCATTAGTTAACGCTTACCCCATCACCAATCTCCTCATCGTCATTAGTAAACACTTACCCCATCACCAATCTCCTCATCGTCATTAGTTAACGCTTACCCCATCACCAACATCCTCATCATCGTCATTAGTAAACACTTACCCCATCACCAATCTCCTCATCGTCATTAGTTAACGCTTACCCCATCACCAACATCCTCATCGTCATTAGTAAACACTTACCCCATCACCAATCTCCTCATCGTCATTAGTAAACACTTACCCCATCACCAACATCCTCATCATTGTCATTAGTTAACGCTTGCCACTCCAACAACCTACCCAGTATTGTCAGCAGTAAACACTTGCCCCATCTCCAACCTCCCCATCATTGTCAGTAAACACTTTTCCCATCACCAACCTCCCCATCATTGTCAGTAAACACTTTTCCCATCCCCATCATTGTCAACAGTAAACACTTGCCCCATCAAGAACCTCCTCATCATTGTTGGTCAGTAGTAAACACGTTTCCCATCACCAACATCCCCATCATTGTCAACAGTAAACACTCACCGCATAACCCACTTTCTCGTCATTGTCAGCAGTAAACACTTGTCCCATCACCAACTTGCTTATCATTGAAACTAGAATAACACTTTAGGTGTTGCATTGTTAGACAATCCTCAATAAACGAGTTTGTACGTACAACATGTGCCATTATTTTGCCATAATTTGGTTAAAATGCGTGAAAGTCACACATTTGGTACCTATCTTCGGATAATCCTATTTCTTCAGAAATACGGCTAATTGTTGTTTTCCAAACATTGGGTGTTGGTGATATCATTTCCCAAATTAAGGCGCCCAATAGTGGGCGTTTCACTTGGCATTGCTCAAAGTAGTATCTTAATATTGCTCCCTCTTCTTCCAAGGTGAGCTCTTTGAGGTCAATTTCGACCCTCACGTTTGGTTGTGAAATATAGCATTGAAATGCTCTCTCTTGGAGCATGCACCAAATTGGTTGTCAGATGCCTGGTACCTTATCTTTCATTTTTAGTAGCTTGCAAATGTAGCTTTTTTGCCCCACATTGTCAGGGAAGCTACTAGCCAAGTACCTAACTATTCCTAGTCCTTTAGGCCAGAAAGATTAGACAGATTTGTTGACGAAGAGTCTGTGTTCCCAGTTCATACCAATTACCCAGGAATGTATGACGGTATCACGCAAGCCTTTTTAACGCTGGCATTAGAATGAACTCTTCCTCACGACCATTCCTTTCTCTCGCAAGTCATTACAACAACTTGCCTTAAGGGGGCGCTGGACTTTGTATTAGTGCCATTTACTATTCCAACTCCAGTCTGTGCAACAGTAGGGAAGGTGTTGGACTTTAAATCTAACAACACTCCACCAATCCGCCCCCCCTAAAGCAAGTCGTTGTTAAGACGTGTGTGCGAAACAAATGCGCGCTAATGACTGTTCGTTCTATTGCAGGCACTGTAAAGACACAGCGTGATTCCAGCGTCGTGCTAAAAGATGTTTCCCTTACACAGGTATGGGTATCAGATGGCATAACCTAACTAGTAATAACTAGTAATGGAAGTATATTCCACATAATTCAACTTGTGCCCCAGTTTGCCTCTCTCCACCAAGTCAAAGGCCATTGAGAAGCAAATGAAAGAAATGTACAGTAGAGCATCAGTTTTTGTTTCTCTTATCTTAGTGCCAATATCTGCTAGACCAGGTTATTGTCTATCATCCAGTGCCCTGCCTTATAGCTTGTTTGTTCAAGTAGGCTCCACCCTCTTGACTCTACCCAGTCCTGGAGCTCGATTAACAGGATTCTTGCAAAGAGCTTGCAGTCAAAGTCTCGAAGGGCTATCAGCCTATAGTTAGCTGGGTTTGAGATTGTGACACTTTTTATGTGAAGGACACAACAATGAACCATACCAACATGTCTGTTATTATATAGTCTATAACAGCTGCGGTCCGTGCAGGTAACAGCAGTGGGGCGGTGGGGCCGTGTATGGGGGGATTTTGAGGGACGATGCTGATGGAAAATTAATTATTTTTTAAATTTTCTCTCGGCTTCGTCCCTTGAAATCCCCCCTTACCCGGCCCCACCGCCCCACTGCTGTTACCTGCACGGACCGTGGTTGGTCTATAAGTATCTTTTTAAAAAGGAGTAAAATGCGGCTCAGAAATCAGTTGTTTTTTTTAGAGGGTCTTCTGTGACCCATTCGGTCTAGTTGTCTTAAAGACAATCATTGAACTCAGGTGGGAACTAATTACGAATTATAAAACAATTATGACTAATCTGGCATTCATATCAATATGATCCTCCATAAATGTTATATATGTGTATTTTCCAGGCAGTTAGAAAAATCCTGGTATGTTTTTTGCTAACCATCTTGCAGTTGAAAGGAACGAATCAACTCACAAAATTTGTCCAGTTATTCTGAGCATCTACATAAGTTCTTTTTGCCTCCCAAATACATTTTTAATCACTTCTTATGGCTAGCTGCTCCAGATTCCCCCAAATGTGCAGTTTTCTTCAGCATTCCAAAATGGCAACTATTTTGTTTCCTGCGCACCATCCCAGCTGTAGCTCCGCTGTCAATTTCTGCCTAGGTTGGTATGGGCATCATGGGTGGCGTATCATTACTCAGAACTTCAAGTACACCCATTTGTTAATATTTGATTATTGAACAAACTCAAGTTTTGCTAAGTCAGAAAGAAAAATATTAGGAAATGTATTTATCAACAAGGCCAGATTATTTTACACAGCTAGTGACCAATGATGGGCTTCTTGAGCCCCCTCAAAGACAATCATAAAGTAATTGAAAGTATTAGATTCACTCAACGAGATATTTACACTATTTCAAAATGCCTCAGGTAAATAGTGACTTTCATGAGACGAGGGGAAATACGAAGTCTAGATCATAACATAAGAAAAAGTCAGAGCAAACATGTAGTCCAGCACTGTGGGTCAACTTTGGGAGTAGTGAGTAAATTGTATTGGTGTAATAACTTGTATGTGTCAATTAGCAGCCATCAGGTTGTAAATATGCTGGAAGGCCAGTAAATTAGTGCATTTGAGTCTAAGCTCTACATGGAAAATGGAAGCTAAGATTTTGAATCAAAGTCCATTGGCCTGACAAAGGTTGATACAAGAGTATGGCACAGAGCAAATTACACTGCCCTCGGACCCCTTTCGTGCTGCCAACAGCGGTCCACGTGACTGACAACTTTCAGAGGCTGATGCCACACAAACTTTCTAGCCAGTAGAGCATGAACATTGTGCCTGAAGCCATGCCTGGAGAGACACTTCTCAGTTGGATAAACAGACGTCATTGTTAGGCCTCACCTACAAAACAGCACAAGCTGTATGGTTGAGAAAAAACCTATTGTGAACTTACAGTGAGCTTACAGCCAGCCCGTTGCTTACCATT
This sequence comes from Calotriton arnoldi, assembly GCA_963921515.1. Classification (NCBI taxonomy): domain Eukaryota; kingdom Metazoa; phylum Chordata; class Amphibia; order Caudata; family Salamandridae; genus Calotriton; species Calotriton arnoldi. Next base: position 254,961 of record CAWUFW010012172.1, on the reverse strand, counting down.
GTTGGGCTTTCTTGTCTTTCTCATGTGCTTGCTTCTTATTTGATGGCTTCCCTTTCACTTCTTGTGTTTGTCCCACCCCTGGAGCATAGCCTCTTCATAATATTTTTAATTGGCTGACTTGCGTAGTTCCACTGCTCAAGTTTAGGGAACTGCTTTTTAGGTCAACGCCTACCAGATAATAAAGCTGTCTGGTTGCAAAGACATATTGGAGGCATGCTGAAAGCTGACCTAGGAGTGCATCCGCCCATTGCTTGCCATGGGCTTTGTGTTTTATAACTAACATTTGCTTGCTTTATATTTTCTAGCTTTATTTGCTTTAGGTCGTCCAGCATGTCTTTGTCCCTCATATGGAGTATAGCCTGTTTACCTCATCTCTGACCAACTCCTTGTATTCTTCCACGAGCCCTCGCTTTCCGGGAACTCTTTTTTTTCTTTTTCGGGAAGCACTCCATGAGAGTGCATGTGTTTTCAGCTGTCTCCCTTGGGTGCTAGTCCAGGAAGCAGAAAACATGCCATATTTTCTTGAAAAGGTATCCTGTCTCCTATCTTTCTGTATGACTGATTCTACTCATTTCTGGCACTACCAGTTCATCAATCAAGCGTGTCTGTGAGGAACAGTGTTCTGTCTACAAGCTTTTTTATATTGGTCAATGCTCTTTACTAATAGCATAACTTAAATGATCCTCTTCCTCATTTTCACGGCCATGCCATAAGCGCTGGAAGTAGGGGAGTAGAGGATGCTTAAGCACCGCCAAAATCACCATGATGGAGTTCTTAAGTCAAACTTGCAATAATCGGTCTTTAAACTTTGTTTTTATCTTGTCATCACATTTGCAGTGCATTGAAAGACAGATTTCAAGTAACAGGCTCTTCTGTCTTCTGACATATTGCTGTTTATTATTGGTTTTACTTATCTTTCTCTGACTTCAAAGGGAGTGGATTTATGTGATAATTTTGCTTGGTACAGAGAGTGTGGAAGAAAAGGCTGTAGGATGTTATGTTTTTTTAAGCACACATTAAATTTAAATGCCTGTAAATAAACTGTAAAAATATTTCAGAATATATCAGCAGTTAGGAAAGCACACATAAAGCAAATTTGTTGTACTTCTGAAGTGAGGACGAAACAAAGATTTTAATGTGGTAAAAACGGTGCAGAGACAGAATGTCGAGCAAAAAATATCGAGTTGCACAAATATCGAGTCATTAATATCGTGGTTCAGACACATCGACAGCAAGAATATCGTGGTCAAGAATATTGACTTAAGGTAAGTAATATCGATTTTAAAAATAGCGAAGTGTTTAATATCGTTTGCAAAAATATAGTTGTTAAAAATTTCGTTTTTTTATTAATGTTATATATTTTAGTATATATTTTAAATGTATGTTTTGTATGTTTTTTTGTATAAGAATTGTTTGTATTTTTAATATATGTGTTACATTTTTAGTAGTTATTAAATATTTTTTTATTTGAATTTTGCATTTTTAGGGGCTTATTAGGATGGCGGTCGGAACACCTCCCCGACCGCCATGGTAGCGGGAAAAGACCACCCGCATGGACCGCGACATCACCACCGGTCGAATTACGATGGCCCGCGGTCGAAATCCGACCACGGCGGTCTGATCGAGGGCTTTAACATTGCGGCGGTTGCTGCTGCACGCAGCACCGCCACGATGTCCAGAGGAGCATGCCCTGCATTTCCCTGCACTGCGTGGCAGGCACTGCACAGTGCCTGCCACCTGGTACAGGGAAATGTATGGGGGGACCATGGGTACCCCCCCCAGTGTACCCACACCCCCCCAAAACATTGGGGGCCCGAAACGGGCCCCCGGAAGGCAATCTCCGCCTGCCTTTCCATGGCGGTTTGACCGCTGAGGAAAGGCTGGCTACCGCCGGCATCATAATCGTGCCGGCGGAGCCTGCTCGGCACCGCCACCATTATCCCGGTCCTGCTCCGTCTGCCAGGCAGGAGTGCGGATGGCAACCGGCGGAAAAGCGGCGGTCGGAATTTCCCACCGCAGCGTCACCACCGCCATCCTAATCTGACCGGCGGTTTTCTGGCTTGCGATTGCGGGCGGATGTCCACCGCCGGACCAGCGGGCGCCACCGGCGGCCTGGTGGTGGACATCTGCCCGCCATCGTAATCAGCCCCTAAGCGGGTTGTGGGTTTATAGGGGAAGAGGGTGGGAAGTAATTTAATTATATTACATTTATTGATTATTTTTTATTTATTAATATTTGTTTAATTGAGATGTTATAGTGTTAAATGTGTAAAGTAAATTATTAATTAATTATTGGTTGTTAATTAATTATGGTAATTAATTATGGTAATTATGTAATTAATTTTAGGTGTGTGTTGTGGTGTTTATAGTAGTAAAGGGTGGGAAGTAATTTGTAGTTGATTAATTAATATATAGCTGTTAATTAATGTTAATTACTTGATATTTATTTTGGGTAATTGTTTATTTTTGTGTGTGTTGTTTTTACTTTTAAAGGGTTAAATGGTGGGTATTCAATACAATTTAATTACTTTATTATTAGTTGTTAATAGTAATAGTTTTTAATTTAAAAATAAGTTTTAATTGTGTTTTAATATTTTATAGTTTAATTTTGGTGTGTGTTGTGGATATTATAGTGTTAAAGTACGTGTAGTCAATGAATGTTTATTCGGTTTTTTAATCAATAATATTGTTTTAATTGTTTAATAATTATGTTAATTATGGAAGTAAATTTAATTAAACATTTTGAAGTGTTTTGTTATTGGTGTGGAGTTATAGGTTAGGAAATAAAATAAATACCTTTATGTATTAATTATTTTTTTTGTTTGTAAATATTTTCTAGTTTAACAGATTTGTTTAAAAATAAATTTCTTTATTATTTTATTTTATATATTATTTGTAGGTTTTTGTTATATGTAATTAATATTATAATATGTTTTCTTTTTATATATTTAATATATTTGATTTTCATTTTTAAATATTGTCTATTTATTTTTATGATTTTTTAATTTTTTTATATTTTTTATTTTTGTTTTAACTGTTTGAGTGTGAATAGTAGTTTTTGTCTCTCCGCTGTCCAACACTTTCCCTAATGTTGCACTCACTGCAGTGGGAATAGTAATTTTTACCCCTCCGCTATCTAACACTTTCCCTACTGTTGCATCACTGGAGTTGGAATAGTAATTTTTACCCCTCAGCTATCCAACACTTTCTCTCCTGTTGCACTCACTGGACTGCAAATAGTAATTCCCCCCCCCCCCTATCCAACACTTTCCCTACTGTTGCATTCACCGGAGTGGGAATAACATTTCTTACCTCTCCGCTATCCAACACTTATCCTACTGTTGCATTCAGTGGAGTGGGAATAGTAATTTTTACCCCTCAGCTTTCCAACACTTTCCCTACTGTTGCACTCTTTGGAGTGGTAATAGTAATTTGTGCCCCTCCGCTATCCAACACTTTCTCTACTGTTGCTCTCACTGGAGTGGGAATAGTAAATTTTACCCCTTTGCTATCCAACACTTTCCCTATTGTTGCACTCACTGGTGTTGGAATAGTAATTTTTACCCCTCCACTATCCAACACTTTCTCTACTGTTGCACTCACTGGAGTGGGAATAGTAATTTTTACCCCTCTGCTATCCAACACTTTCCCTACTTTGCACTCACTGGAGTTGGAATAGTCATTTTCACCCCTCCGCTATCCAACACTTTCCCTACTTTGCACTCACTGGAGTTGGAATAGTAATTTTCACCTCTCCGCTATCCAACACTTTCTCTACTGTTGCACTCACTGGAGTGGGAATAGTAATTTTTACCCCTCCGCTATCTAACACTTTCCCTACTGTTGCATTCACTGGAGTGGGAATAGTAATTTTTACCCTTCCGCTATCCAACACTTATCCTACTGTTGCACTCACTGGAGTGGGTATAGTAATTATTACCCCTCTGCTATCAAACACTTTCCCTGCTGTTGCACTCTTTGGAGTGGGAATAGTAATTGTTTCCCCTCCGCTATCCAACACTTTCCCTACTGTTGCTCTCACTGGAGTGGGAATGGTAATTTTACCCCTCCTCTATCCAACACTTTCCCTACTGTTGCACTCACAAGAGTTGGAATAGTAAATTTAATTCCTCCGCTATCCAACACTTACCCTACTTTTGCACTCACTGGAGTGGGAATAGTTATTTTTACACCTTTGCTATCCAACACTTTCCCTACTGTTGCACTGATTGTATTGAGAAATTTAAGTTTAAATATTTTTTAATAGTTTAATGCTTGAATTTATTATAGATTTTAGTTTTTTTATATTTTAAATTATTATTATATATTATTTTTTATATTATTTGAAACTTTTAACATAAATTAAAAATAATAGTTTATTAATTGTTTTAAAGTATATATATATATATATATATATATATATATGTATAAATTATTGTTTGTGTGTTTTTTATTAAGTTTATTTGTTATATTTTATTAAAATGTATATACAATTTATTTTATTTAGTTAACATTATATTTAATATTTTTAATATATATTATTTTATTTTAAATTTATATAAAAGTCGATATTTTATATATCTATATTTTTTACATAGATATTTTTTAGTCGATATTTTTGTACTTACCTGTTTAAGTATAGGAGTCGATATTTTTGTTGTCTATATTTTTTACTCAATATTTTTTACATCGATATTTTTTACATCAATGTTGTGTCAGTGAACCGGTAAAAACAAATCAGTCAATACACTTGATGACACTGATTTCATTTGTTTGCTGTATAGTTTATCATTAAAACTGAATTTCTGTCCAAATTCAGTGGTCATTTAAATGGAAAATGTGTTCTGCGCAAATGGCAATACGCAACCACCATGATTTAGTAGTATATTTGCACCAGTGTGCTCCAATATGTAACACAAGCTGCATACCACATCTCTACCACTCTCCTGATGAATAATTTGCTACACTTGTTTTTTGTGTGTGACACATAGATTTTTAACAATCCCTATAACTTCAGTGATGTAATATCAATGGCAGCAAACCCACTATGAAAATTGTTCCCTCTCTGGGCCAATTTCAGCCTGGGGACCCCATTCCCTGAGACACTGTACTGTGAAAGGTGGGCGTCCTGGTGCTCACATAGGGCCCCCACCATGCTCCCCCCACAGCCCCAGACGGCTTCCAGTATACAGTGAGAGCCGACATTGCTCCCGCCCGCAGGGAGCAGCTAAATATGCTGCTCCCTCTGGGAAGTATCAATCTTTTGATCTGATTGCCTGCCAGCATCAGTGCAGGCAGAGAAACAGATCAAAAGTACGCTCCCAGCCGGCAGGAGCATTTTCGAAGCTTCCACCCGCTGGGAGTGGACTTGGTGTTTGCTCCTGCTCAGTGGGAGATTTGAAAATGCTCCCACCAAGCGAAAGCGAACACAGGTTTCCCTGCCTAGGCCACTGCAGGCAGGGAAACCGCTATGTCCTGGGGCTGGGCTCTCAGGGACATAGCATCGGAGCTGGCCCCATAGTATGGGGTCCCTGGGGCCATTTGTGGTTCACGGAGGGAAGCCACGTGGCCCCCTTCCCCATTTACTTAAGGTTAGCAGCCCCGGGGGATAGGGTTTTTAACAAGTTTCGGCCCAGTGGTGGGCTCCCTGGGGCCTTTGAGGCTTGGGTAGGGGGGCCGCGTGGGCATCCTCCCATTAATTATAGAATTTGGCCCCGGGGGATGGGGTCCCTCGGGCCTCTAGAGGTTTGGGGAGGAGGGGCATGCGGCCCCCTCCCATTTTTAACACATTTCGGCCACAGGGGTGGGCTCCCCTGGGACTTTAATGGCTGGGAGAGGGGGGCTGTATGGCCCCCTCCCCTTTATTAATAAATTTCCCCCAGGGGGATGGAGTCCCCAGGGCCTATTGAGGCTCAGGGAGGGGGGCCACGATGCCCCCTCCCCCATTTTTTTTATTTTTCAGCCCTAAGGAATGTGGCCCGGCCGCCAATTTTATTTTGGATCCTATGAGAGTCTTTTCTAGATCAGTGCATTTTTTGTAAAAATATTTTCTTTTTGGCCCCAGGGGATGTCCCTCTGGGTGTCCCCCATAGGGCTTAGGGGGTCAGGGTATCCATACCCTGCCCCGATATATCTTAAATTTTGTCAAATTTCAGGACACAGGACTAAATCCCGGAGTCCTGTAATGGCTGCCAGCAACATTTTTCTCATGTTGCTGGCAGCCAATCAGAGCGCTAGCTCTTGCGGGAATCTGACTCCCGCACGAGCGAGATGGCCCAAGGGAAATAAAGCTCCCTGGGTTAATCAGAATGTGAGACTCTTGCGAGGCCAACCGCCCAGATATACAATATTTTTTTAGCCTTAATTTCTCAAAAAATACTGAACAGATTTACACAATTTGCAAAAAGCACAATCTGTAGACCAAGATCTAGCTTCCTGTAGAATTTGGTGTAATTCCGTTCAGCAATTTTTGCTGTAGCCTGTCTTAAAGAAGTCTATGGAAAATGCATGGAGTTTTTATGTTTTGGGACACTCCTTTTTTCTTGGCCTCTGCTTGACACATCACACCGAAACTTTCCAGGAAGGAGCTGAGGTGGATGAACTTGTTTTGGGGAAAGTTTTGTGAAGATTCATCAAACTGGACCAAAGTTATTAGCAAACCAAAAAACACTCTTTCTATGGAAATGCAGACCGAACTATAACTACCTAGTGGCGACCACCACTAGGTAATAGGCACATATTTATAAGGCTACGCAAAAACCGGGACAGGCCAGATATAGAAGTAAGACTAAAGGCTATAGTCCTACTTATATTTCTGGCCTGTCCCGGTTTTTGGTTCTCAAAATTTGGTCACCCTACTTTATAAGCTCTTTTTCTCTTGTCTCTGTTGGTTTGCTCTCCAATCTCTCTCTCACTTAAATACACATCTGACTCTTTATAGCCCCTCTCTCTTCGCTCTCCTATTGCTCTTTCTCACTTAGATGTCATTTACCCTCTTGTCTCCTTATAGCCTCTCTCCCTCCCCTTGCTTTATTGGAGCCTCTGCATGGTCATCTCTTGTTTCCCTCCCTGTTTGTTTTTCCCCTCTAGACCACTCTTATCTTTGGCCACCTCACATGCTTTGGGGCCCAGAGAGTTACAGGGCACCTTTTCGCCAGGCCCCTTATATTGCAACAATAATCAAAATTCCTAAAGCCCCCCCTTGCTTTGGAGCCCTGTGTTAAGCTCCTGTTGGACTCGCCAACAAAGATTGTTGCCCCGGATGCCACCAACGTTAAAGTCGGCTCTGGAATGGGTAAGGGGCGGGGAGAAGGGAGGAATCCTGAAATCATGATTCTGAACTACAAAAGATAAATTGCTGAAACTTCAGTGAACTCAGGACCCCTAGTCAGGGCCAGCTTTAGGGCGGTGCGACCAGTGCGGCCGCACTGGGCACTGACATAGAGGGGGGGCACTGACCTCAGTGGTCACTGTGTTTAGCAATACGATTTAAAAGCACCTGCTAAAGACTTCCTTGTGTGTCCTGCTTTTAGGCAGCAAAAAAAATGTCAATATAACTCTTGTGATTATGTTCCTGCTAGAGAGAGAGCTCGGAGTTTTGTCTAGCGCTAGATTTGACATGCCATAAAGTAGCACAGAAGGTTAATATGCCTGCTGAAAAGAACAGATCTGTATTTTATGTGGATAGCAGAGAGGATTAGTAAAGCCAGCCATTACCAGCGCTTTAAAGCAAATGAAATATATGTGAGAGAGGGGGTATGGAGAGATGAAGGGCACTTTTGTCGGGTGGTAGGGAATCCGAAGAGGAGGTCATGGGGGAGGGGGCAACAAAAAGATTGACGCACTGGGCCCCACTAGTGCTAAAGCCGGCCCTGCCCCTAGTTCCTGCTCCTGGGAAATGTGTGCAGTAGTTCGTGCCCATGCTGGCGCATGTTCAAATTCTATACAGCTAAATAACAGTAACACTCAAATGCTATACGGCCACATGACGGTAAGTTTGGTACAGCTAGAAGTTTCATTTTCACCACTTTTGCAGCCATACTTGAGATATGGAGCACAAAGGCCTTGGTAAGAACGCTGGGATTTATTACATTCGATTTTCCACCAGCAAAAAAACAGAGATTTCCTATTGGACTTCTGCGTATGCATAAGGAAACTAATAAAACACATTCTGCTCCACTTTTCAAATATGTTATTCAGGAATACAAGGGAGCCAGGATCATCTTGCTTTGTGAGTACTCATGTGTGGGTCTCTGTGGGTCGCGGCTCGCCGGCAACAATTTGTAATTAGGAGCGGTTACAGAGCTCCTTGGATATCAACAATGCCATATTTCTAAATCGGAATACAGGCTCTTCTGGAGGCAGCGTTTTTCGTCAACGAAGACTTGCCAGAAGTGGGGAAATTATGCAGAGGACTTTTGGACTCAGGTAACGGCTGCCATTTTGGATGCTGCCTGCTGATTTTCCCTCAGCTTTCACCTCACGCGATGTTCCAGAGAGCTCTTCTTTGCTGTAAATGGCTCATTTTTTGCATCTACCACATTACCCTGCTACTTTAACGCTGGAAATATTTACTTACTTATTTTTTCAATACTGACTGGCTATAGAGGAGCATTTTTGCCCATTTTATTGCATGGTGCCTGTATATTTCTTCGCTCTTGATGTTCTCTTCTACTAGAAGCAGTGGCTTACGCTTACCATGACTTTCCTTCGTTTTGTGGAGCCTGCCTGAGGGAGTTTGTTGCCTAGTGTGAGAGGGGCGTTGGGCGTTGCAGAAGACTCCATTTGACTTTCAGTTGTCCTCTTTTGGCGCTTTTTCCTCCCTACTTCCTCCTCATATTTTCTGACGCAAAACTCAGCTTCGTTGGTAGTTGGTTCCTCCTGCTGATATCCTGCAGTTTACTCCATGCTCTAATATTCCGACGCTGTCTTGGGATATTGTACTTGTATTTCGCTGAATTTTCCTGTGGTCAGTATTTCATGGGTAGGAGCAAACGCATCCTACGCCACACTCAGAATTTGGAAGGGAATACTCCTAATATTCCTGGAACCGGCTGCACTGTTTTTAATAGATTCTCCTACTTTTCTGAGGCTTCGTCACACAGTGATTGTTCTTCCACTGCAGAATCATCTGCAACAATGGCATCCAAAGTACCGCTACCTTCGACCACCGGCAAGAGGCTCAAGCAGGATCCTCCGTCTCCCCCTAAGTCTACCTCGCCGGTTTCTTTGGACATGGTTCTTGAGGAGATTCGTGCTATCCGACCGTTTGTGGAGGAAACTAATGCCCGCCTTCAATCAATGGACTCCAAATGGGCCTCTATGGATTCCCGTGTGACTGTGGTGGAACAACAGCTCGGTCTCGTACAGGATGCACCTTCAAAAATTTCCTTTCTGGAAAGGGAAGTCTTGCAACTTCGAAAGGCCACTGAGGATTTGGAAAACAGAAACCGTTGTAATAATCTACGCGTGTATGGCCTTCCGGAGGGTCTTGAGGGTGATGACCCTGTTGCATTCTTCACTTCCTTCCTTCCACAGCTCCTGGGTCTTCCGTCTACGACCAAACTGAACCTACAACGCGCCCATAGACTGGGTCCTCGTCTTTCTTCCTCATCTGCGCCAACCAAACCCCGCAGAATGATTATTCTATTCCTCCAGTTTACTGACCTTCTGCTGGTTCTGAATGCCGCTAAATCTAAAAAGGATCTCTCCTGGCAGGGCTCCAAAGTTTATATTTCTCAGGATCTTTCTTCAGCTACAGCCAAACGATGCAAAGAGTTTTTGGATCTTCGTCCACCTCTCCGTTCTTTGGGCGCTAGATATGGCCTGTTCCATCCCTGCATTTTCAAGGTCACTTTTCTCAACAAAACTTCCACCTTCGAGGATCCTGTTGACCTAAGAAGATTTATTCAGACTCATTCTCATGCCTCAATGGAGACAACTCCTTCTTCCTTTGGATCGTGACTGCTGTACTCCTTTTGTATCTTTGCATTAATATTCTTGTTAAAAGTTTATTATTACTTTGCCTATATCAATTTTCTTATTCGATGTTGTATAACTTATTTCCTTTTACAGGTTCATAGATGCTTAATTTGCTCCTCTACGTATTCCTGCTCGTGCCCCTGTGTAGTATCTGCCGTTTTTGGTGTGTCGCGTTGCCCCCTCCCTGTTGGGTGTGCTGTTTTTGTTGTCCGTCGCCGTCTCATCCTTCCTTGTTCCCTGTAAGGTACGTATTGCAGTCGTCTTTTTTGACATGTACTGTCTCTTCTTGTTCCTATTTTTTCTTCCTCTTCTCTCTCTCTTCCTCTCTCTGTGTCCTACCCCTTTTTCTCCCTGGATACCTTCCCTCCTCCTCTCGTTACATGGTTTTCCTTCACTATTTCTTTATTATCTTTCCCCTTTTTTCCCTATTTTCTCTTACTCTTTATCATTATTGTTGTATATACGGATTTTTATGTAAGTTTGATAGTTCTACATTCAAGGTTATCTCATGGAATGTGAAAGGTTTCATTAGCCCAATTAAGAGACAGAGAATACTCTCCCACTTGGCCTCATATAACCCAGATCTGGTTCTTTTACAAGAAACTCATCTCACAGAACCTGAGGCGTTAAAGTTAAAAAGAAGCTGGGTGGGCTCGGTTTTGGTTTCCCCCACTTCTAACAAAAAAAATGGTGTGATTATTTTATGTCATAAGAGGCTGAATTGCAAAGTTGTTTCGCAAGAAAATGATACTGAAGGTAGATGGGTGCTGGTTAAGTTATTAATTAATAATATCTCTCTGACTATATTTAATGTTTATGGTCCTACACATCCTGATTGTTCCTTTTGGCCCTTGATTACTCAGAAATGTATTCAATTTAAAGATGATTTTTTTATTCTAGGAGGAGATTGCAACCAGATTGTTGATCCCTTTCTTGACCGCCAATCACAAACACGTTTTGTTCCCCATAGGACACACAAACACTTTCTTGATACCATTTCCCAGGCTAACCTTGTGGATGCATGGAGGCTCACTCATCCTGACTCTTGATTTTTCTTTTTTCTCTCCTCCTCATAATTCTCTCTCTCGTCTTGACTATCTTTTCCTATCTAAATCTCTTTCTCAGAACTTACTATCTTCCTCTATTGGACCTATTGTTATCTCAGATCATGCCCCAATCGTGATGGACCTTGACTTGCTTCCCTCTCATCCTAGTTCTTCCCGCTGGCGATTTAATAACTCTCTTCTCCTTGATCCTATTTTCTCCTCCTCTTTTACGACTTTTGCTGAGGAATTTTTTGATTTAAAGGATACCCCCAATGTCCCTCCACATATATTATGGGACTCATTTAAAGCTACAGCACGAGGTTGCATCATAGATTTTGTCTCCAGGAAAAAGAAACATTTCCTTCAACAACGTAAAGCTGCCCTGGCGAACATTAAATCACTAGAACATCGGTTCTATACTTCATCGACAGATTCAGTTCTGCCTGCTCTTATTCGTGCCAAGTTGGCCTTTAATAAATCCACTACTGATAATGCATCTTCCATATTGCTGCGTAGTAGTGCTAGGTACTATGGAGGTCGTAATAAGATGGGGAAACTTTTAGCGAATTACCTCAAGTCCCGTAAAGAACGTACTCTGATTGATATGGTTTATTCATCAGATGGCTCTCCGCTTTACAAAAATGAAGACATTCTGAAGGAATTTATGCTTTTCTACAAAGATCTTTATACCCCGGACTCTCCTCCTTCTTCTTCCCTTATCCATTCTTATCTTGACGCGCTTCCAACTCCGTCTAATGATCATCTTAATCTTTCTAATTTGGAATCAGACCTCTCTCTTCAGGAACTATCCCAGTCTTTATCCACTCTAAAGAAAGGTAAATCTCCTGGCCCTGACGGTTTTTCAGTCGAATTTTATCTGCATTTTTCTAATCTATTACTTCCTAGACTCCTGCATCTTTTTCATTCTTTTCTTCTTTCTTGGGGGACTTTGGGTACTTTTCAGGAGGCCACGATTTGTCTCATACATAAGGATGGTCGTGACCCTAAATTTTGTAAAAACTACCGTCCAATTTCCTTGCTTAATGTAGATTATAAATTATTTGCCAAATCACTTGCTTTGCGCTTGGATCCCCTTATGCCGCACTTGGTAGGTAAAGAACAATGTGGCTTTGTTAAAGGCAGATTAACTTCAGATAATTCTCGTCTCCTCCTAAATGTTCTCAATAAAATTCCCTCTCTTTCCTCTTCTTTGGCGGCCATCTCTGTCGATGCTGAAAAACAATTTGATAGAGTTGACTGGTCTTTTTTACTTGCTGCCCTAAAGTGGCATGGATTTGGCCCTAAGTTAATCTCGCTTATTTCTTTATTATACTCCGTACTAGTTAATGGATGCATTTCTTCTTACTTTCCTCTATGACGTGGTGTCCGTCAGGGCTGTCCTCTTTCCCCTCTTCTTTTCATTTTGGCTCTCGAACCCTTTTTATCCTCAATTCGCAATAATGCCTTGATTTCTGGTTTTTCCTATGGTGATCATGACCTAAAACTTTCCGCATATGCCGATGATATTCTCCTTTTTATTTCCAACCCTCAGAATTCTATTCCTCCTCTATTAGATGAATTTAATTCTTTTTCCTCGTCTCTGGTTATAAAATCAATTCTGATAAAACAGAAAGTTTACCTCTTACAAAATTTTGTCTTCCGCATTCCTTCTCTTCCACGAGGTTTGCTTGGTCCCCCGCCAAAATTAAATACTTAGGTATCTGGTTCTCTAATTCCATATCCTCTTCTGTTAAGTTAAATATGACCGCGGTCATCTCTCGGATTGATAAATTACTTTCCTCTTGGAACCCTCTCTTTCTTTCTTGGTGGGGTCGGTTAGACTCCATTAAGATGATGATAACCCCTATTTTGATATATACTCTTTCCATGCTTCCGGTTCACATCCCTGCCTGTTATTTTAAACAAATTGGTTCCCTTCTTTCCAGGTTTCTTTGGAAGGGTAAGAAAGCCAAGATCTCCTTTTCCTCCCTTCGTAAGACAAAACTTAATGGAGGTGTGAACTTCCCTGATTTTCGCATATATCATAAATCTTTTTGCCTGCGTCAAGCCGCCAAATGGCTCTTAGATGGTCAGTCTTCTTACACCCCTTTGTGGTATACTATTGAACGTGCCCTGGTCTCTCCCTTCTCATTTAGTGAAGTTTTGACCTTTCTGTTAAGACCCCCTTACCTCCCTTCCTCTATTTAAACATACTTATTCCATTCTAAAACCGTTACTTCATACAAAACCCTTCTCTAGAGAATCCTTTTAGAGTCTCCAATATGGCATAATTCTCTTATTACAATCAATAGCAGACCCATCTTTTGGAGGTCCTGGAGACTTAGGGGAATAATTTGGGTTAAAGATCTATTTGATGGTTTAGATCCATGTTCATTCCCCCATTTTCAACTCACTTTTCACTGTCCCCGCTCCTTTTTTCAGAGATTTTCAACTCTTATGGAGATTAATCTTGAATCCTTTTACTCTCTTCCCTTCTCTTCTCCTCGGATCAGAACCCTGCGCAAAATTCTTCTTCTTTTTCCCAAAGCTTCTCTTATTTATAAATTCTTTCTGTCTCCTAAACCTGATCGCCCTAAGACTAAAGTGGAACTCGCGTGGGAGTCTGACCTTACATGTGATTGGACTACTATTTTGTGGGATAAACTTTGGTCCCGTTCCCTTAAAATATCTCGTTCTGCCTCTCTTACTCAATCTATGTTTTTTCTCTATCATAGACTTTACTTTACTCCTGTTTCTATTGCTGGTTTTTCTCACTCTTCTGATGCTAATTGTTGGTCTTGTGGGTCTTCTAATGCTGGTCTCATACATCTCCTTTTTCTGTGCGCTTCTGTCTCTACCTTTTGGGGAAAAGTTTGGACCTATATTTCTCGCATGTTTAATATTCTTATTCCTTATTCCTTTCCTCTTCTTTTTGCTGGCAGCCTGTTTCCGTCCTTAGATCTTCCCCCTCCTATGCATGGTCTCTTTGACCTCATGACCTAGCGGCCAAGAACTGGAATACACTACCTCTATGGCTACGCGCAGAGAAATCTGAACCTACCTTCCGCAGAGGACTGAAAACCTGGTTGTATAAACATTAGCCCAGCAGTCTTTCATGCAGTTTTTGCTTCTAGCGCGGGGACACACCTTTGGGGTAGCCAGGCGCTCTACAAATGAACTATTATTATTATTATTATTATTATAGCTCTAGCTTTCCAACACATAACCCTTAATTGGAAAACTCTCTCAAAACTTTCAGTCCAACATTGGTGGAACAATTTGTGTCATTTTCATCGCCTAGATATCGCTTTTGCTGCCTCCTGTAAACCAAGGATTGATAGAGAACTTTTTTGGATTCCTCTTACTACCTATTTAGATAAGTTGGCGGTGGCAGACAACTCCCGCTTGAATGCAGAAGATTTTAAGCCTCCTTAATTAATTAATTTATTTTCTCTGCCTCTTACTTCTAATTCATAATTTTGTTATCTTTTATTTCCATATGATGGTTACTGTTTATTGCTTATATTTCCATGAAAATATGCAAATCCATATTCCATTTTAAATTGTAAGAGTTTCCCCCTTCCCCTTCTCTTCCTCTCCCCTTCCCCCTCTTTCCCCCCTCTTCTTCCCCTCTTCCCCTTCCTTCATTTCCGATATAATCCTAAACAGCTTTCTTCCTTGAATTGCCGTTAGCCATTTTTTCTATTATGTATCACTTTAATAAGTCTTTTTATGTCTTGCTGACCTTTGTATTGCTATTGTATTCAAATAAAGCTTTTCAAATATAAGAAATGGGGGTCTCTAGTTGGCAATGGTTTGCACCTTGTCCAAGTAGGGGCCCTTCCTTCTAGTAAGGATAAGGGAGTTACACTCCTAAAATAACCCCTGCTCACCCCCTTGGTAGCTTGGCACGAGCAGTCAGGCTTATCTTAGAGGCAGTGTGTAAAGCATTTGCACATAACCAACAGGAATACAGTGTAAGCACTACAAAAGGACACCACAACAGTTTAGAAAAATATCCAATATTTTTATATACTTAAGACAAGACCAAAAACTATAAAAATCCACAAAACAGTATTTAGAAATCTTCAGTTATCAAAATAACCTTGAAATAAAGTTTCTTGAAGTCGATAGCTCCGTCCGGGGCTATCACGGCGCCGTGAACAAGCAAATCCAAACAGTTCTGGCTGACCGCTGCGTCGCGGGCCAGCTATGGTGTCGGGAAGACCCCCAAAACAGTACCTTTAGAAATGCAGGGCGTCGACGTCCTCTTGTTGAGCTTCCGAAAGCAAGGCGTCCGCAGGCGTCGGTTCCAGAGGTCGGTTCCGGAGTCATCGGGCCCTCGAAGTCACACACGTTGCAGGTCGAACTCCTCGCGGTTGAAGTCAGGAGCGCTGGAGTTGGCGGGTCTCGGGTGCTGCGGTGCGAAGTGCAGCAGTGCGGTGTGCGATGCCCTCAGGTCGCGGTGCGAGCAGCGGCTCGATGGCAGCATCAGATGGCGTTGTCGGTGAGACCAGGGTCGCAGTGCGAAGTGATGCTGTGCTCGTCGCGGTGCTGGTAGGTCACGGTGCAAGCAGAGGCGTCGTCGTTGCTGAAGCGCTGTCGTCGGCTGACAAACTGGAGTCGATGTCGCCGGCGTCGGTAGGCCAAGGCTGCGGTGCGGGATTAGGACGGTGCATCGTGTAGCTTTACGAGCGGTGCCCTCGAACCACGGTGCAGGCAGCGGCATCGATGTCGGCGTGAAGTGGCGTCGTCGGGGATACCAAGGCGGCGGCGTGAAGTTAGGCGGCGTGGAGTGCGATGCCCACAGGTTGCGGTGCGAGGAGCGGTTCGGTTGCGGCATCAGATGGTGTCATTGGTGAGACCAGGGTCGCGGTGCAGCGGTGCCCTCTGCAGTGCCTTCAGGACACAGAGTCAGCAGCGGCGTCATAGACGACGTCGGGTTGCTTTTTCTTCTGTTGCAGCACAAAACACACAGTCCCCAGTGCTGAGGGCAGAAGAACTTGAAGTCTTTGCTGTTCCTGAGACTTCTTGAACAGGGGGCAAGCTCTACCTCAAGCCCTTGGAGATACTCAAAGAAAGAAGTTGTAGAAAGTTCAGTCCAGTCCTTTCACTGCCCAAGGCAGAAGCAGCCACTGCAGGCCAACACAGCAAAGCACTCAGCAAAGTGGTAGTTCCTCCTCACAGCTTCTCCAGCTCTTCTTCTTGGCAGTCTTCTTGGTCCAAATGAGTTCTAAAGTTCAGGGGTTTGGGCCCCACTTTCTATAGCCCAAAATCCTTTGTTCTCTCAGGCAGAGAGTGTCTGTGCCCAGCCAGAACCAGTTCTGTCCTCTCTGGTGTGGCTTCCTGGCAGAAGGTGGAGACGGCATTGTCAGAGGCAGACCCGGCCCATTCAGGTGAAAGGAAATCTCCTCCCCCTACTCTAAATGCAGTCCAGGTCTATTCAGCCCTTTCCTGACCCACCTAGACTATCTGAAGCCACTGCTCCTCTCCAGCCCCTGTCATCCAAAACCCAGACAGTCAATCCACAACCCCAGCAGAGGCCTACTGGATGGCTGAGCAAGAAAATACCTACTTTCTAAAAGTGGTATTTTCAAACACAGAATGTAAAAATCACCTTCACTAAAAGATGCATCTATAGATTTTGAGTTCAGGCATTCTAAACTTTATTTTTCGACCTAGTTCCTAGGGCCAGTTATGTTTATAAGATGTTATAAACAAACTCCCCATTCTGTCCTGTGGGAACAGGTAGCCTTGCAATAGTGAAAAACGAAATTGGCAGTAATTCACTATCAGGACATGCCACACACACCAGGGCATGTCCCACCTTTCACATACACTGCACCCTGCCCACAGGGGTACCTTGGGCCTACCTTAGGGGTGAATGACATGTAAGAAAAGGGAAGGTTAGGGCCTGGCAAGTGAGTACACTTGCCAAGTCGACATGGCAGTCCCAGACTCCACACAAGCTCTGCAATGGCAGGCCAGAGTTACATTTACAGGCTGTTTGCGTGGGTGGCACAATCAAGTGCTGCAGCCCACTAACAGCATTTGATTTACAGGCCCGGGCACACTCAGTGCACTTTACTAGGGACTGACAAGTAAATCAAATATGGCAATCATGGAAACACCAATCCATAACACAGTTTACAACAGGAGCACTTGCACTTTAAAACTGATCAGCAGTGAGAAAGTGCGCAGAGACATTAAACCAGCAAAAACAGAGTCAAAACCGGGAGGTCAGAAAGCAAAAACTCAGGGGAGACATGCCAAAAGATGCCAAGTCTAACATCATGGAACAGAAAATTCAGCAAAAACTGCATTTTCTTCATGTGCGCCCTGCTGTAATTGTAAAACCATCATGGAACATGCCAGTCTGCAGAGCCTGTTTGCTCAGACCTTATTATGAAAATAAAACATGGAGCAAACCGGATTGCTCCACGTACACCTGTGTGAGTGTTACAAAACGGGCCCGGGCACCAAAGTAAAAGTGTCCCACATTAGTGAATTAGAAAGCTAAAAAAAAGTGGCCTTTGTTTTGAACTTCTAAAACATAATATATGTGTTTTGCAAATATAGAAGTGTGCATGCATCTGAGATTGCTGCAGACAATGTTAGTTTTAACAACTCAACAGTAAAAACAGGCCCAACCAGACCCACAAGCAGCCAAGAAACCGGACCGCCCACTCACTTGTCGGACCAGCCCTTCGGGCAATGCCTGATTGATCTTTAGAACTGCCTGACCTTGATGCTTATGTCAAACGAGCTTTTATCGTTTGCCTGTCCTTGATTTTGTTACTGCTGACACTAACCATCATGCAGTATATAACCCAGCTTATTTTAATAATAGTTTGTTTTTATATAGTGCTTCTTATCAAACGTGAGTTGTTTCTAAGCTCTGTATATAACCATTGTTATTATTGCTTAAGTGTATGAAACTCGGGGACGTGGCTTGCAGTCCATCATGGCGGCTGCTCCTTGAGTGAGCTCTGCTAAATCGACAGGCCGACCTTGAAATACATCCATTATCAGTGAGGCAACCCACACCTGACACCACAAATCGAGTCCGATTTCCCGCCAGGATATACGGCCAGGATATAAGGCTGCTTTTTGCCACCTTGGACCGCTGCTTGGGCCTGTGGGAACCTGCGCTCGGTGAGGGTGGCCAGGGCCTCATGGTGGATCTACCGGGGACCTGAGAGTTGCCGGCTCACTGAGGAAGGGGGCGCTCCCCGCTACCGGTGCTGTGCTATGGCCCCGGGTACAGTTTCTCCCCTCCTGCCCTGGACATGGAGTTGCCAGCGGGATTTGCCGACGGAGTGGCGACAAGGCGGAGACAACGAAGAAAAGACGGCAGCCTGCACAGGACTAAAGGGTGCGGCTGTTGGAGCTCTGATTATTGGTCACTGCTGATGAGCCACTGCGTTGATACAAGGGATCAAAAACTCCCTAAAACCTAAAATCGACCTCCTCTGTGGTGGAGATGGCATTACTCCGGATGGACATCAATACACTGCGAGACAGGGTGAAGGAGACTGAAACCATGGTATCAGACCTTGCCAAGACCTCAGTTTCTTTTAAGCAGCAAATAGAGGGCCTACAGCAAGATAATCAAATGCTGCGAGCGCGCCTTGAGGACATGGAGCGCTCTTGAAGGAATAACGTGTGCCTAGTTGGGGTCCCGGAGTGGGCGGAGGGGCCTAGTGTGGACCTCTTTGTGGAGCATTTCTTTATGAAGGTGCTCAAACCGAAAGGCCTTTCAAACTTTTTCTCTGTAGCGTGGGCCCATAGAACCCCGGGCTGACCTCCTCGACCGGGAGCTCCTCCGCAAATGATTATAACCCACAATTTTAATCATAGAGACCTAGACGCCATGCTTCAAGTGGGCAGACGCACACCAGATCTGAATTATGGGAACGTCACTGTTTAACCTTACCTGGTTTTTATGCTTCATGTACAACAACACTGACGCACGTTCGTAGAAGTCAAGAGGGAACTTCGCTCCAGGGACTAGAATACATGATGCTATATCCGGCCAGTTTACTGGTCATCATGGAAGGTAATACCTGGCACTTCGCAACACCTGGAGAGACATGGACATGGCTGGAGGGTTGGCGACTGATGCACCAAAAGTCCAGGCGACAGCGACGGGGAGAGCCGCATCGCAGCAAAGATCAAGTTTCCCCACTTCAGGAACAAGACGCTGTGTCTGGTGATGGTAGAGAGGGTCACACTGATGAGTGACTTTGGAGGTGATGATCATAGGGATGTAAGACTTTTCAATAATGTTGCTTAAGATACATGTCACAGTCCTGACACTTATTGTGGATGTAAATGATTTGTATTGTCTATATTATCGATGTTAGTTATTTTACAGAATGGGATAGTGACTTCTTACTCTCTATTCTCAGGCTTGAAGGGAGGCCTCAGCGGGTACTTCTGGAACTGCATTGACCCACTTCAATACCTAACCGTTTCTGTACTAGAGTTATAAGGGCAACAGGCGCTCTTCTAGTTGGGGATGGTGGGCAGCTTAGGCCTACAATGCAGGGTGATCAGTAGGGGGGATTGATTGTTATTGCTGTCTTTAGATTTAGTTCTTTTGTTTATTTTACATGCATGATGTTAGCACATGACAGAGGTGTGGGGGGAAGGCTCCAGATTCACGTTATAACTCTATCAATACGAAATGTCAGACACTCAACCACGGGAGACTACTTGTCATACCCTCAGAGTGATGTCATGGAATGTCAATGGTTTGGGCCACAAATTAAAGCGCAGTATAGTGCTACAGTATATTAACCCCTTCCATGCTCATGACGGCCGGGAGCCATCATGAGACACGGTCGGCGTGTGCTCATGACGGCTCCCGGCCGTCATGTCATTGCCCGGAAATCCCTCTGGTGCGGGCCCCAGAGGGATTCCCTTTACACCCAAAGAGCCTCGGGAGCTTGGGAAGAGCTTCCCCAGCTCCCGAGGCCCCCCCCCTGGTTTCCCTGAAATGACGATCGGCGCGCATGTCGCGCTGAGCGTCATTTCAGTGAAACCGAAGCTGAAATGAGCCAAGAGGCTCATTTCAGTTTCCCCTCTACGTGCTCAGGGGGCTATCTCAGCCCCCTGAGCACGTAAGAGACGGGAGAGGTATCGTTGGAAAGGGGAGAATCTCCCTTTTCCAATGGTACCCCTCCCCATTGGATCCCTGCTTGGGGATCGCCACAGGAGGGCAATCCCCAAGCAGGGATCCACCCACTAGACACCTGGGAGGGGGGTAGCGGCCCCGTGGGCAAGGGCCTTTGCTCCCCCCAATTCAATTTGGCACAATTTAGTCTTTTTGCACCCCCTGGGGGGCATATGGGGGCAGTAGCCCCCAATTTGCCCCCCCAGGGGGGCAAAAAGTCCACTAGACACCAGGGATTTTTTGAGCATATAAAAATAAGGGTGGGGGCTGCCCAAAATGGGCATGCCCATGCCCCCACCCCCGCAATCATTACAGTCTTTCTGCCCCCCCGGGGGGGCAGAAAGCCCACTAAACACCAGGGATTTGTTTTTTGAACATTTTATTTTAGGGTGGGGGCTGACCGAAATGGGCATGACAATGCCCCCATCCACCCGCCACCATTACAGCTTTCCTGCCCCCCCCCGGGGGGCAGACGGGGCATTGGCCCCTAATCTGCGCCTTCGGGGGGGCGAAAAGCCCACTTGACACCAGGGATTTTTTTTTGTGCATTTTTATTTAGGGTGGGGGCTGCCCGAAATGGGCACGCCTATGCCCCCACCCCCCACAATCATTACAGTCTTTCTGCCCCCCGTGGGGGGCAGTTGCCTCCAATCCCACTAAATGCCAGGGATTTTATTTTGCACAATTTGTTTTAGGGTGGGGGCTGCCCAAAACGGGCATGCCAATGCCCCCACCCCCCCCCCCCCGCCACCATTACAGCCTTTCTGCCCCCTGGGGGGCAGATGGGGGCAGAAAGCCCACTTGACGCCAGCGATTTTTTTTTGCGCATTTGTTTTTAGGGTGAGGGCTGCCCGAAATGGGCATGCCAATGCCCCCACCCCGCCACCATTACAGCCTTTCTGCCCCCAATATGCCCCCCGGAGGGGTAGAAAGCCCACTAAACACCAGGGATTTTTTTTTTTGCAATTTTTTTTTAGGGTGCGGGCTGCCCGAAGCGGGCATGCCAATGCCCCCATCCCCCCTACAAAAATGACAGTCTTTCTGCCCCCGGGAGGTGGATGGGAGCTGTAGCCCCCAATCTGGTCCCCCGGGAGCGCAGAAAGCCCACTAGAAACCACAGATTTTTTGTTTTATTCGTGTAGGGGTAGGGGCTGCCCAAAATGGGCATGACAATACCCCCACCCCCAGAGAAATTTCAGTCTTTCTGCCCCACGGGAGGGCAGATGTGGGCAGTGGCCCCTGATCTGCCCCCTGGGGGGGCAGAAAGCCCACTAGGTGCCAGCGATTACGCAGGCTTTTTTTATGCGTGGGGGCTGCCCAAAATGGTCATACCAATGCCCCCACCCCCACAAAAAATAGCCACAGTCTTTCTGCCCCCCTTGGGGGCATATCGGGATGAACCCCCCTCCCCCGATTCCCCCCCAGGGCGGCAGCAAGCCCACTAGGCTCCGACTTTTTTTTTAGCAATGTGCCTACCTGTGGATTTGGGCCCTAGCACAGCTGGCACGTAAGGAAACCTAGTAAACTGACTGGCTCTCACCAGGTTCTGTTACCCACAATCCCTTGCAAACCTAAAAAATTATTTTTAAAAAACCACATTTTCCTCACATTTCTGTGGTGGAAAGTTCTGGAATCTGCGTGGATCCACAAAATTCCACCCCGCGTTCTCCAAAGTCTTCCAAGAAAAATGGTACCTCACTTGCGTGGGTAGGCCTAGTGCCCGCTACAGGAAACGGCCCAAAACGCAACGTGGACACACCACATTTTCACAGTGAAAACTGACCCTTTTTTTGCAAAGTGCCTAGCTGTAGATTTTGAACCCTAGCTCTGCCGGCACCTAGGGAAACCTAGCAAACCTATACATTTTTGTAAACTAGACACCCAGGGGAATACAGGATGGGGTGACTTGACTGGCTCTCACCAGGTTCTGTTACCCAGAATCCCTTGCAAACCTAAAAATCTGTCAAAAAAACACATTTTCCTCACATTTCTGTGGTGAAAAGTTCTGGAATCTGCGTGGCTCCACAAAATTCCACCCACCCCGCGTTCCCCAAAGCCTTCTGAGAAAAATGGTACCTCACTTGCGTGGGTAGGCCTAGTGCCTGCGACAGGCAAGGGCCCAAAACCTATTGAGGCAACATCAAAATTACCTATCACAAAACAACCTGGTTTTGCAAGGGGGGTCCCATGAGTTTTTGGCCCCGGGCTTGGCGGCCATCTAGGGAAACCTACCAAACCCACACATTTCTGAAAACTAGACACCCGGGGGAGTCCAGCGAGGTATGGCTTGTGTGGGTCCCCCAACGTTTTCCTACCCAGAATCCCCTGCAAACCTCAAATTTAGCTGAAAAAAT
The DNA here is from genome assembly GCA_963921515.1 of Calotriton arnoldi. NCBI lineage: Eukaryota > Metazoa > Chordata > Amphibia > Caudata > Salamandridae > Calotriton > Calotriton arnoldi. The sequence continues at coordinate 232,402 of CAWUFW010012172.1, read as the reverse complement.
CACTTTCTTCTCAAATTTCTGTGTGGGAAAGTTCTGGAATCTATGTGGATCCACGAATTTCCTCCCACCCAGCGTTCCCCCAGGTCTCCCGATAAAAATGGTACCTCACTCACGTGGGTGTGTCAAGTACCCACGACAGGCAAGGGCCCAAAACCTATTGAGGCGACATCAAAATTTCCTATCACAAAACAACCTGGTTTTGCAAGGGGGATCCCATGAGTTTTTGGCCCCGTGCTCGGCGGCCATCTAAGAAAACCTACCAAACCCATACATTTCTGAAAACTAGACACCCAGGGGAGTCCAGCAAGGTATGGCTTGTGTGGGTCCTCTAACGTTTTCCTATCCACAATCCCCTGCAAACCTCAAATTTAGCTGAAAAAATCACTTTTTTCTCAAATTTCTGTGTGAGAAAGTTCTGGAATCTACGTGGATCCACAAATTTCCTTCCACCCAGCATTCCCCCAGGTCTCCTGATAAAAATGATACCTCACCCGCGTGGGTGGGTCAAGTACCCGCGACAGGCAAGGGCCGAAAACCTTTTGAGGCGACATCAAAATTACCTATCACAAAACAACCTGGTTTTGCAAGGGGGGTCCCATGAGTTTTTGACCCCGGGCTCGGCGGCCATCTAGGGAAACCTACCAAACCCACACATTTCTGAAAACTAGACACCCGGGGGAGTCCAGCGAGGTATGGCTTGTGTGGGTCCCCCAACGTTTTCCTACCCAGAATCCCCTGCAAACCTCAAATTTAGCTGAAAAAATCACTTTCTTCTCAAATTTCTGTGTGGGAAAGTTATGGAATCTATGTGGATCCACGAATTTCCTCCCACCCAGCGTTCCCCCAGGTCTCCCGATAAAAATGGTACCTCACTCACGTGGGTGTGTCAAGTACCCGCGACAGGCAAGGGCCCAAAACCTATTGAGGCGACATCAAAATTTCCTATCACAAAACAACCTGGTTTTGCAAGGGGGATCCCATGAGTTTTTGGCCCCGTGCTCGGCGGCCATCTAAGGAAACCTACCAAACCCATAAATTTCTGAAAACTAGACACCCGGGGGAGTCCAGCAAGGTATGGCTTGTGTGGGTCCTCTAACGTTTTCCTATCCAGAATCCCCTGCAAACCTCAAATTTAGCTGAAAAAAACATTTTTTTCTCAAATTTCTGTGTGGGAAAGTTCTGGAATCTGCGTGGATCCACAAATTTCCTCCCACCCAGCGTTCCCCCAGGTTTCCCGATAAAAATGGTACCTCACTTGTGTGGGTAGGCAAAGTGGCTGAAACAGGAAATGGCCCAAATCGTACTGTGGAGACTTCAAAATTACCTATAACAAAACTACGTGGTTTTGGGGGGGGGGCACCTGGTTTTTTGGCCCCGGTTTGCCGCCATCTAGGGAAACCTACCAAACCCACATGTTTTTGAAAACTAGATACCCTGGGGAGTCCAAAGAGGCATGGCTTGCGTGGATCCCCAAACGTTTCCCCTACCCAGATTCCCCTGCAAACCTCAAATTTAGCTGAAAAAAACATATTTTCCACATATTTTTGCGTGGAATCACCGTGCTGGCACAAATGTCCTACCACCCAGCGTTCCCCTTGTTCTCCCGAGTAAAATGATACCTCACTTGTGTGGGTGTCTAAAGCAGAACTGGCTAAAAACGTATTTTAAAAAAAATGTAGCGCTTAGAATTCTCGGTGCTATACTCTAAATCCCTATGTTTTGGGCTCTTCCTAGTCACAGGCCTTTGGCCCACCCACACAAGTGAGGTATCATTTTACTCGGGAGAACAAGGGAACGCTGGGTGGTAGGACATTTGTGCCGGCACGGTGATCCCACGCAAAAATGTATGGAAAAAGTGATTTTTTTCAGCTAAATTTGAGGTTTGCAGGGGATTCTGGGTAGGAAAACGTTGGGGACCCACACAAGCCATACATCACTGGACTCCCCCGGGTGTCTAGTTTTCAGAAATGTGTGGGTTTGGTAGGTTTCCCTAGATGACTGCCGAGCCCGGGGCCAAAAAACCATGGGACACCCTTAGCAAAACCAGGTTGTTTTGTGATAGGTAATTTTGATGTCGCCTCAATAGGTTTTGGGCCCTTGCCTGTCGCGGATACTTAACCCACCCACGCGAGTGAGGTATCATTTTTATCGGGAGACCTGGGGGAATGCTGGGTGGGAGGAAATTTGTGGATCCACGTAGATTCCAGAACTTTCCCACACAGAAATTTGAGAAAAAGTGATTTTTTCAGCTAAATTTGAGGTTTGCAGGGATTCTGGGTAGGAAGCGTTAGGGACCACGTAAGCCATACCTCGCTGGACTCCCTCGGGTTTCTAGTGTTCAGAAATGTGTGGGTTTGGTAGGTTTCCCTAGATGGCCGCCAAGCCCGGGGCCAAAAACTCATGGGACACCGCTTGCAAAACCAGGTTGTTTTGTGATAGGTAATTTTGATGTCGCCTCAATAGGTTTTGGGCCCTTGCCTGTCGCGGGTACTTGACCCACCTACGCGAGTAAGGTATCATTTTTATCGGGAGACCTGGAGGAATGCTGGGTGGGAGGAGAATTTGTGGATCCACCTAGATTCCAGAACTTTCCACACAGAAATGTGAGAAAAAGTGATTTTTCAGCTAAATGAGGTTTGCAGGGGATTCTGGGTAGGAAAACGTTAGGGGACCCACGCAAGCCATACCTCGCTGGACTCCAGGGGGGTGTCTAGTTTTCAGAAATGTGTGGGTTTGGTAGGTTTCCCTAGATGGCCGCCGAGCCCGGGGCCAAAACTCATGGGACCCCCTTGCAAAACCAGGTTGTTTTGTGATAGGAAATTTTGATGTCGCCTCAATAGGTTTGGGCCCTTGCCTGTCGTGGGTACTTGACCCACCCACGCAGTGAGGTATCATTTTATCGGGAGACCTTGGGGAACGCTGGGTGGGAGGAAATTTGTGGATCCACGTAGATTCCAGAACTTTCCCACACAGAAATATGAGAAAAAGGGATTTGTTTAAGCTAAATTTGAGGTTTGCAGGGGATTGTGGGTAGGGACCCACGCAAGCCATACCTCACTGGACTCCCCCGGGTGTCTAGTTTCCAGACATGTGTGGGTTTGGTAGGTTTCCCTAGATGGTCGCCGAGCCCAGGGCCAAAAACTCATGGGACCCCCCTTGCAAAACCAGGTTGGTTTATGATAGGTAATTTTGATGTCGCCTCAATAGGTTTTGGGCCCTTGCCTGTCACGGGTCCTTGACCCACCCATGCAAGCGAGGTACCATTTTTCTCGGAAGACTTTGGGGAACGCAGGGTGAGTGGAAATTTGTGGATCCACGCAGATTCCAGAACTTTTCACCACAGAAATGTGAGGAAAATGTGGTTTTTTGGACAATTTTTTAGGTTTGCAAGGGATTCTGGGTAACAGAACCTGGTGAGAGGCAGTCAAGTCACCCACTCCTGTATTCCCCTGGGTGTCTAGCTTTCAAAATGTATAGGTTTGCTAGGTTTCCCTAGGTGCTGGCAGAGCTAGGGTTAAAAAACTACAGCTAGGCACTTTGCCAAAAAAGGGTCATTTTTCACGGTGAAATTTTGGTGTATCCATGTTGCGTTTTGCACCGTTTCCTGTCACGGGCACTAGGCCCACCCACACAAGTGAGGTACCGTTTTTATCGGAAGATTTTGGGGAACGCGGGGTGAGTGGAAATTTGTGGATCCACGCAGATTCCAGAACTTTCCACCACAGAAATGTGAGGAAAATGTGTTTTTTTGGGCAATTTTTTAGGTTTGCAAGGAATTCTGGGTACCAGAACCTTGTGAGAGGCAGTCAAGTCACCCCATCCTGGATTCCTCTGGGTGTCTAGTTTTTAAAAATGTATAGGTTTGCTAGGTTTCCCTAGGTGCCGGCAGAGCTAGGGTTAAAAAACTACAGCTAGGTACTTTGCTAAAAAAGGGTCATTTTTCACTGTGAAATTGTGGTGTGTCCACGTTGCGATTTGCGCCGTTTCCTGTCGCGGCCACTAGGCCTACCCACACAAGTGAGGTACCATTGTTCTCGGAAGACTTTGGGGAACGCGGGGTGGGTGGAAATTTGTGGATCCACGCAGATTCCAGAACTTTCCACCACAGAAATGTGAGGAAAATGTGTTTTTTTTGACAATTGTTTAGGTTTGCAAGGGCTTCTGGGTAACAGAACCTGGTGTGAGCCAGTCAAGTCACCCCATCTTGGATTCCCCTGGGTGTCTAGTTTTTAAAAATGTATAGGTTTGCTAGGTTTCCCTAGGTGCCGGCAGAGCTAGGGTTCATAAACTACAGCTAGGTACTTTGCCAAAAAAGGGTAATTTTTTGCTGTGAAATTGTGGTGTGTCCACGTTGCGATTTGCGCCGTTTCCTGTCGCGGGCACTAGGCCTACGCACACAAGTGAGGTACCATTTTTCTCGGACGACTTTGGGGAACGCGAGGTGGGTGGAAATTTGTGGATCCACGCAGATTCCAGAACTTTCCACCACAGAAATGTGAGGAAAATGTGTTTTCTTGGACAATTGTTTAGGTTTGCAAGGGATTCTGGGTACCAGAACCTGGTGTGAGCCAGTCAAGTCACCCCATCCTGGATTCCCCTGGGTGTCTAGTTTTAAAAAATGTATAGGTTTGCTAGGTTTCCCTAGGTGCCGGCAGAGCTAGGGTTCAAAAACTACAGCTAGGCACTTTGCCAAAAAAGGGTCATTTTTCGCTGTGAAATTGTGGTGTGTCCACGTTGCGTTTTGCGCCGTTTCCTGTCGCGGGCACTAGGCCTACCCACACAAGTGAGGTACCATTTTTATCGGGAGACTTAGGGTAATTCAGATTTGTAAAGCAACTGTTATTACCTATTCACTTTCGATGCATTTCTGCCTTCCAAATGAAAGACAATGTGTAAAAAAGAAGTAATTTTGAAAAATGATCGATAATTCTCATGCTAGTATGAGTATTCCCAATTTCGGAAATGTGCAAATATCTACTGTTTCTAAACTCTATATTTTGTTCCCATTTCAGAAATACCAATTCAATTCAAAATATCTTTATTTCGGCCGTCGGCCATAAAAGTACATTAGAAAAAAAAAAAGCAACATATTTCTTACAATTTTGTTATACAGAATGAAGATAGATGCTGGACAGTGCAATATTAAAAAGTCTCAATAAAACATTAAAAACTACTCATTTCATGTAATAAAAAAGGATAAAAATACTTAAAAGTTTAAAAGGATCCAATTAGGCCAGATTAGATTTTAGTACAGTTGTAATACATAGGTGTCTTTCATACCGATTTTTCCATGTACACATTTTCCCAGAATAATTGCTATATACCCGGTACATAATAAAATAAAATAAAAACTGTACATGTCCTATTATAGTCATGATTCCTTATATAGGCATGATCTTTCACCTACATTGGTCCTTGCTAGTACACAACGTGCTCTGAGGGTTGAACGTTATCTAGTCTGTGGTTATGAATACAGCAGGGTTTTTCCCAAACACAGGCCCACACTGTACTCATCAATTATGCATGGCTCTCTAGGAATACACCACCTGCATAATATGTATGTACAAAGTTCACCCCCGACGTCTTCCTCAAGTCTAACAAGGGCCAATACAAACCATACGAAGCAACTAGAGTCTTCAGGGTATAAATACACCACATCTTACCCCGGTAAGACAGCGGGAACCGAGACTTCCATGCTGACACACTGACCATAGACGCTGAGGCTCCTGCAAGCAGTCGCTCCAGCTGACAGTGGTATGGCACAGCCCTTGCGGGGTGTCCAACTCGAGACCAGGACGGGGTCCCACACTCTCTCTATTCAGGTATGGGGGTTCGACTAAATCCTAGAAGGATTCTTGGCTCTTAGGCTTTTAGACCTACACATATGCTAGGTACACTCAGGTACATCTAGTTAGGCATCGTAGGAGTACGCACACTTTTCATAATGCTTTTTATATTCATGTATGTATTCATGATTATTGCAATATGGTAGAACTGTTCTATCCCTTTGCTTTTATCATACTGCTGATATTATATCTCTGCTATTGTCTGCTGGTTTCTGCAGCACATATAGTTTACACTAGAATAACAACTGTTCAGTAAATACTTATTGAAACGCCCAGACTGTTTATTCTGTGTAACTCTCTGAGACAAACCAAATAAGTAAGCACGAGTGACTGAGCGAAAAGTAGTATATTGTTTCCACGATTCTGAGGAATTTGGGTTGTCATGGTCTAAGGTTGCCAGAAACTAATCTCTCCCCGATAAGAGGAGATTCTAGTGGCACTGTGAGCTAGCTAATGCAAAACAGGCTAAAATACGCGGTGGGGGTGCGCAGAGTCAGTCTGCCACCAAGCCCACGGTCTATGTTATCCAAACGCGCAGGTCCTGCATGGGCACTATAGGAACTACACGACATGGCACCACCAACGTTGGTTTGGTACTTATTGAACAGTAGAATCTGAGTAGTTCAGTCGTGCTATTCTCAGAGAACCTACTCACAAACCCCCAGAGACGTCTGGAGTGGGTGGGCACAAAATCCGCCGCAGCTGAGTAGTACGAAAAAACTATTTATTGGCTGTTGGTTAATCAAGCTTGAAAGGACATTTAGTTCCTAAATTGTGCATAACACCTCACCTTAGTTCCCCTTGAACACTTCTTCCTCTAAACATGCCTGGTTCAGGGGATGAGAGAGTTGACCTGGGAGGAGAAGATCCTGAGGATGCAATACAAATTGCACCAAAATTCAGAAGGATAGTCACCATAAGACTATTAGAAAATGGCTTACAAGCCAAGGGTGGCATGGTTGTTTTCGTGATTGAGGCACACGAATCAAACAAAACAGAGGTATTCTATTCATGGGTTACACTCCCAGCAGCAAATGCAGTAACAAATACATTTCACTACTGTATAGAAGGAGATGCACCACAGGAATATTGTCCGTTTGAGGACATAGAGATTCCACTCACTTACCAGGAACATCATTATTGGTTTAATGGCGCCCTACCCCATGTACGAGAAAGAGTAAGATTAGGCTCGCTTGGAGGAGACGGGGCCACATGGCCAATACTAGCGGCTTACACACCGCATCCTGGCATTAACACAATGCCACAGCCAGACTTACTAGTACAACACACAGATTTAATTAAAATCTACAGAAACCTGACACAATTTGTCATGAGGACTTTAACAATCCAACCTGCACCAGGTGCAGCAAACAGTACTCCGACTCAGGGTACAGGAAATAAAATTACTCCTCAAACATTACACGCGGTAATGGGCAAAATGCCCGCAAAACGCGAACAAATACCATTCTGGATAGCTCAGAAAATAACTCAGCTTGAGGCGGTATTCCCGAATACTACCACCTGTGATAAACACAGAATTCTAACAATCTGCTTGCCCATGGGGATCACACCACAAGTAGAGGACTGCACCTCTTGGGGTTCAGTCTTTGCTGCCATATATACCAGAACACATGGTATCCCGTCCTTAGCAGTAGTACCTGACGTATTGAGACAGATACAAAATGAGTACGGAGCAGATCCTGCCCTTAACTTAGGGATGAAGTTACTAAATAACTTTGACCAGGTATCAGCCATAATACTAGCTAATATTAAAGGGAAGGCAGCTTCAGTGGCGATCCGCCAACGCCTAAGGGAGTTCAGTCCGGAGGATCATCAACACGAACTACCCAAAATAATTGAAACTGCATATGCAGAACTAGGCAGAGACAGTTTAGGTGGGAAAGCATTAAAACCACAACTAGTGGGCAGTCCTGAAAAGGATACTACAAAGCAGACGCCTACTTCTTCTAAAAAGAAGTGGGAAAATAAAAAACAACAAAAGTCTAAAGACAACAGATCTCCTCAATCCAGAGGTAGGTCTCCTCAACAGGAGCCCTCTGAAAGGAGGTATAACCTCAGGAATAGGGATAATATTAAAAAACCTGACAGGTATCAGGATACTGATACTCATTCCTCTCGTTCCTTTCAGGGTTCATCAAAAAACTCCGAGAGGGAAGGATGGTCAGAGGAGCGTACAAAGTCCAGAGACACGCAACGCGCTGCGGACTACGCACCTAAAAAAGAAGATAAACAAAAACAGAAACCTCAGTTTAAAAAGAAGAAGGTAGCAGGTCTCAAGATCAGACATGCCCAGAATTCTGAGGACACAGCTTCTGAACGGGGAATGTGCTCTGACGATGCTAGACAGCGCGGCAGAAGTAATGATAGCTCACCAGAACCTGAAGGAATTTCTGGTGACAGCAGATTTGAGTGAGTATATCACGGTGGAAACACCTGATACGTGGGTAAGTGTCCCACATAAGTTACATGAGATAACACTCCGGCTGGATGGGGATAAGCCCAGGAAAATTAAAGGTCTCTTTTGGGAAAATCTGTCATCTGGTTATGACATTCTATTAACAGAACAAGACTGGCCACCAGCATTCGTCATGGAGTGCCCTAGGGGAGAAACTGTAATTTTTCCAGCCTTTTCCGACCTTGTTCCCATTTACCTAAAACATGCATATGCGCAGGAGTGGGCGGTTGCCCTAGCTCCAGCATTGTATAAAAATCATGTTGGTTGGGATGAGGATTCAACCCACAACGTGATCCCGTTGAAAGTTTCCCCAAATGCTCAAAGGCAATACCCTATTAAGCAGGAAGCTAAAAAACAAGTCAGGGAGATCCTAGATCAACTAGAATACCACGGGGTGATAGAAAATTGCACTTCACCAAGAACAATCCTTTGTTTCCCGTAATGAAACCTGACCATACATATCGTTTAGTTTTGGATTACAGACATTTAAACACTTGCACAAAGACATTTGCAGTTCAAAATGCACATAGTGCCGCATTAATGAATAACATTGTGCGCAAAAAATACAAAACAACACTAGATATCTCAAATGGATTTTTCTGCCAAAATATAGCGCCTGAAAGCAGGTATCTGACCGCATTCAGTGCGTTAGGGTCCCAGCGACAATTTTGTCGACTAGCCCAAGGGTATAAAAATAGCCTCCGTGTATTTTCAGCAAGAGTAACAGAGTTACTCCAAAATTTGGATGAAGAAGCATTGTCCTATGTGGATGATATTTATCTGACGGACGATGACTTACCGAGGCACTTGACCAGGGTGAGCACCATTATTATGGGATTCGCCTATGAGGGTTATAAATTTAATTTAAAAAAATCAAAAATTGCCCACCTCAGTGTTCTATTTTTAGGATATGAGCTGTCAAGTGAAGGAAAAAGCCTAGCGGGAACCTTTATAGAAAAATGTGCGCTGCTTCAACCTCCAAAATCATTAAAGAATTTACAATCAATTCTGGGATTCCTAAATTTAGGTCGAACATACATTTTGGATTACGCAGAAAGAGTAAAACCTTTCTACGACTTAATAAAACCTGATTTTTCAGTCAGACAATGGACACAGGAACATACAAATATCCTACGTTCACTACAGGAAGACATGATAGCTTCAAAACATTTACAGACACGCGTAAACGTACGCAACTTAGTGATCCGAGTAATAGCGGGTCAATGCGGGTACACTTATTTGACTTTCAATGAAGGCGAAACGGTACCAATCGCATACAACTCACACCTGTACACAAACGCAGAGATGCGTTTCACTTCAACAGAAAAAATCCTGACAGCAGTGCAGACCGCTGTAGCAAGAGAAAGAGCTCTGGCTCAGGGTAAACGCATAATTGTCGTGACCCCAGTACCAGCTTTAGAAGCTGTTACAAAAGCTAGCATTCCAAATGCGAAAGCCTTACATCCCAGATGGATACAATGGGCTAATTCTCTTACTGCAACGGATGTTGAATATAGATTTGATCCAAGTTTAAAAACACAGGCATTTCTGCAATACAAACAAGAATATCCTCTACCAAATGAAATTTTGCCTCTAGATCAGTATGAATATATTATTTACACTGACGGATCTGCTCAACCGGCCATAGGGAGTAAGCAAGCTTACAGCACGGCGTGTGCGATTTTTAAAGGTCGCATGCACAATGGAAAGTTCCATCCGAGTTGCACTAAAACGCAATCTCTAGGAGACTGCACGGCTCAGTTGGCAGAGTTAAAAGCACTTATACTGGCACTGGTGAATACGGAACACGAACTCCCCACACTGATTGTGTGTGATTCCTTTTACTGTGTACAGTCGTACAATGAATACCTACATCATTGGGAACAAAACGGGTTTAAAGACGCAAAAGGTGGCACAATTAAGCATAAAATGCTATGGGAACAGGTAGTGGAGTTGAGAAACGAACTACCAAGGGCTCACGTGATACACACAATGAGTCATCAGCGTGATGGCGTTCACGTTGAAGGGAATTTATTGGCTGATGAAGTCGCAAAGGGGGCTGTTCGCACGGCTTCCGTAGCTGCAATCACTCATTCAAAAACGAGAATAGACGGCGAGATTATGGTAGCTGTCAATGCTTCACGCAAAGACAGCACAGCATTACCTAAAAAATTTCCACTCAAGTACTCCTACAAGTTAGATGCACAAAACATTCCATATGCTCAGATTCCTGGAGTGGGGGATAGAGTAATACCAAATATGGATCGCAGGCAAGGCTTAATTTTAGCAGCACACAAGGGTTTGGGTTCTGCACATACAGGCGTTACAGCGACTATTTCTTTACTGAAACAGTGCTACTGGTGGTCAGGGTTAACAAAGCAGACCAAAGACCATGTCTTAAAGTGCGACATCTGCCAGCAGATGAAAGGTTCCACCGTAACACGCCCAGCGCAGACACCATTACTGAAATCAGACAAACCTCTCGCATGTGTATATTTGGACCACTGCGGACCCCTACAATCTGATGGGGCCAAGAAATATATCATGGTTGCAGTGGATTCCTGCTCTAGATTCCTATGGGTTTGGCCTCAGCGCTCTGCTGACGCTCGAACTGTTATAAAAGATTTGCGAGTCTTTATCGGCACATACGCAGTTGGCACGTTACATTCTGACCGTGGCCCGGCGATTAGCTCTCGGGCTTACAAAGAGGCCATGGAAGGAATGGACGTAGCATTGCGGTACTCCTCTCCATATCATCCTGAGGGAAATTCCGTTGTGGAGAGGAAAAACCGTGACTTAAAGCAATCTTTAACAGCTAGGGTATTAGGCAAAGGCGCTAGATGGGTCGATCACCTTTATGGGGTACAACAAGCAATAAACAATCAGCCAAGAAGCTCTCTAGGGGGTGTCACTCCTTATGAGGTCCTATTTGGGACAAGAATGTGGGTACCTGATCTTGATTGTGAAAGCACAGTGGCGGATGAAAAACCATTTGATATCCATGATCGTTTGGCTGTTTTACAGGATCTAAATAAATCCAGACCAAAGACTATGGGGTCGATTCCGATCTCGGCCGGAAGCGCACCTAACAGTATTCGTCCGGAAAAAAACCCAGCCGAATGCGTGTTTCCCGACCGATTCGAACACTCGTCCGAACGAACAAGTACGATGCGCATAACAGCCCAGATTCCGAGCGAGCCCTACTTACCCATTTCAGCTTCTGTTCCCCGCCCGAGCCGGATCCGTAAACGCCGAATCGAGTCGCACGGTAGCAAATACACAGCACCTTCCGGCCGGACGAGTACGATGCGCCTTCCGTACGCGCCGAACCCGTCGCTACGTCCGGCACGTATGAGCATCCGGGCGAGCCGTACATAAGCTCCGTTTCGCGCCACAAGATGATCCACGGCTACGAGACGAACAAGCCTGCGACGAGTATGAGTCGAAGACACGAGAAACCCGAACGAGACGACCCAACCATGAATCCCATCGCGCAGGTCCTACCAATACTCTACATCTATTACCGGGACCGGCACGGACGCGTACGGCGCAGACGGTAAGTCAAACACCAACAACACTAGCAAAAGACACGTAACCGAAATATGTCACACACACATAGGGATGCACAAATGACGTACATTAGCAACAGCAGAACCATAGGGGCGGGATGGCCTCACCAATGCCATACACACCCATAGGGGGATGGATGCCTGCCACTACCACCACCCCTACTCAGGGGGTGCTGGATGCCTGCCACTACCACCACCCCTACTCAGGGGGGCCTGGATGCCTGCCACTACTACCATCCCCACTCATAGGGGGATGGATGCCTGCCACTACCACCACCCCTACTCATGGGGGGCTAGATGCCTGCCACTACCACCACCCCTACTCATGGGCAGCTGGATGCCTGTCACTACCACCACCCCTACTCAGGGGGGCCTGGATGCCGGTCACTACCACCACCCCTACTCAGGGGGGCCTGGATGCCTGTCACTACCACCACCCCTACCAATGGGGGCCTGGATGCCTGCCACTACTACTATCCCCACTCATAGGGGGATGGATGCCTGCCACTACCACCACCCCTACTCATGGGGGGCTAGATGCCTGCCACTACCACCACCCCTACTAATGGGGGGCTGGATGCCTGCCACTACCACCACCCCTACTCAGGGGGGCCTGGATGCCTGCCACTACTACCATCCCCACTCATAGGGGGATGGATGCCTGCCACTACCACCACCCCTACTCATGGGGGGCTAGATGCCTGCCACTACCACCACCCCTACTCATGGGGGGCTGGATGCCTGCCACTACCACCACCCCTACTCAGGGGGGCCTGGATGCCTGCCACAACTACCATCCCCACTCATAGGGGGATGGATGCCTGCCACTACCACCACCCCTACTCATGGGGGGCTAGATGCCTGCCACTACCACCACCCCTAATCATGGGGGGCTGGATGCCTGCCACTACCACCACCCCTACTCAGGGGGGCCTGGATGCCTGTCACTACCACCACCCCTACTCAGGGGGGCCTGGATGCCTGTCACTACCACCACCCCTACCAATGGGGGCCTGGATGCCTGCCACTAACTACTACCATCCCCACTCATAGGGGGATGGATGCCTTCCACTACCACCACCCCTACTCATGGGGGGCTAGATGCCTGCCACTACCACCACCCCTACTAATGGGGGGCTGGATGCCTGCCACTACCACTACCCCTACTCAGGGGGGCCTGGATGCCTGCCACTACTACCATCCCCACTCATAGGGGGATGGATGCCTGCCACTACCACCACCCCTACTCATGGGGGGCTAGAAGCCTGCCCCTACCACCACCCCTACTAATGGGGGGCTGGATGCCTGCCACTACCACCACCCCTACTCAGGGGGTGCTGAATGCCTGTCACTACTACCATCCCCACTCATAGGGGGATGGATGCCTACCACTAACACCACCCCGACTCATAGGGGGATGGATGCCTACCACCCACACAACCCCCACTCATAGGACGGGTAATGCATGACACAACCAGCATACTCCAACATAAGGAATGCCTGAAAATGACATCCCCCCCAACACCATGACAAGCGTGTGTAGTCTGTGTCAAATGCCTACAACACTGAACATGACATTGAACATACAATGTGACCCCCTATCACATTTGTCACACATAAATGTGTGTGGCCTCCACAATGCAAGCCGACCATGACCACTGTGGCAATGGGGCCTAAAACCCCATCATCACAGTGACCAAATTGTAAGGGTGGGGTCCATAGCTGAAGCACATTTTGAACATTGTGGCAATGGGGCCTAAACCCCCATCATCACAGTGACCAAAATTTAAGTGTGGGTCCCATAGCTGAAGCACATTTTGAACATTGTGGCAATGGGGCCTAAAGCCCCATCATCACAGTGACCAAAATGTAAGTGTGGGTCCCATAGCTGAAGCACATTTCGAACATTGTGGCAATGGGGCCTAAACCCCCATCATCACAGTGACCAAATTGTAAGTGTGGGGTCCATAGCTGAAGCACATTTTGAACATTGTGGCAATGGGGCCTAAACCCCCATCATCACAGTGACCAAAATGTAAGTGTGGGTTCCATAGCTGAAGCACATTTCGAACATTGTGGCAATGGGGCCTAAACCCCCTTCATCACAGTGACCAAAAGGTAAGTGTAGTCATGGTAAAAGCTGCAAATGCCAAACTGCATGGATTATTCCTGGTCACACAACAACAAACACATCAGTGGCATAGTAGTGCTTGTGTCCCATAGCAACAGAGATTGGGTGAGGCAAACAGTGCAGTGCAAATGAAACATCGCGTTGGCCATGTGCAGACAATCATCACCCATGGGGGCTCACATTGTCAACATTCACAAATAACACAATGACAGAAGTGACCATAACAATGCAGATCCACATATCTGCACCAATGGACACACAAATGTAGATATCCTGTGGAGACTGTAGATGTCAGGTGAACAAATACCATACCATGGCAGCAATGGGACATACAAACCATGATCATTGTGCTGACTGATGACCTAGGAGTCCCAGGGACAGCAGGGGTAAGCCACCAAACAACATACAGCCAATGGCACACTAAAGATATGCCAATGCAGTGGTGCAAATGCACAAACACAAACAGGCAGACTCACGCTGCATATCAAACACTACAGGTGAGGGGGTGGTGTGCCAGTGTCCCCAGGCAAACACACAACACACGAGGAGGCCTGAATCCCCATTACACAGATGTCAACACAGTGCCACACAAAAATAACTCATTGATCGGATTCCCCTATGTGGGCAATCAGGCATTGTTAGATGAGGGAGCCCAAATTACAAATGTCACACAAGCTTGTAGGAACAGCAACTAACACAGCAAGAGACAGACCCACCACAGCACTACCCCCAGGGACCCCACATTGTGGTGACACTGGCCTGCATGATAATCCCACTGTGATGACAAAGGTAGATGTCGTACACACTGTGAACCACAGTCATGTGTCCTGAGCAACTAACTACCATCACACCTACACAAGCACAAATAAAACAGCACAGCCTGTCAGCCAAGGCCAACATGGAGGTAGGGGTCTAGCCGTGCAACAACTCTCATTTGCACACACTCAACACCACACTCCTTGATCTCCACCAATGTGCAGCAGTGAAGCTCACATGGACTGGTGATATTGCACATATGACAATCCCAGGGGTGGTGGGGGGAACTAAGGCGGAGATACCCATCACACATGGCCAGTCAACAAGACTTGTGAATGTCTCACACACTGCACAGTACGCCGTACATGGGCATGACGTCAAATCCACACCAACCAATGGGATCCCGGGCACAGTCACACACCAATCAAGATGGCAAGCTCACCCACAAACACACATAGACAACTTCATACATTGCAGCTCTGACCCTGAGGAGTGGCAGCAGTCACACACACAACGTGTCACAATCACTGGAAGATAACGCAAACTGTAAATTACATGACTTGTGTAACCAACAAGTGCCAAGGGGAATCCTGACTGTGTCTCATCTCCGTTTGCCCACAAACTCAGCCCTGACAGCAAACACACCTATGGATGACACCCTGATCACCAGTAATGTGCCATGCACCCACATCACAGAGCACCAAGGGAGAAGATCTGGGGGGAACATTGCTCAACTCAGCAAGCATCACAAACAGGAACATCACTAGGGCCCCCAGCCTGCGTAGCAAAATGGAAGTGAACACACACAGACATGCTCACACAACACACACCTTGGGCTCAGGCAATGTCACGGAATTACACACTGCCATGAGGGGACTCCACTCCTGTGTAAGAAAAGCTGTGCCATACATTCTCTGCAGGGCGCTATCATGTCAGCAGAACACTTGGTCACTCAGTCAACAATTAGCACAAAATGAAGGCTCTCGTCACATCAGCCTGGTCATGGCATTGTCACCCAAATCATCTGCACCGATCAAATACACATGTATAGCAAGTTGCACTGATACCACAGATGAGTCATTCCCCATTGATGCCCAAACATGCATGTCCAGTGGAGATGGTCACACGGTCAGGGAAATAGACCAATTGAACAATTGCAAGCACATTTGATGTGCAGGGGTGTAAGCCACAGATGTGATATTGAAAAAACAGGTAGGGAATCACATTTGCAAATATGGAAAACATGACACCCTCATATTGCTACAAAGGATGACATGGCTACACACCAGGATAGGACATATTCCCCCTGGACCACATGGGGTCCTGCACAGTAACTCTTCATTTACCTGACATCAAAAATCAACATCACTGCAGCAAGGGCATGGTTAGCATCATCAACATCATGTACATCTGAAGCAAAACCACTAGAGAACTGAAAGTAGCTTTATTCAGCATATGTTAATTGGAAAATTAAAGTCCTGAAAAAACACAAAGGCCAATGGCCAGTCCATGAATAAAGTCCAAACAGGGTGACAGTGGCAGATGTCACCCTTTGCTTGCCTGCACTGCTAGGGACCAGGGACATTCCCCTCGGAGGGGCATACGGGGGGCAGGCCAGGCACCGCAGAGACAGGATCAGGGCTCACCAGAAGGAGGCAGGGAAGGGGTGGCTGGTGCTGGAGAGTCACTGACAACTGCAGTGGAGGTGTCTGACATGGTGTGTGCCGGCACAACTGGGGGGCATGAGTCGGATAGCGTGGGTGCCGCCACAACTCCAGTGGGCTGGCCAGATGGAGAGGACAGGTTCCCCACTGCAGTGCCCAAGTCAGATGGGGTGGTAGTGGACTCCACTGCAGTGCCCATCTCCAGGGGAGTAGAATGGAGTTCAGGTAAGGTGGGCAGGACAGAGGGGGAGGACACGGTCTCCACACCAGTGGCACTAACATGTGCAGCGGGGGGTGTGGTGCTGGAAGAGCAAGTGGGAGGTGGAGAAGGCCGGATCATTTTGGGGATGGTGTATCTGTGGGTGGGGGAACCTGGGCCAGGGTGTGGTGGGGGAACCTGTGTTGTGGGGGCCTGAGGGATGGAGGAAGGAGACTGTGTGCTTGACTTGCAGGGCGGTGGCGGGGTCTTGCTCTTCTGGTACCGGGGGGATTTGCGGGTGGGGGCCCCCGTCTGTCTGCGCCTGGCGGAGGGTGTCCGGGGGCAAGGGGCACTCCCCTCTGTGTGGGTGACTTCCTCTTCCCCCTGTATGCTGGATCAGCGGGATCGGAGGGGAAGAGGCCGAGGTCACAGAGGAAGAGCTGCTGTGTAGGTGGGGTTGCAGGTGAGGCAAGGGAAGGGGTCTTGGAGGGAGAGGATTTGGAGGACTGCGGAGTGACTGTGGATGCCTGTGTGTGTGTCTGTTCCCCATCCCCTGTGGGTGTGGTATCAGTCCCCTGAGGATGCTTGTGTGCACGTCTTGCCTTTGTTTTGGGTGTTTCTGTGCTGCTTGTGTCTGTGTGTTTGGGTGATCGTGCAGGTGTGCATGTGCTTGGGACAGGTAGGGTGCCAGGAAGTGTGGATGGGGCAGAGGTAGGAGGGGTGAGGGACTGTTGGAGGAGGGACACTGCTGCCGTCAGGGAGGAGTCCATGGACTTATTGCTCCTCTGTAGGGCAGACATACCCGTCGTGATGCCCTCCATGAACGACACCAGCTGTGTCAACAGAGTGGTGTGTGCATGGAGGACACTCAGCATTGCTGTCTGCCATACATGGAGCTGCCGAAGTAGGTACACAGACTCCTCACTCAGGGCAGCAGGGGACACAGGGGCAGGGGGTGCGGTGCCTGGCACGAAGGAGACACGCTCCCGAACACGGGAGCCTCCACGGACCTCTGGAATGGGAGCCAATGGGAGGGCAGTGGTGGTGGTGGTGGTGGTGATGGCGGGGCCAGACAGACTAGCTGGGGTGTGGTGGCTGCTGACACCCGCATCCACAAGGGAGTCATCCTCCGAGCTGCTGTGGTCCTCAGCTGAGGTGGATGGTGCTGAGGACCCCTCGGTGTGGCTCCCCTCGCCCTCCGTGCCACTGGGTCCCTCCGACCACTCGTCGGCTGTTGACCCAGTCTGGCTCTGCAGCTCCTCCTGGTCCGTGGAGCTGTCCCCTCCTGTGGCCGTGGATGTATCTTCAAACAATTAGGGAAACAGACAAACATCAGTCACCTGCACTGACCGCACACACCACAGTAAGTACAGCACATTACAGAGCAAGCCCTGGCATCCTTAGTTGAACATTGCCAAAAGTCCTCACACAGATTAGGAGAAGCCAATTGTCAGTCTGATGGTCAACCATGGAACTCACACCCCTCCTGCCCTTGCACCCATCGGTCTGGTGCCTGTCTGATGGTAATACCCCAGTGTGGACACATGCACCACCTACACAGTTGTTGGACATTGTAGAGAACACGGTGAAGTATGTGAACATGCACACATCACATCTCTTGCCACTGAGCCAGTACAGGTGTCCGGATAAAGGGATGGCCAGAGTCTAATTAGAAATGCATGTGATGCATACCAGCACCAGACACCATGATGCACCCATGTCCGAATATTCAATGCCACAATGGGGTGCATGTGGCACATGTCACTCCCCTGCAGGATCACTCTTAGGAAGTTCAATGCCATGGCACAGGCATGCCTGCAAAGTCATACATCACTGTCTCCAGTCACATGGGCATGGCAGTCAGCCAACAACAGTCTGCACTGTGTCACAATCCTAGGACATGGTGAATTCAAGTTATGTAGCTGACAAATGCACATGTCCATACCCCACAAACCACATCATCTGAACTCTTATTTGTCCACGTCATACCAATTGGACATATGGGAGACATGAAACACAACTCTCTGAACCTGAGCACCTCACAGTCTGCTGTAAATGAAAAACAGCAGCCTGAAATTCACAGTCGCATACACCTGTGTGCACAGTCAAGTGATCAAACACCTATAAGTCACAGAAGTATCGTCTCTCATGGTCACATCTCAGATGGCATGCTGAGCCCTAACCGATTAACATCCCAGTAGTCCTGACAACGAAGCCACAGCACAATGACACAGAGGCAGACACCTGAGGGAACATTTCACTGATCACAACATGTCAGCTGATACACGGGAGTGGGAGTACAGAGTGTATTGTATGCCCTGGAGTAGGCATGACTGTCCTGCTCCACCTGAAGGAGGGATGAGCCCTGGACAGTAGGCAGGTGGCTAAGCATGTGTGACACTTGATATACATACTCCTGAGGCCCAAACATTGTTCCCACCAGCAGCATGGGAATGTGCCAAATACCCCAGGGACATGTGGTGATTCAGATCAGCAAGTGGACCACATATCATAGTTACACCCAGATTACATGTCAGGACTTAGGCATTGTGTGAGCAATTGACCCACCCATGAAGCACACCACAAAGTCACAGGAACAAATGCTGTCCCCCACCTTGAGCGAAGCAAAATGCAAGGACACAGTACCAGAGTGACACAATTTCCTGACTGTAAGGACCACACCTGCGTATCAGATGAGGAGTGGGCATGTCACAATTGAGGGACATGGGTCCTGGACCACAAGACTGATGTACTGTGGAAGTTTAACCAGGCCAGAGGAGGGCACATAGCATGTCAGACAAAGTTCACAGTGCAGTCATGGACTCCCCCCTCCTTGCTGCTGTCTGGCCTTCAGCTGCCCATCCAGGTCAGGGAAGACCACCGCCAGGATCCGGAGCATGTGGGGGGGTCAGGGTCCGGTGTCCGCCCCTCCTGCGAGGAGGCGACAGCTTCAGCTGGACCCTTGCGATCCTCCGGGTCCAGCCACGAAGGTCCTGCCACCTCTTCTGGCAGTTGCGGATCCGGCGCTTGTAGACCCCCACGGATCTTACTGCCCGGGCGATGGTCCGCCAGATTTCCTGCTTCTGGTGGGCATCAACCTGTGAGGATGACAAAGTGAAAAGGCCATTACTACACATGCAACATATACGTGCATCACACAGTTGGATATACATGTCTCAATCACAGGGGCATATGATGTACACAGGCAGTGCAACGATGGCTATGAACAGTTTGCCAGCAGTTACTACATGGTATCATTGCATGGGAAGTAAACCTTGTTGGAATGCACTGTTACTGCACTGTACCTGTTCAGTGCATGTGACTACACACTTTGGGGGGTGAGAACTACTCAGTGAGCATGCTAGCCAGTGGTGTGCAGACTGTTAGCCTTGCTAGTCAGACAACATGCACAATTAGTAAGGCAGTGGACAGCACACTCACCTGCTCCCCTGGTTTCCCATACAGCTTGCTGTACTGTGGAAGGAGGCTGTCCAGCAGGGCCTGGTTCTCCTCAGTGCTGAAGGCAGGGGCTCTATCCACAGTACGTGCCATTGCAGTAGCCAGAGGATGCAGAGACAGCAGCAGTGTTGGTGGCAGATGTCGTCCTGGAGAATGTAGTGCAGGCAAGTGAGCCCTCAGGGGAACAGCCAGCATTATATGTGTGCTGCAGAGGCAGATACTGTCCCATGTGTCCAAAGTGATAGGTCCAAGTCATTTGCATCTTCTGAATCTGGCCAATCCATGGAATTGCACCACTAATACACGCCCACAGCATCCTTCAAAATTTAAACTTCATGACACCCATGAATTTGCAACATTGTTGTGGCTGGCCAACTGAATTCACTGCATCAGACTCGTTGAGGCTTCGAAAACGCGTCCGTTGCCATGCCAGGCCCCAGCCAATGCGTGCGCACCGATCGGTCCATTGCTGTACAACGCGTACCCGCTCACTACCGATGCAATGGGCCGTGCGGGCGCACCGATCGGTCCATTGCTGTACAACGCGTACCCGCTCACAACAGATGCAATGGGCCGTGCGGGCACACCGATCGGTCCATTGCTGTACAATGCGTATCCGCTCACTACCGATGCAATGGGCCGTGCGGGCACACCGATCGGTCCATTGCTGTACAACGCGTACCCGCTCACAACAGATGCAATGGGCCGTGCGGGCACACCGATCGGTCCATTGCTGTACAACGCGTGCCCGCTCACTACCGATGCAATGGGCCGTGCGGGCACACCGATCGGTCCATTGCTGTACAACGCGTATTCCGGGAAACAACGCATACCCGCTCACAACAGATGCAATGGGCCGTGCGGGCACACCGATCGGTCCATTGCTGTACAACGCGTACCCGCTCACAACAGATGCAATGGGCCGTGCGGGCACACCGATCGGTCCATTGCTGTACAACGCGTGCCCGCTCACTACCGATGCAATGGGCCGTGCGGGCACACCGATCGGTCCATTGCTGTACAACGCGTATTCCGGGAAACAACGCATACCCGCTCACAACAGATGCAATGGGCCGTGCGGGCACACCGATCGGTCCATTGCTGTACAACGCATACCCGCTCACTACCGATGCAATGGGCCGTGCGGGCACACCGATCGGTCCATTGCTGTACAACGTGTACCCGCTCACTACCGATGCAATGGGCCGTGCGGGCACACCGATCGGTCCATTGCTGTACAACGCGTACCCGCTCACTACCGATGCAATGGGCCGTGCGGGCACACTGATCGGTCCATTGCTGTACAACGCGTACCCGCTCACTACCGATGCAATGGGCCGTGCGGGCACACCGATCGGTCCATTGCTGTACAACGCGTACCCGCTCACTACCGATGCAATGGGCCGTGCGGGCACACCGATCGGTCCATTGCTGTACAACGCGTATTCCGGGAAACAACGCGTACCCGCTCACAACAGATGCAATGGGCCGTGCGGGCACACCGATCGGTCCATTGCTGTACAACGCGTACCCGCTCACTACCGATGCAATGGGCCGTGCGGGCACACCGATCGGTCCATTGCTGTACAACGCGCACCCGCTCACTACCGATGCAATGGGCCGTGCTGGCACACCGATCGGTCCATTGCTGTACAACGCGTACCCGCTCACAACAGATGCAATGGGCTGTGCGGGCACACCGATCAGTCCATTGCTGTACAACGCGTACCCGCTCACTACCGATGCAATGGGCCGTGCGGGCACACCGATCGGTTCATTGCTGTACAACGCGTATTCCGGGATACAACGCGTACCCGCTCACAACAGATGCAATGGGCCGTGCGGGCACACCGATCGGTCCATTGCCGTACAACGCGTCCCTGTACAGGTCACACGCATATGTCACCATGCTTGTCACTGGTGAATGTATGCCAGCCACATATACTTGCCAGGGACTCAGGGGCACACCTACAACACCACACCCAGTCCACACTGTATCTAAGGCATTTAAGGCTGCATTACCTTTTCTGTGTATGGGGGTAAACATGTGGTTTTTGGGGTGGCACTTGGGGGCAGCCACACCCAGGCTGTGCACGTGTTCATGGGGACAGGATCCTTTGTGTGTTGTGCACATGACCACTGTGATGTGCAACTGTTCATTTTGGAGCATGTGGCATGGTCACATTTCCAGGTTGTGTATGTGTATGACATGTCACATACCCCCAGGCTCACATGTGGGAAGGCATGTACGTCACAGGGTGACCCATTGCCACAATAGTGATGGCCCTCCATAGTCTGTGTGCATGTTGTGTTTCCGATGTCTCTGATTCCATGTGCACAATGGGAGACAGTCTCCACATCCACGTTGTTTGTGCATGGACTTTGATGTTGTGCGTGTGTGTGTCACAGACGTCCATGTCTGTCCTGCGGAGGCAACAGGGGCCACTACCTGTGGGAGTCATGTTTGTTTATCTGCCGTGTACATGATACGCCATGTCATGCCAGTGTCCATGTGGCAAGACAGGGTCCCTGGGAATCTACCTGTCAATGAGCTGTGATGCCTGTGGCGCATCTGTCCAGACATGTCACTGTGGTGTGTGTGTGGAATGTGACAGCAGTAAATGGGTGCTGTGACACAGCCTAATGGTTTCCCATAGCACACCCTGGAACCTGTTGTCAACACATGTTGAACTGAGATGTTAGATGATGTCCATGTAGGTGCCATATATGTCCGAACAGAACGGCACACATCAAGTACTTGTGTCTCGTAATGATGTATCATGTGAAATTGAGTATGGTGAATGGCACATATGTGGGGTGACTGACAATCTTTCTTTCTTCACCTATGCACTGCAGGGCTCCAGCTGTCCATAGACCATTCCCTGACCTGGCAACAATGGTGGAACGTGACAGCATCCGACGGTACCGCTTCACCAGGCAGCTGATTGAGGATTTGGCAGTGCGCCTGGCCCCACATTTGCAACCTGGCCGGCCGTACCCTACAGCGCTGACCCCCAAGGTCAAGGTGATGGCAGCCCTACACTTCTTTGCCACCGGTACCTTTCAACACACTGTGGCGACTGCTGGTGGGATGTCACAGACTAAGTTCAGCCGTGTGCTACGTGATGTTTTGGAGGCAATGTTGAGATGCCTGAACCAGTACATCTATTTCCCTACACGTCAACAACTCACTGACATCAAGAGTGACTTCTATGCCCTGGGGAGGATGCCACATGTCATTGGCTCCATTGATGGGACACATGTGGCTTTGGTACCACCACAGGCACATGAGCAGGCATACCGAACCGTAAACATTACCATTCGATCAATGCTCTGGTGGTATGTCTTGCAGATATGACCATCACACATGTGTGTGCCCGTTTCCCCGGTTCTGCACACGATGCCTACGTGATGAGGAGTAGTCGCATCCCGAGGATGATGTCACAGATGCCGAACCAGCGTGCCTGGCTTGTCGGTGTGTACTGACTTTGTACCATTGTGTGTGTTCAGCTATGTTGTATTCCGCCCACTTTTCCAACTCAGCTAATGTGCAATTGTCTGTCTGTAGGTGACTCCGGATACCCCAACATGCCGTGGTTGCTGACACCCCTCAGGAACCCTGTGACACCAGCCCAGATGCGCTACAATGAGGCACATGGTCGGACCAGGAGAGTGATCGAGCTGAAATTTGGTCTCCTGAAGAGCCGCTTCCGCTGCCTGGACAAGACAGGAGGGGCCCTCCCATATGCCCCAGCAAAGGTGTGCAAGATTGTCATAGTCTGCTGCATGCTACACAACCTGGCAGTGCGGAAGGAGTTGCCTCTCATCCTGGATGACGATGACCAACATCCGCCACCTGTGGAGGATCCTGGCCTGGGCCACGATGCCAGTGATGATGATGATGGTGATGTCCGCACACAGCTCATCACCAACTTCAGCTGAATGTGAGTATCCAGAGAGTTGTCATGTCAATGATTTGAGTTTGCATGATATGTGTGGGTGGTGCTCTGGTGCTGTTTGAGTGTGCCCATGTGCTACTTGACTGGATGCGTGCAGCGATGTGTCCTTGCAGGTAGTCTGTACTGCCCAACAGTGTTGACATGCTAACTTGGTTTTGTGTAGTTATCTTGTGACATGTATTGGGCATGAGTATTGCAGTTCTGTGCTGTTCTTCAGTGGTTTTGACTGTGTGTCATGTCTGTCCTTCACAGGGTGCTTACAGAGTTGTTTGCTCAACTTGGATCACCCGACTCCATGATTCAGCTTTCAGGGTGGCAGCAGTCGTTTCCGTACAGGTGATGTGCCACACACCCCTGGACTTTCTATCTTCTGCACTTTTTGACTTTGTGGCCACTGCCACGTGGGATTACCTTGCATTTGTAGTGGAAACAACATGTTGCAAATGTGTAATAAACCTGTGCTTCACTTTGGGATGTGCGTTGTCTGTGGTCACACATCTGACTGACATTTGCTTACTGCACCTGTGGGCTAGTTGACACAGACTCTGAATAGGTGTGGGGTCTGTGTATTCCACAGTATTTCCTGGCAACATCAGTGTAGGCGAAGAGTCCAATGGCCCTGGTGTCTCTGTGTTGTGTAGCCCTAGTGGTGTGTCTCCCTCATATGTGTCACGTCACCATGACTCACATGACGGTGTTGTACTTGCTGTAGCAGTTAGCATACACAGTGTAATTTAGCAGATCATCATCCCCATGACAGTAACCACGTTGGAATCACAACAGAGGCAGGTATGGTGTAGTAGTGATTTTATTTACAGACATGTGTGAGTATAGTGCACAGGATGGTGGGTGCTGTACATTGGGATTGTGATCCGAAGTTCCCAGATGAGTTGCAAGTCTTGGTAGCAGAAATGTCCTGAGTGAAGTCCACAGTCATCTGATACATTAGTCCAACTTAAACTCCCCATGTCATGTGGGAGAGTTGTGTTGCATTCTACAGGGTGAACAGTTTGCACACAAAGGAGACTTTCCAGAACAGGTGTTGGCTTCCTGGGGGATGTACATGGCCATCAACCTCTCAGTTTTCCTTCCTCGGACGACCCCTCTTCTTTGGGGGGGGACCCTCACGTGCAGGCTGCTGTGGTGCAGGGGACTCTCCGCCAGAGCCCTCCTCCCTCCCTGTGTCAGTTGCAGTTGTTGCAGCACCAGATGTTGTGGCCACACAGGGAGGTGTGGCCATGTTGGTGCTATTCTGGCGGAGCCATGTCAATATGTCCCTATGCACCGCTGTCAGTTCTTGCCATGTGTCCCACTTGGACTCCATGCGAGACATGTGTGTCTCCACACGGGACATGTGGGAGTCCAAGCGGGCATGATGGGCAGCCTGCTGCTGTTGAATGTCCTTGAGGATCCCCACTACCTGGCTGACCTCTCTGGTGCTATTCTGGTACGCCTCAGCAATGCGTGCCAGTTGTGGGTCATCATGCAGTCTAGACCCCTCTGCAAACAGCGACCTATGTCTACCATCCCTCCCACCACCCCTGGTGACACGTGCGGGACCTGCGGTGGCACGCCCAGGTGACCCTAGGCCCCCTTGGGGGTTGTTACTGGGGTCGTTGTCCGTAGCTCGACGTTGGGCCAGGGTCCCTGTGCTGTTGTCATTGGTGGTCCTTGGTCTGTCCGTGTCGGCGGGGGTGGTCTGTGTGTTGGCAGTTGTTGGAGCAGTGGGTGCAGGGGGTGCAGATGTTGGTCCTGCTGGTGCTGCATGATGACTCACGCTGGAGGGGCCAGGTAGGTCTTCGCCATCCGAGGAGGGCAGAGGCTGTTCCACACCAGTGGGATCAGTGTCCCCCGGAGCCTGGGACAGGGACTCCTCCTCGCCTGCTGCTGTGTCCCCATCATCACCTGTTTTTGGAAGAGACACACAATGTATGTTATGTTTCTACAGGCATCAATGGTTCACACACCTGAGAGTTGTGACTGTACCTCTGGATGCGGGCCTGTACATTGCATTGTCCTAAGTTGTCACAGTAAGAGGTTGATATTGGTGTAGCACATTGTCCTGCAAACCTGAGGCATTTTAATGTGAATGTTGAGGTGTGTGCATGGCCAGCATTGGTTGTATTTGGTGGACATCCGGCCCTCCTTCTCCACCCAGCCCAGTTATCCCACCATGAAGCATGCCACCCTTGCAGGGTGTTCAGGTTGACTCTCAGGATGTCATTCAGTGGTGTCCTGCGGTTGGTTGGTGCACAGGTCCCAGCAGGGCCTGGTACTCCCCACGACAGAGCACCATTGTCAGACATCTTTGATATGGCTTTTCACTCCCTGTGAGGTGTGCATGCTTCAGTGCTAGCTTGCTGGGCCATGTGGGATCTTCAATTAGAGTGTGAGGCATTGCATTCTCCCAGGTGGGTTATGTGCAGTTAGTGTTGAGGGGGGGTGTGAGGAGAGCTGCTTGTAACTATGGTCAGTGCTGTGTGTCCTCCTTCCCACCCAGCCAGATATCCCACCATGGAACGTGCTTCCATTGCAGGGAGTGCAAGTTGGCTTTCAGGATGTCAGGCAGTGGTGTCCTGCTGTTGGTTGGTGCACAGTTCCCAGCAGGGCCTTGTGCTCCCCACAGCAGTACCCAGTGTCAGCCATCTCGTCAGTCCTTTTCCACTCCCTGTGATGTGAGCATGATTCAGAGTGGTGTTGATGGGCCAATTGTGAGGGTGACCAATATCTGTGACTCCAACTCCCATCATGCTATTGCCTACACCCCCCTTCCCAGCATGCCCATACTTCCTTCCTTTTGAGTGGACTTCACTGTGTGTGTGTGTGACAGCAATGGCAAGATGGCTGACAATGTGGTCCTGTTTGTTGGTGCCCAGTTCCCAGCAGGGCCTTGTGCTCCCCACAGCTGAGGCCAGTGTCAGACATCTTTGAAGTGGCTTTTCACTGGCTGTGAGGTGTGCATGCTTCAGTGTGAGCTTGCTGGGCCATGTGGGTGGGGGATGTTGAGCTGTGACTACCACTCCCATCATGCTATTGCCTACACCCCCTTCCCAGCATGCCCATACTTCCTTCCTTTTGACTCTGCTTCCCTGTGGGGTAGTGTGCCTGTGCTGACAGGATGGCTGACAGTGTTGTCCTGGCGGTTGTTTGGCTACAAGTCCCAAGAGTGTCCCTGTGCTTCACACAGCATAACCCAGGGTGGTGGTTCTTTGTGGGATCTTCAATTAGAGTGTGAGGCATTGCATTCTCCCAGGTGGGTTATGTGCAGTTAGTGTTGAGGGGAGGTGTGAGGAGAGCTGCTTGTAACTATGGTCAGTGCTGTGAGTCCTCCTTCCCACCCAGCCAGATATCCCACCATGGAACGTGCTTCCATTGCAGGGAGTGCAAGTTGGCTTTCAGGATGTCAGGCAGTGGTGTCCTGCTGTTGGTTTTTGCACAGTTCCCAGCAGGGCCTTGTGCTCCCCACAGCAGTACCCAGTGTCAGCCATCTTGTCAGTCCTTTTCCACTCCCTGTGATGTGAGCATGGTTCAGAGTGGTGTTGATGGGCCAATTGTGAGGGTGACCAATATCTATGACTACCACTCCCATCATGCTATTGCCTACACCCCCCTTCCCAGCATGCCCATACTTCCTTCCTTTTGACTCTGCTTCCCTGTGGGGTAGTGTGCCTGTGCTGACAGGATGGCTGACAGTGTTGTCCTGGCGGTTGTTTGGCTACAAGTCCCAAGAGTGTCCCTGTGCTTCACATAGCATAACCCAGTGTGGTAGGTCTTTGTGGGATATTTAATTAGAGTGTGAGGCAATGCAATCTCCCAGGTGCGTTGTGTGGAGTTTGTGTTAAGGGGGTGTGTGAGAAAAGCTGCTGGTAACTATGGTCAGAGCTGTGAGTCCTCCTTCCCACCCAGCCAGATATCCCACCATGGAACGTGCTTCCATTGCAGGGAGTGCAAGTTGGCTTTCAGGATGTCAGGCAGTGGTGTCCTGCTGTTGGTTTTTGCACAGTTCCCAGCAGGGCCTTGTGCTCCCACAGCAGTACCCAGTGTCAGCCATCTTGTCAGTTGTTTTCCACTCCCTGTGATGTGAGCATGGTTCAGAGTGGTGTTGATGGGCCAATTGTGAGGGTGACCAATATCTGTGACTACAACTCCCATCATGCTATTGCCTACACTGACTTCACCGCCAAACACAGAATTCCTTCCTTTCAGTGAGCTTCCCTGTGAGGTGGTGTTCTAGTGGTGGCAAAATATCTGACAGTGTTTGTTGGTTATATTTGTGCCACTGCCTTGCTGTATTTGTTGTTAGGTTTGTACATGTCATGGCACAGTTACATATCACATATGAGATGGCAGCTATTGTGTTTGTCTGACTAGCATTCACATCTTGGGATGATTATCTTTTGGTTGCTGTGGATTTGCTAAGGGTGCATGGTTTGACTATCCCCTTGACAGTGATGTGTGTGTATTGTCACACCATATTGTGTATATTAGTTGTGTACTCACCAGGCTCTGGGATGTTTGTTAGTCCATATACGCTCACTGGTGGTAGGATGGCCCGCACCTTCTCCTCCCAGGGCCTGAGGTATACTGGTTTGGCAGGAGGGCCACTGCCGGTGTGCC
Organism: Calotriton arnoldi; assembly: GCA_963921515.1. Classification (NCBI taxonomy): domain Eukaryota; kingdom Metazoa; phylum Chordata; class Amphibia; order Caudata; family Salamandridae; genus Calotriton; species Calotriton arnoldi. The sequence goes on along the minus strand of CAWUFW010012172.1, from coordinate 203,726 downwards.
GACTCAGGAGGTAATCCTTCTTCAGTAGGTCCCTGACCCTCCTGCGCACATCATACCACCGGTTCTGGATGTCTTCCTTTGTGCGCAAACATGGTGATTGTGCGTTGACCCTGTCGACGATCCTCTCCCACATCTTGGTTTTCTGCGCCATGGGGGTCTGTTGGACCAATGTGCCAAACAACTGTGGCTCTACCCTGAGGATCTCGTCTACCAGGACTTCCAATTCACTATCTAGGAACTTATGATTCTTCTTTGGGGGCATGGTGATGGGTGGTGGTGGTGATTGATGTGTGTGTGTGTGCAAGTGAGGGTGGGTGAGTGTAGGTTTTGCTGGGTGTGTGTGAGGGTGCTATTTGTTGAGGTGCTAATGGTGTGTGGCTTGTGTGATGGATGAGTTGTGAGTGTCTGTGGTTGCTGTCTGATGGTGTTCTGTGCTGGCAGGTCAGTGGAATTTGTAAAGGATCATGGTAGGGATTTGTGGCCTTTATATAGGTGGAGTTGGGGGTGTGTCCTTGTTCCATTTTTTTTTCCCTCTGTATTTATTGGCTTTGTAATTGCTTGTTTGGCCCTTTTTTTTGTATTTTTTCCTTTGTATTTTTTGTGCATGTAGGAGACGTTCTTCTGACCGAGTAGGACGCTGCTGTTGTCTCGTGCGATCTTCTCCGACTCGTTCCCGCTGTGTTTCAGCTAGGTTTCACGTGCGGCGTACGAGTCGGTCGCAGAGTTTTGTGTTGGTTCGGCTGGCTTTTGTATGCGTGTCGGTCGTACGGCTTGAGCTCCGTGCGAGTTGGTCTGGTTTTGCACGCATTGCATCGTACTGCGCGGGTCGGAGTTCGCGGGTACGTTTCGTTCGGGTTCATTCCTGGTACATGTCGGTCGGTTCGATTCGCGTGGTTTCCCGGCCGGATAGCTTGTTTCCGTCCGGGTCGGTCGTTCGTTTTGTGTTCCGTACGAGTCGGTCGTGATTCACATGCATTTCATCGTACTACCCGGGTCGGACGGCGCCGGTACGTGTCGGTCGGACTATATTCCCGTACCGAGTCGGTTGGTACGTTTTCCGGCCCGAATCGGAATCGGCCCCTATGTCTTAAAGTGCGACATCTGCCGGCAGATGAAAGGTTCCACCGTAACACGCCCAGCGCAGACACCATTGCTGAAATCAGACAAACCTCTCGCATGTGTATATTTGATTTGATTTGATTTGTCGACTTATATAGCGCACAAATGCCCGAAGGCGTCTTGGCGCTAGGGTATGGCAGAACATATAAGGTAGTGGGGTTGAAGCGATGCGTTGTAAATTTCCGAAGCTCAGTCAGCGAAGAGCCAAGTTTTCAGTAGTCTTCTGAAGGACATGAGTGAGGTACTGTTTTTTTTTTTTTTTATCGACATTGGCAAACGGTTTCAAGTTTTTGCTGTTCCCAATATGAAACTTCTTCCTCCCCAGCGAACCTGCCTGTACTTGGGTAATTGTAGCAGTTTTAAGTGAGAGGATCTGAGATTTCTGGCTGGCACGTACCATTTCAAGTGCGATCTCAGATATATCGGTCCTTTGCCCTGAAGTGCCTTATAGGCCAGACATTGTGATTTAAAAATGATTCTCTTCCCCACTGGGAGCCAGTGAAGGGTTCTCAATCTATGGGAGATTGCTTCATGTTTGGGGACACCCAATATCAATCTGGCGGCGGCGTTCTGCAGACACTGCAGTTTTTGTAGATACTGGGATTGCAGCCCTACATATAGGGCGTTGCCGTAGTCCAATCTCGAAAGGGCCAATGCTGTCACCAACGTCTTTACTGCTTCTGGGGGTATGAAAGAGCGAATCTTTCTGATCATCTTTAAGATCCCCCAGATGGTGGATGAAACCTTGTTGATTTGACCGTCAAAAATCAGTTTGTCATCAAAGACCACACCTAGATTCTTGACCTTGGAGACTGGCATCGGACAGTCCTCCAACGTTATCTGGCCACCACCTTGGTGACCAGAAAGACGGATCAGGGCCCAATATCAGGACCTCCGTTTTTTCTCCGTTTAATTTTAGGCAATTAGTCTGCATCCAGGTGTTTACTTGTGACATGCAATTGTTAAAACGATCAGCTGTCGCGTCCACATTATTTGACACTGACACAACCACCTGGGTGTCGTCAGCATAAGAGACCACCGAGAAACCACATTGCCTAATAATCAAGGCTAACGGAGTCACATAAATATTAAAAAGCGTGGGGCTCAGAGAGGAGCCCTGAGGAACACCACACGGCAGTTCAAATGATTTGGATATAGAACCTCCCAGTTCCACTGAGAAAGTTCTGCCGGTTAGATAGGATGTAAGAAGATTGAGGGCGGATTCCTGAAATCCCAGCTCCATCAATCTGGCAATTAATATTTCGTGGTTGACAGTGTCGAAGGCCGCCGACAGATCCAACAAAATCAAGGCGGCCTTCCCTCCTGAGTCCAGTGACCTTCTAAGTTCCTCTGTTGCCATGATCAAAGCGGTCTCGGTTCCGTGGCCCTCTCTGAACCCGTACTGAGAGTGGTCCAGGAGATCTCCAGCGGAGATGAAAGAAGTAATCTGTGTGTTAAGCAGTTTCTCCAATACCTTAGATGAAAAAGGGATCCGAGAAATTGGCCGGTAACTGCCAGGTTCTTCGGCATCTAAATTGGCTTTTTTTTTAGCAGAGGCAGATCTGAGGCTGTCTTCCAAGCATCCGGGAACTTGCCCGACTGTACGATCTCCCTAAACAGTAAGTTTAATTGTTCACTGAGTAATTCAGGGAACAAATGGAAGACCTTGGGAGGACAGGGGTCTGACGAGGCTCCTGATTTAGTCGCTATCACTACTTGGACAATCTGTTCCCATGTGGGAGATGTAAAGGAGAAGCCCGTGCCCGATGTGTGACTATCTGGCCCTGGGTTGGGTGTCTTAGGGGAGGGGTGATTACCACCTATAAAGGTTTTGTAAACTGACTCAACTTTATTAATAAAGAACTGTCCCACGGTGTTACAAAATTCCAGGGTGCTGACTGTTTTAGCATTGGCTGGGAGGTTGGCTAATTTCTTTACAGTAACGAACAGTTCCCTGCTGGAGTTCTTAGCTTCCAGAATTTTCGACGTAAAGTAATTGCTTTTTCCTCAATAATCAATCTCTTATACTCTGCTAATGTTAGTGCATACTCCTTCTTTTGGCTTGATCATAGTTTACCCTCCACTTACTTTCGGACCTTCTGCAAATTCGTTTCTGAGCTCTAAGTTTCTCTGAAAACCAAGGTTCTGATGGCCTTTTCCTACTAGATCTAACATTCTTAATAGGGGCTGCAGCGTCAACCGCTGTTTTGATCCAAGTGGTTAGTCTGTGGACTGCTTCGTTCGTATCTGCTGTTAGGTCCGGCTTGGTGACCCATAGTGAATTTCTAAGATCTGGAGTATTAATTTTAGTCCAATCTTGATATTTAACTGTGATAGGTGTATTAGATGATGTTAGTTGTTGAGAGTTTGCATTAATGTTGAACAATATAGCTCTGTGGTCTGACCAAGGTACGGGAATCACCTCCACAATTTTGATCATGGTATTGGAGGTAAAGATTCCGTCCAGAGTGTGGCCGGCGACGTGAGTCTCTTGCTTGACTATCTGTCCCAATGAGAACCCCGACAAGGCGTCAATGAGTGCGGTCACGTTGTGGTCTACTGCATTTTCTAGGTGATAATTAAAATCTCCTAAAATTGTGAAGTCTGAGTAGTTAATGCTGGCTTCCAAGAACGGACTAATTTTGTCCATAAGGGGGATCCGTGCCTTTGGTGGCCGATATATAAGAAGTCCTTTTAGAGTGTAGTTGTTGTTAAGTAGTACTTGGAAAGATAACAATTCACACTCTGGGGTGCTACCAGCTGAGGAACCCGACACTGGCAGCTCTTCTCTGGCAATAATAGCTAGCCCTCCCCCCCGCTTGAGTGTTCTATCGGCTCTAATGATAGTAAAACCTACTGGGAGTGCTAATGCCAGGTCGGGATCCGAAGCTGAGTCTGCCCAAGTCTCTGTTATAAAAGCCAGATCGAGCTTATGGTTTTCGATCATTTCTGCAATTTCTGTGTTATGCTTTATTAATGATCGTGCATTGATTAACATGGCTTTTATACCTTTACTAGTGGATGAATGTGATGATTTTTGCTGTGATGTTGGCGACTTAATATTCCTGAAGCTGAAGTGTAACAAACAATATTCACAGAACTTAGGCTCTTTTAGGGGATCTATTGTCGTGCATCCAGAGTTTTTGCATCCTGTATTCAATTTCTAGAGCTCTTCTCTTGTGTAAGTCACATAGCTCTGTTCTGTGCCTAAAGATACAGGGGGTCTAGCCCTAGGCCCGAGCCAGGCGCGGACGGGCGCAGACGGGCTTACCTTTGGCGCGCCCGCTGCGCGCGTCCGCTGCGCGTGCGCTCTGGCATCTGCTAAAATAGTGGTTATCGCGGGAAAAGACTAGCCCGCTAACCTGCTGCTGCCCGGAAGTGTGTCTGTCTCCAATGCCACCGTCCCAGAAACCGCCTTCCGCTCAACGGCACTTGCCGCGTCGGACCAAGGCGTGGGTGAGGCAATTTAGAGGAGCAGCACTCGGTTCCCTGAATAACGGTAAGCTCAGGTCTGTGCAAAGTGCAATTTATAGGGAAACATGTAAAAGCAATTTATCGGCGAAGAATAGCAGCAATTAGTTTGACCACTGCGGACCCCTACAATCTGATGGGCCCAAGAAATATATCATGGTTGCAGTGGATTCCTGCTCTAGATTCCTAGGGGTTTGGCTTCAGCGCTCGGCTGACGCTCGAACTGTTATAAAAGATTTGCGAGTCTTTATCGGCACATACGCAGTTGGCACGTTACATTGTGACCGTGGCCCGGCGTTTAGCTCTCGGGCTTACAAAGAGGCCATGGAAGGAATGGGCGTAGCACTGCGGTACTCCTCTCCATATCATCCTGAGGGAAATTCCATTGTGGAGAGGAAAAACCGTGACTTAAAGCAATCTTTAACAGCTAGGGTATTAGGCAAAGGCGCTAGATGGGTCGATCACCTTTATGGGGTACAACGAGCAATAAACAATCAGCCAAGAAGCTCTCTAGGGGGTGTCACTCCTTATGAGGTCCTATTTGGGACAAGAGTGTGGGTACCTGATCTTGATTGTGAAAGCACAGTGGCGGATGAAAAACCATTTGATATCCATGATCGTTTGGCTGTTTTACAGGATCTAAATAAATCCAGAACACAACAAAGTAACGTGCTCCAGAAACAGTCCGCCACTGAGGAAGTCAAGGCAGTAACGGCAAGACCTGTCTGGATCCCAAAAATCGGAGATCTGGTCAGAGAAAAGATTGCAGACAAGAAAAAATTTGGGCCATCCTACAGAAAGCCTGTACCGGTCCTAGCAATCCAAGGCACAAGAATTGTACTTCTGCTGCCTCTTGCCGGAAAAAAGGAGAAAAGATTTGTCTCAATCAACTTAATCAAACTACACTATGTGGCCGATACTAAACAGTAGGCCACGTGGACTGCACAGTAGCAGACGCCCTCCTCTTGCTACAATCCAAGAAGTTCAAACAGAAAGACTCATCACGTTTGAAGAGCTACCTGTACGGAATGAAGGACTAAGCAACAATGCTATGGAACTCGTTCCACTTCAACAAGAAGAAACTCTACTTAACAACCAAGTTGCAATAAGACCGACTACAGACGTCTACGTCAACATGCCTCGTCAAGAGCAAAATCCGATTTCAACAAATCCCGATGCAATTCCAACAATTGATCGAACTGCTTCTGGCTATTTCATGAACTTTGATACGTTTTCACTGGATCCAAGCGAGCCGGAAACGACACCAGCCAAAAAATCACTCAAACAGAAACTCACTGACTTTTTGAACTTTTTTAGAAAGACTTACCTGGTGTCACCTTGGATTGAACTATGGTATATCACTGGGATTTAATTTTTTCCTTTTCTGGCTAGGTTTAATTATAATTTTTAAAATGCTTATTAATGGACGATACCTCCAGCAGAGCTCTACAGCCCAAAGAGTCAATTTGATTTTAAAGCCACACCAGTCTTCACATCGTGAACCAAGAGACTTGTCTTCAGTGAACATCACAGCAGTTCCTATACCGGACGGTATAGTATGGGACAAGATTGATTATGATATATTCGGTCCGACTGAACTTTTAAAGCTTAAACATGTATTTAAAATTTCTTTAAGTGATATCATTACCACCAGTACATTTTCTGATGATTGGGACACTGAAACTGTAAACAATATGATGTCTGATTTAGAAAAAACTGCAGCATTTCCGAACAATGAAATGTTAGAAGGTACTTCAGACTATGATACATTGTACTGTTACCAACAGTATGGTCATCATTTCTTACACAAATCTATAACACCTAGAAATATATTTGAATACCACCAGTGGGAACACTGCCCAACACCTCCAAAAGGTAGTTCGCAAACTTTTGCACAGAAATTCACATACTTTTCAGGGTTTAATACATCTGACCGAAGTCATTTTATTACAAAGTGGCAAAAACATCAGCACAGAAAATTATGTTGACTAACACCAAACAGATTTACTCTGCTTCCTTTATGGCCCAGTTGTCTACACAGGGTTTCGACCTATGGAAGGACACTATAGATTTAAAATCAATCTGGGGTTCTAGGGACTGGCAAGTCCAGGGAACAGAAGCGCTTTTAGAGCATGCCTCATTCCACAGCAGCTGATATTTCTAAATGACACTGTGCAACAGACATCCTGTCTTGGACTAGCCAAGAACAAGGAACTGAACTCACCCGGGTTTCCTACACCATCACAGATGGGTGGGGGCAGAATTCAACTACACAAGGGGTAGGATTAGATGACATTCTCCAGTACAACAGATCAGATCCTGATTGGACGAAATGGCTGATTTGGCCCATTGACACAAACACCTGTCAACAGGGATTTATGAATACAACCGAAGGGTTTAGTATCCATAGGCCAGATACATGCTATGTACAAAGACAACACCCAGGGGTAGTGACATCGTATAGTGTTGGGAAGTTGTGCCTTGATTGGCTAGAGACCTCAACACTCACAAAAGTAAAACATCACTTAACCTTACTCACACCTGATGTGGAAATTAGGGATTTCTTGCTAGGCCCAAGGAAAACACGTCAGAAACTTTTCATATATGCCGGCATTTATACCTATTATAATGAAAACTGAAAAATATCCCAACAAGAGGCCGCAGAAAGAATACGGGAAATAGACAGTATTAACTTAGAAAAGGCATTAGCTGTAGTGGATAATGGGTTAACAACTTTGAACTCCAGGATTTACTCCTTAGGCAACATTGTGTCTTCGGCAATCGACATATTAGAACAAGATCTGGCCTTGTTACAACACGGGCAATCTCAGCTACGTTCTATTTTGATGCTAAGCTGGACGCTACAATCTTTGCGTGCAGGCTATGTGCCCTGGCATTTCATAAACACCACGTCTCTATTTTCAGAATACAATCTGACTGATAAACAGACAGAAATGGCACAAAGGGGAGCCAAATATACAATGCTGCGTATTGAGAAACTGGAAAGGTTACCATTCACTGTAGCCGTATCACCATCAACTGAATGGCTAATTCATGGCCAAATCACTCTGCCGGTCACTACGTTTCAGTTTCAATATTGCCTTGAGCAAAGGCAGGCAGGCAGGCAAATATGAAAAGATGGGTAAGGGTTACATTAAGGAAGCTTGGGAGTTACCATATAGATACCGATGCCGGAATGGGGATCGAGAAGTGTATCTAAGTGGTACAAACTGCAAGAACGCTTTAAGCGGTTCTCTCATGTGTCAGGATATTTCACTACATGGAGCCTGTAGTAGTTCAGTAGCAAGCCCATCGTGTCACATGACAGGGACCCCAGCGGCCATGATCACACCGGTTTTTCAGCTGCTCTCGAATGGGAGTTGCTTGATGCTGAACGATCAAGGTTGCTGTGGGATGCTTCCGGGCATCGCCTATCTGGTCACCGTTAACTCCAGGGTTACTTGCTGTATGCAAGTATTGTTTCCGCCACTGAACACAGTCAGGGATGCGCCGCTATAGCCTTCACTGAACGTTTCTTTCATACAATTTGATACTCTGAGCAGACTGCAAGCCATGCTTTTACAGCAACCCGTACCCTTAACCTCCGCTCGAGAAACCTTTGAACTTCAAGTTGCAAGGACCTCGACTGAGATACAGGCGCTTATACGTACAAACTGCCCCTTTCATTTCGTAGAAATGGTGGGACGTATCTTCAATATGTCTGATACGAGCGGTATTGTACACCTATTTAAGACCATAGGGTCAGGACTGTTAAGCACCTTTCACACAGTCCTCGGAGTAATCCCAAATTTTATACACTCCGTATTGGGAAGCGTATTTTGAGGACTCCCGCTTATCATGTTGCTGATTGTAGGGGTCCTATTCATAATACTACTGCTACGCAATGGATGGCCCAATTCCCGAGGGAATGGCGAACATACTCCTGGAGCGGAAATACCATGAATGCATGGTACAACTTCTGGGCATTTCTTGCCTGCGAGAACTCAATAGCTCCTGGTTTCTATCCTTTCGACCAGTCTGGGTAGACTGCATCTTACCTGTTCTTCGATGCCTGTTTTGCGGAGAAGAATGCACGTTGGATTTGGATCAGATGCGCCTCCGGACACGGATGCAATGCTGGACCCCATAAAGGCCCATGCTCTGCGTTGTCCCCAGCGGCTTCCAATTCTGATGAATGCATTCCTGGAGAATCCACAGGTGCTGTTTGCTCCTGCTGGGTTAGGTGACTCCTCCACAGGCACCCAGGTAACAACTGCTGCACAAGCTGCCGCAGCATCGACTGTTGGCAGTGCTACATTCCATCTATGTGCGATTGACGTTCTCTGTGAGGCGTTGGATTTGTCGTCTGCAGTAGCTCACACAGATAATGTTGTGCTTCCCAGCCAGGACACTTAATCTCGAATTGGCTCATCGCGTCCTGGGAAAGAATTCGGCTTCTCCACTCGTTTTCATAATAAGCGAGCAAATTTGGAACATTTCCTAAATTGACACTTTCGCTTGAGAAAAGCATGGCCTTCTTCCGTTTTCAGTGAAGCAACTTATATAGAGGAATGTTAGATTTGGGGGTCTCTAGTTGGCAGAGGTAGGTACCTTTAACCAAATAGGGAGCCTTGCATCTAGTCAGGGTAAGGGGGTACACTCCTAAAATAACCCCTGCTCACCCCCTTGGTAGCTTGGCACGAGCAGACAGGCTTATCTCAGAGGCAGTGTGTAAAGCATTTGTGAACACATACAGTAACCCAGTGACAACACTACAGATGGACACCACACCAGTTGTATATTAAAAATAAGTATTCTTTATATAGACTTAACACAAGACCACAAACGACAAAGATCCACAATACTGTACTTAAAAATGGTAGAATTAGCTTAGTTCTCTTTAGATGGTAAATGCGACACTTTGAGTTCAATGTACCTTTGGATGCGTAACGCTATACAACGAAAGTGTTGCAGGGAAGGTGATGTGTCGGTTCCTTACACGCAAGAAGGGTGATGCGTCGGGTCCCTACTGCTGCGTAGGGGATGCGTCGGTTCTTCTCCGCGTGGGGAGGTGATGCGTCGGTTTCTTACAGCGCTTCCGTGGCGATGCGTCCAGCAGCGCCGTGATGCGATGAAGATCCGATGCAATGAAACAAAATGGCGTCTTCTTGTTGATGCAACACGATGCGTGCACGCCCGACGGCCGTGCGGCGACTCAACGATTCTTCTGAGCCGCAACAGGCCCTGCGACACGCTTCTCTGGTGATGCGATGGCGTCTGCTGCGACGGCGACACTCTTCTCCAGGGATGAGGGGTGTCTCGGTGATGCGATGCGACAGCGGCAGCGGCGGCACGCTTTCTGGGCGATGCGATGACAGCGGCTGCGGCAGCGACACTCTTCTCCGGTGATGCGACGGCGTCTGCTGCAACGGCAACACTCTTCTCTGGTGATGCAAGGCGCTTCGGGTGATGCGAGGGCGACAGCGGCAGCGGCGGCACGCTTCTCTGGTGATGCGACGGCGTCTGCTGCGACGGCGACTCTTCTCCGGTGATGCGACGACAACTGCTGCGGCAGCGATGCGCTTCTTCGTCTTGAGTCGCGCTTCCAGCTCCCAGCGACACACAGTCTCTCAGAAGGCCCAGCTCAACAGCAGGCACTTCAATTCCCAGCAAGGGAAGGCAGGGAAGCTGGTTGGTGAAGTCTGTTGTCCCTGAGACTTCAGCAGGAGGCAAGCTCTGTCTCAAGCCCTTGGAGATCCTTTACAAGTTGATTTGAAAGTAGCACAAAAGTCCTTTCTCCTTTCTTTGGCAGTCAGGCAACCACTGCAGGCCAATCCCCCAAACAGCACTCAGCTTAGGGACAGTCTCCTCCTCAGTCTCTCTGGTTCCTCTCCTCAGCAAAGGTTCTTCTTGTTTCCCAAAGTGATCTAAAGTTCTGGGGTTTGGGTCCCCCCTTTTATACTCATTTTCCCTTTGTTCTCTGAAGGCAGAGAGGCCTTTGCCTAGTCCAAACCAGTTCTGGTCAGTCCTGGAGCACTTTGTTGACAAGACTCCTTCTTTCCTTTCACAGTGTAGGCCAGGGACATCAGACGCACCACAGGAGGTGGAGCCAGCATTGTGGAGGGAAGGCACAGCCCTATTCAGGTCCCAGGTGCAACTCCTCCCACCCATCTACATGCAGATCTCTCTATTCAGCCCTGTGCTGACTCACCCTGCCTCCTGGAATCCCCCAGCCCTTGTCACTCAAACTCCAGACAAGGAATACACAACCTAGCAGAGGCAGGCTTGGATAGTTAGGCAAGAAAATACCTACTTTCTAAAAGTGGTATTTTCAAACACAGAATGTTAAAACCAACTTCACAAAAAGATGTATTTTATCATTCTGAGTTCAGGCATACTAAACTCGACTTTCTACCTAGTTCCCCGAGTCAGTTAGGATTATAAGATGTAATAATCAAACTGCCCATTCTGGCCTATGGGGAACAGGTAGCCTTGCAATAGTGAAAAACGAAAATGGCTGCAATTCACTATTAGGACATGCCACACACACCAGGGCATGTCCTACCTTATACTTACAATGCACCCTGCCCTTGGGCCTACCATAGGGGTGACTAATATGCAGAAAAGGGAAGGTTTAGGGACTGGCAAGTGGGTGCACTTGCCCAGTCAACATGGCAGTACCAGACTGCCCACAGGCTCTGCAATGGCAGACCTGAGACACACTTTTACAGGCTGCTTCTGTGGGTGGCACAACCAGTGCTGCAAGCCCACCAGCAGCATTTGGTTTACAAGCCCTGGGCACACAGTGCACTGTACTAGGGTCTGACAAGTAAACCAAACCAGCCAATCATGGAGTCACTAATCCATACATCAATTTACCATAGGGAGCACTTGCACTGTGGCACGGAATAGCAGTGGCACAGTGCCCAAAGCATCTATAACCAGTAAAAACACATGAGGCAACAGCAAAAAATGGAAGGGAGACCCACGCCAACAGTGCCAGGTCCAACACGTGTCCCCTCCAGCTGAAATGTGGGGAGAATTACCCTACCTCCTGGGAGTTCTCATCACTAAGGCGGAAAAATCTGGACAGACCATCAGCATTGGCGTGTTCTGTACCAGGGTGGTGTTCCACCGTGAAATCCATCCCCTGTAGGGAAATGGACTACCTCAACAGCTTTGGATTCTCACCCCTCATCTACATCAACCATCTGAGGGTCCTGTGGTCTGTCTGAACCCGGAAGTGAGTCCCAAACAGGTATGGTCTCAGCTTCTTCAGTGCCCAGACCACAGCAAATGCCTCACGCTCAATCGCACTCCACCTCTGTTCCCGTGAAAGTAACCTCCTACTGATGAAGGCTACGGGTTGATCTAGGCCCTCATCATTTATCTGTGACAAAACAGCCCCCACACCATGCTCTGAAGCGTCTGTTTGAATGATAAACTCTCTGGAGAAGTTGGGTGCCAGGAGCACGGGCGCCGTGCACATGGCAGTTTTCAGGGCCTCAAAAGCTTTCTGACAGGAGTCAGTCCAAATCACTTTCTTGGGCTGCTTCCTGTAAGTCAGCTCTGTCAAGGGCGCAACGATGCTGCCATACCCCTTGACAAACCTCCTGTAATACCCAGTGAGTCCTAAAAAGGCTCTCACCTCTGTCTGGGTGTTGGGGGGCTCCCAAGCCAGGATGGTCTCAATCTTGGGCTGTAGGGGCGCCACCTGGCCGCTCCCAACCTGGTGTCCCAAGTACACCACGGAACCCTGCCCGATCTGGCACTTACTCGCCTTAATCGTGAGGCCTGCCCTCCGCAGTGCCATCAACACTTCCCAGAGGTGGTGCAGATGTTCTTCCCAACTGGCGCTGAACACTGCAATGTCATCCAGGTAGGCGGCACTGAACTCTTCCAGTCCAGCCAACACCTGGTTGAGCAACCTCTGAAAGGTGGCAGGGGCATTCTTCATCCCAAAGGGCATAACCCGGAACTGGTAGTGCCCATCTGGTGTGGAGAATGCGGACCTCTCTCTAGCCCCATCAGTCAAGGTGATCTGCCAGTACCCAGACGTTAAGTCAAACGTGCTGAGGTACCGAGCAGCCCCTAACCGATCGATGAGCTCATCAGCTCTGGGGATGGGGTGCGCGTCAGTCCTCGTGACTGAATTGAGCCCTCAGTAGTCCACACAGAACCGGAGTTCTGGCGTGGCACCCGGTGCGGCAGCCTTTGGGACCAAGACCACTGGGCTGGCCCAAGGACTGTTAGAGGACTCAATCACCCCTAAAGCAAGCATCTTGGAGACCTCCTCCTTGATGCAAGCTCTCACCCTGTCAGTTACCCTGTAAGTTTTGTGCTTAACAGGAGGTCTGTCTCCAGTGTCCACATCATGGACGCACCAATCAGTGACACTGGGAATCAGGGAGAACAGATCAAAAAACTGCCCCAGCAACTGGTGACAGTCATTCTGTTGCTCAGGGGTCAGGGTGGAAGAGAGGTTCACACCATCCACTGACCCATCTCGCTCTGTCGCCGACAGGAGGTCAGGAAGAGGCTCAGGCTCCTCCTCCATTCCAGCATCTGTCGCTAAGAGCAGGCCCACTTCGGACCTCTCCAAGTGGGGCTTCAGGCGGTTGACATGCAAGACCCGCAACGGGTTCATGGGAGACCGCAAGTCCACCAAGTAGGTAACAGGACTCTTGCGCTCCACCACCTCAAATGGTCCGGTCCACTTATCCTGGAGCGCACAGGGCTCCACTGGGGCCATGACCCACACTTTCTGACCAGGCTGAAGCTCTACCAGAGTGGCATTTTGGTCGTACCACCGCTTCATCTCCTCCTGGCTGGCTTCCAGATTCGCCTCAGCGAGTTGCCTGAAACGCCTAGTCTGGTTCCTGAAGGCCAGCATGTAGCTATATGCATCCTGGGGAGGTTTCCTGGGAGATTGCTCCCAGCATTCCTTGACCAGACTCAGAGGTCCTCTCACTGGGTGACCATAGAGAAGCTCAAAGGGGCTGAACCCTAGAGATTTCTGTGGCACCTCACGGTATGCAAAGAGCAGGCATGGTAACAGGACGTCCCACTTACGCCTCATAGGTTCCTCAAGACCCATAATCATGCCTTTTAGGGTCCGGTTGAATCTCTCAACCAACCCATTTCCTTGGGGGTGGTAAGGAGTGGTGAACTTATAAGTTACCTCACACTCCTGCCACAGGGACTTCATATACTTGGAAATGAAGTTCGTACCTCGGTCAGACACCACCTCTCGAGGGAACCCCACATGGGAGAAAATTCCCATCAGTGCCCGTCCCACCACGGGGGCCGTCAGTGTCCTGAGAGGGATAGCTTCCGGGTACCGGGTGGCATGGTCCACCAAGACCAGGATGAACCTGTTGCCCATGGCTGTCTTGGGGTCCAGTGGCCCCACAATGTCAATACCCACCCGTTCAAAGGGGGTGCTGCCCACAGGGAATGGCTGGAGAGGAGCCTTTTGCTTCCTCCCACTCTTTCCACTTGCCTGGCAAGTCTGACAGGTCCTGCATTGAGTATCTGAACTCCTGCGCATTTGGAGCCAATAAAAGTGGGTGGCAAGCCTCTCAAAGGTCTTGTCCTGCCCCAAATGTCCTGCTAATGGCACATCATGAGCCAGCCCCAGTAGGAAGGCTCTGAAGCGCTGGGGTACCACCAGCATACGGGCTGACCCAGGCTCAGCAACCTTAGGCTCACTATACAGGAGACCATTCTCCCAGTAGATCCAATGTGATCCAGACTGATCACCTGCTGCCTGGTTTGAAGCCTGCTGCCGCAAACCCACAAGAGAAGGGCACTTGTTCTGCTCCGCACAGAACTCCTCCCTGGAGGGTCCTCCTTCCTGCTGCCAATGGGTCAGCTCAGGCAGGTCCCCCAGTTCAGCTACCTGTTCCCCTGTAGGCTCCAGGGCATCCCCCTCAGGGTCTACCTCCTCCTGGACCGTGGGAACTTCGGGGGCCGGTTTCCCGTGCCCCCTGCCTCTTCTCTTTAAGGCAGGCACCTGGGCCCCCTCTCAGGCTCCAGGTCCTCATGAACACCCTTACTGGCTGCCATGGACCGTGTGGTCACACACGCCCAGTCAGGCAGACCCAACATCTCCAAATGAGCACTTCGCTCCACCTTAGCCCAAGGTGAGCTCTCCAAATCGTTCCCCAACAAACAGTCAACAGGCATGGCTGGCCTCACAGCTACTTGAAGAGTACCAGAGACCCCCCACTCAAAGGGAACCTGAGCCACCTTGCAGTGGCTCTCTGTGTTGTCAGTGGCAACAACTGGGTAAAATGCATTGGGGACAACCTGCTCTTCAGACACCAGGTGACACTTGACAGCTGTCACACTGGCTCCTGTGTCTCGAAGAGCCTCCACTCTATGGCCATTGATGGTCACCCACTGCCTGTACTTTTTAGTGTTATCAGGCAGTTGGGTCCTGGGGACCACCTCACAGTCTCCTAAAGAGACAAGGGACATCTCTGCGGGACCCCACCCACCTTGGGCACCCATCTCCTCCCCGAGGGCTACACTCGCCATCTGCTGGGGTGGAGCACCAGTGGGTGCTGTCTTTCCAAACTGTGGGCACTGGGGATCAACAGACTTATGGGGAGGCTGGGAACCCTTCCCTTGGTTCCCTTGGGGTTTACTTTGGGGCCCTTTCTGGAACTCCCTCTGTTTACCCTTGTCCCCCCCGCTCTTCTGCTGGGGACCCTGCCCACTCTTGGCGGAGTCTCCCACGTGACCCTTGTGGATCCGGGTACTCACCCAGCGGTCCGCCTCCTCAGCAAGCTTCCTAGGGTTAGTCAGCCTGCTATCAATAAGGTGCTGGCGTAGCTCTGGAAAACAATTACTTGACAAGTGCTCCCATGCAATTAAATCAAAGAGCCCCTCAAAATCATTCACTTTGCTACCCTTCACCCAACCATCCAATGCTCTGCAAAAGAAAGTTACATATTCTACCCATGTGCTTGACTCCATCTTCTTGCAATTTCTAAACCTCTGTCTATACAATTCAGGAGTCAACACATACCTGGACATCAATGCATCTTTCATGTGGCTGTACGAATTATGGACTTCAGAGGGCAAGTCTAACAATGTATCCCGCCCCTCACTAAGGAACCGTCCCCACAACCCCGCTCCCCAATCCTTCTCAGGGAATCGGTGTGAGGACATGGCTACCTCATAGGCCTTGAACCACTGCCCAATGTCATCATTCTTGTAAAACTCTCTAACCACATCCTTAGGTATGTACACCCTTGCTTCAACAGGCATTGACGGTGTGCTGCCACCAGAGGGAGTAATCTCTAAGCCCCTAGCTTTCAACTCCAACTCCCTCAAATTCCTCTCATGATCCAACTGCATCCTTTTTTCCTCCAGGGCCAATTTCCTATTCTCCAACTCCAACTGCCCACCCAATCTGAGCTTGGCCAGCTCCAATTCGTGCATCCTACTTTTCTCCCTGTCCTCCAACTCCTCTGGGGACAGACCTTTGGCAGAAACACTGCTACCTACTGGGGAAGTTGCTCTCCTCCCCTCTGGACCCAATGGCCCATCCAGCTGCTCATCTGCATTCTCAGCCCCTTCCTCATTCTCAGGGGTATTCCTTGCTTCGACCCAGGCCCTCAGCGCCTTTTGGAACTCCTCCTTCTTGGAGAGACCGGTCATAGCAATTTTAAATCTCCTGCAGAAGTGCTTCAGCTGTTTCACATTGTAGCATTCTAGTTTCTCCTCTTCCCAATCAAAATCAACAGATGCTCTGGATGCTGCTTTATCCATGGTGGTTAAACTTGGCAGTTCTTGGCAAAAATAGAAAATTCCAGGAAAAACAATCTACCAAAAGTATGTGGTTGCGTTTTGGTCTGCACTCACTAGTAGTGTTCACCAATCACTGTACATGAGTCACAAATGCAAGTCCAGAATCCTCACCGCTGACCACCAATGTTAGATTTGGGGGTCTCTAGTTGGCAGAGGTAGGTACCTTTGACCAAATAGGGACCCTTGCGTCTAGTCAGGGTAGGGGGTACACTCCTAAAATAACCCCTGCTCACCCCCTTGGTAGCTTGGCACGAGCAGACAGGCTTATCTCAGAGGCAGTGTGTAAAGCATTTGTGAACACATACAGTAACCCAGTGACAACACTACAGATGGACACCACACCAGTTGTATATTAAAAATAAGTATTCTTTATATAGACTTAACACAAGACCACAAACGACAAAGATCCACAATACTGTACTTAAAAATGGTAGAATTAGCTTAGTTCTCTTTAGATGGTAAATGCGACACTTTGAGTTCAATGTACCTTTGGATGCGTAACGCTATACAACGAAAGTGTTGCAGGGAAGGTGATGCGTCAGTTCCTTACACGCAAGAACGGTGATGCGTCGGGTCCCTACTGCTGCGTAGGGGATGCGTTGGTTCTTCTCCACGTGGGGAGGTGATGCGTCGGTTTCTTACTGCGCTTCCGTGGCGATGCGACCAGCAGCGCCGTGATGCGATGAAGATCCGGTGCAATGAAAGAAAAATGGCGTCTTCTTCTTGATGCGACACGATGCGTGCACGCCCGACGGCCGTGCGGCGATTCAGCGATTCTTCTGAGCCGCGACAGGCCCTGCGAAACGCCCTTCTGGTGATGTGACGGCGTCTGCTGTGATGGCGACACTTTTCTCCAGGGATGCGGGGCGCCTCGGTGATGCGATGCGACAGCGGCGGCATGCTTTCTGGGCGATGTGACGACAGCGGCTGCGGCGGCGACATTCTTCTCCGATGATGCGACGGCGTCTGCTGCGATGGCGACTCTCTTCTCCGGTGATGCGACGACAACTGCTGCGGCGACGACACGCTTCTTCGTCTTGAGTCGCGCTTCCAGCTCCCAGCAACACGCAGTCTCTCAGAAGGCCCAGCTCAACAGCAGGCACTTCAATTCCCAGCAAGGGAAGGCAGGGAAGCTGGTTGGTGACGTCTGTTGTCCCTGAGACTTCAGCAGGAGGCAAGCTCTATCTCAAGCCCTTGGAGATCCTTTACAAGTTGATTTGAAAGTAGCACAAAAGTCCTTTCTCCTTTCTTTGGCAGTCAGGCAACCACTGCAGGCCAATCCCCCAAACAGCACTCAGCTTAGGGATAGTCTCCTCCTCAGTCTCTCTGATTCCTCTCCTCAGCAAAGGTTCTTCTTGTTTCCCAAAGTGATCTAAAGTTCTGGGGTTTGGGTCCCCCCTTTTATACTCATTTTCCCTTTGTTCTCTGAAGGCAGAGAGGCCTTTGCCTAGTCCAAACCAGTTCTGGTCAGTCCTGGAGCACTTTGTTGACAAGACTCCTTCTTTCCTTTCACAGTGTAGGCCAGGGACATCAGACGCACCACAGGAGGTGGAGCCAGCATTGTGGAGGGAAGGCACAGCCCTATTCAGGTCCCAGGTGCAACTCCTCCCACCCATCTACATGCAGATCTCTCTATTCAGCCCTGTGCTGACTCACCCTGCCTCCTGGAATCCCCCAGCCCCTGTCAGTCAAACTCCAGACAAGGAATACACAACCTAGCAGAGGCAGGCTTGGATAGTTAGGCAAGAAAATACCTACTTTCTAAAAGTGGTATTTTCAAACACAGAAATGTTAAAACCAACTTCACTAAAAGATGTATTTTATCATTCTGAGTTCAGGCATACTAAACTCGACTTTCTACCTAGTTCCCTGAGTCAGTTAGGATTATAAGATGTAATAATCAAACTGCCCATTCTGGCCTATGGGGAACAGGTAGCCTTGCAATAGTGAAAAACGAAAATGGCTGCAATTCACTATTAGGACATGCCACACACACCAGGGCATCTCCTACCTTATACTTACAATGCACCCTGCCCTTGGGCCTACCATAGGGGTGACTAATATGCAGAAAAGGGAAGGTTTAGGGACTGGCAAGTGGGTGCACTTGCCCAGTCAACATGGCAGTACCAGACTGCCCACAAGCTCTGCAATGGCAGACCTGAGACACACTTTTACAGGCTGCTTCTGTGGGTGGCACAACCAGTGCTGCAAGTCCACCAGCAGCATTTGGTTTACAAGCCCTGGGCACACTCAGTGCACTGTACTAGGGTCTGACAAGTAAACCAAACCAGCCAATCATGGAGTCACTAATCCATACATCAATTTACCATAGGGAGCACTTGCACTGTGGCACTGAATAGCAGTGGCACAGTGCCCAAAGCATCTATAACCAGCAAAAACACATGAGGCAACAGCAAAAAATGGAAGGGAGACTCACGCCAACAGTGCCAGGTCTAACAAGAAACAAAATAGACATTTCTTTTTTTAGTGGCAATTGGAAATAGCTGAATTGTAACATTTTTTGAAGTTTTTTTTAACAATTTTAAAACCATGTTTTTACTTGCTTTTAAAATGTTTTTGAATTGTCCAGATTTTAAGTATGGTCATTGTCATCCTGTTCGGAAGAGGAGTGGGTGTTATGTCCCCTATAGAGGCCCTAATGTAGACCCGTTCATACATGCCCATGGACGTATTCATATTTGCCCTAATAGGGTCATATTCGTACTTGCCCTATTATGGTCAAAGCCGCATATGCCCTATTACGGTCATAACTGTACATGTCCTATTATAGTCATGATTCCTTATATAGGCATGATCTTTCACATACATTGGTCCTCGCTAGTACACAACGTGCTCTGAGGGCTGAACGTTATCTAGTCTGTGGTTTTGAATACAGCAGGGCTTTTCCCAAACACAGGCCCACACTGTACTCATCAATTATGCATGGATCTCTAGGAATACACCACCTGCATAATATGTATGTACAAAGTTCACCCCTGACGTCTTCCTCAAGTCTAACAAGGGCCAATACAAACCATACGAAGCAACTAGAGTCTTCAGGGTATAAATACACCACATCTTACCCCGGTAAGACAGAGGGAACCGAGACTTCCATGCTGACACACTGACCAGAGACGCTGAGGCTCCCCCATGCAGTCGCTCCAGCTGACAGCGGTCTGACACAGCCCTTGCGGGGTGTCCAACTCGAGACCAGGACGGGGTCCCACACTCTCTCTATTCAGGTATGGGGGTTCGACTAAATCCTAGAAGGATTCTTGGCTCTTAGGCTTTTAGACCTACACATATGCTAGGTACACTCAGGTACATCTAGTTAGGCATCGTAGGAGTACGCGCACTTTTCATAATGCTTTTTATATTCATGTATGTATTCATGATTATTGCAATATGGTAGAACTGTTCTATCCCTTTGCTTTTATCGTACTGCTGATAATATATCTCTGCTATTGTCTGCTGGTTTCTGCAGCACATATATTTTACACTAGAATAACAACTGTTCAATAAATACTTATTGAAATGCCCAGACTGTTTATTCTGTGTAACTCTCTGAGACAAACCAAATAAGTAAGCATGAGTGACTGAGCCTAAAGTAGTATATTGTTTCCACGATTCTGAGGAATTTGGGTTGTCATGGTCTAAGGTTGCCAGAAACTAATCTCTCCCCGATAAGAGGAGATTCTAGTGGCACTGTGAGCTAGCTAATGCAAAACAGGCTAACATACGCGGTGGGGGTGCACAGAGTCAGTCTGCCACCAAGCCCACGGTTTATGTTATCCAAACGCGCAGGTCCTGCATAGGCACTATAGGAACTACACGACAATACGATCAACTGGCAAAAATCTCTCATGCTCCTCATTCCTGGTCTGCTCTGTTGGGGGAAATTCCAATGCCCATGACGGAGGAGGGATTTAAATGCTTATGTATTTACATCACAAAATACCCGGTGACCTTTTACAATCGTAATCTCAAACCCATTCTGGAGTGTTTTGAACGCGATGTGCAACATTGGAAGACCTTGCCGCTTTCCCCTTTTGGGGAGGGCGGCAATGTTCAAAATGATGATGCTCCCACGCATGATCTACGCATTGCAAAATCCACCATATAAAGTCCCCAAAGATGTTTTTCGGAGAACGGAGGCGGCGCTCCAATGCCTACCTTGGGGAAATGCCAACCCCGACCACCTACTCTGGATCGCCTTGCAGAAGCTTACCAGGGGGGTTTATGTTGGGGGAATTGGACTACTGGACACCTGCAAATACTATTGGGCAACACAATTGACAGTAGTTAATGATTGGGTCTTTTCATCATGGGTTGAGCCGGCCACATGCTTAGACAGACTTGCTTGGGGTAGAGAAGGCTAGGACGGGGCACTATACTGTGCTAAATGCATGCACACACTACCAACACACTCAAGAATTGTTACCCAGATTTAGAAGGAGACCACTGCGTACTTGGGGTGGAAGGGACGACTGATTGAGAAGACCCCTCTTTGATGTAGTGATCTATTGTCTGAGGTGGGCAAGCTCCAGGGCTTTGCTTAATGAAAATGAATAGGCATTATCACACTATGCGATATATGGAAGGGACAAGCCTTGTTGATCTTGACCGAATTGACGGCTAAATACCACCTGGCAAACACGCAGAGCTATAAATACATTCAGCTCAAGCATGCAATTGCTGTACACGTAACAGCCAACACACCCATTGAGGTATCCCCTCCACTAGAAGACCGTATTTTGATGGAGCGACTAACCAAACAAGCATTGGCATAGCCAATAGGTCTCGCCTTTGAGAACTTATAAGTATTTAATTATGCAGCACAATATCCTTGGTGGAACATCAACTGTTGCATGGCTAAACACTTATAATGCCCCAAAGGCGAGACCTATTGGCTATGCCAATGCTTGTTGGTGGATGGGATGAAGCCAGCCATGGAAACTGCAGCCGAGGAAGTCACTGAACAGGGCCAGGAGAAAAAAGGTATCCGACATATTGTAGCTGTTAGCAACCGTTGTTTGCGCCGTGCATGGCTGCCTCGTGCAGCTTTTAAGTAAAGATAAACAAATGGATGAAAAAACCAGATAAGGATGAGAGCACATTTTACATTGGATGACTGACTATAGATAACCGACTAGGGGATTATTTTACTTCACTGTGAATGAACGAGTCTAGAATGATCCCAGAAGCTCTGCATGCGTTTCTGGTTTTATTGTCTCGACCCCTTGGTGGGCAGCCTTTTGCTCGCTCGCATTAGCTTACGATGAAAATAACAGGTTAGGAGGTTTTCAGTTATGCTTGTCTCGGGTGATTGATTGCTCGACAGTTTCTCACAGGGGTGATTTCAGCTCTGGTGGGGTTGCCAGGTTTTAGGTATGTTCACAGGAAGACACCCCGTCAACCGAGCAGGTGGCACAGTCTGTTCAACGAGAACATTAAGCCTCTTAAAACAAGCATATTAAACCTGTTCACCGTGGCCCCATAACAGCCTGCGTGACAGCCCGAAGCCTCGGAGGAAATATTGCATCTTTCCTGCGAAGCCCTGGCGCTGGGCAGCGACAGCATCTTAATCTGGAGGTTTTGCAGGAGTGCTCGCAGATGGCCGTGATTATCTTTCTGCAACAAACTCCACTCCCTCATAAAATAGGACAGCTGAAGAGATGTAACCTTTAATGACATGGCTTCGCGCTGGTTCTTCCGTAAAGTGTTTGCCAAGTACTTGATCTATAGGCTACAAACAACGCAACTTCCCACGTTTTATATTCCAGTAGGAGTGGAATAGCGCAACCTATGTGTTTAGTGCCACGAAGCCACAGTAATGCTAGAATGCGCGCTATATGCAAATGCAGATAACACAACATGCTTCAACTTAAATTATAAAGTTGGCAAGTGGGCTAGAGTTAAAATATAACATAACTGCACTTTAGCGTCGCCCAAATAGCTAATAAAATAGCGTGTCGGAGCCAGTCACTCTTCTTTCATGGAATGTTACTGTTTAAAATCCACGATACAGACGCTGAAAACAAGCGCACGCGCCTCGCGCTCAAAGTTAAAAAAAAACAAGGGAGACCGAGAAGCGCGCGCGCCTCGCGCTAAAAGTTAAAAAAAAGATGCGCGGCCGCGAGACGCGCTCTCTGGTGAGGGAGGGGGAGGAGCGGGTGAGGGAGGGGGAGGAAAGCCAGATGGCGCCTCAGCGATGCGAGGAATGGATGGCAGCTGTGCGCGTGCACGCCATCGTGAACGCAAGCTGGAGGCCAGCAAAAGCCACTGGGTTAGCACTTTCAAAACCCATTTACTAAATCTCTCGCCGAGAGCAGCGCAAGCGCTGGCTCAGGCGAGACCTAAAAAGCGATTTCTTTGATTTACAAAAAAGTACTCAATAACGCCCCAAATCTTATGCTGGCCTTTAGGGCAAAATGGGAGGCAGATGTTGGACAGTTCAAGCAGGACGAGTGGGAAGCGGTGCTTATTATTATTATTATTTGTATTTATAGAGCGCACGGCTACCTCCAACGGAGGTGTCCCGGCGCTAGAGAAACAACAACAAAAGTTCAAGCATGGTGTAGTTCGGGAAATTAAAGGCGGTTAAATAACCATGTCTTGAGTGCTTTCCTAAACAATTTTTCTGACTTAGCCTTCCTAATATATATAGGCATTGTATTCCAAAGGACAGCTGCTTTCACTAAAAGGAACAGCCTCCAGTTCTGGATTTTTTAAAACGGGGGTGGCCAGCAGTTCATGTTGATTAGATCTAAGGACTCTGGTCTGGGAATATTTTTGAATTTTTTTTTTAGGTATTTTGGGCCTTTCTCCCCCAAGGCCCTATATACAAGCGTCAGTGCTTTGAATTCAATTCTTCTCTCTATCGGTAGCCAATGTAGGCTCCGAAGATGTGGGGTGATGTGGTGTCGTATTGGCACATTCCTGATCAATCTTGCTGCCGAATTTTGGATAATTTGCAGCCTCTTAATCTGATATGCCGGAAGACCTAAATACAGACTATTGGCATAGTCTAATTGTGAGGTTATAAGTGCATGCACCACCACTTTCCTGCAGTCCATAGGGAGGTAGTTAAGGGTTTTTCGTAGCATTTTTAGTTTCCAGAAACATTGGGAGGAAACATAATTAATCTGAGCTTTGCCAGATAAGGTGTTGTCAAATTTGAAACCTAGGTTTCTTGCTGATTGCACCGGTATTGGGGGTGGATTAAGCTCAGCCGGCCACCAGAGTTCTGCCTTGCTTATAGCTCCCCAAGAGATTGCAATAAAATCAGGCTTTCAATTGGTCCAACAGCAAATACTACATCAATCATACTACTCCCGAACCACAATTCTCACCAGGGGCAAAATCCCAATACCATCCTGCTTGCGAGGCTGTGGGGAAGTGGGGTCCTTTATTCATAGTCTTTGGGACTGCCCACGTATAAAACCCAATTGGTCTGCTGTTAGAGACATGATTTATACAACCACAGGGTACCAAGCGCCGGACATGATTAAATGCTGTATACTAAATGTCTAGGGAGATAATCCACCTCCACAATATAGTTAGATATGGCTTTCCCTAGGGCTAGGTGTAGCTAAAATGAATATTGCTCAAAGGTGGGGCCCTCCGGACCCACCGCTATTACGAGGCTGGCATAATGAAATGGACTGGTGTATGCTCACCTAGAAGACGATCTACAAAAGCAGAGGATGCCCAAGAAATGGGACAAGGTGTGGTTTTCTTGGAGAATGCAGGAAGAGAAGGATGGGGAAATGAGATGGAGACACTTCTGGGGATGAGTAGAATGTTGCTCAAGGTGGGTTGTATTGACTTTCGCCATTTCTTAATACTTCTTTGTTTGTCATTGATTTGGGAGTCAAACAATGGTTTTTTGATATATGCTTGTGACATAGTTATGCAAATTTGTTGGATTTTTCGTTTTCTGTTACTGAAATCCAATAAAAAAAGATTTCTTAAAAAAACAAGTCTGTGAAACTCAATTTACCTGTCTATGAAGGAGGAATGAAGGCTGAGTCGGATCTTCATATGCAGCACAGGAAAACATTCTTCAAAATGATGTTCAGTCTCTGAAATTTCAAAAAGCAGATGGGACGTATTAGAGAGACACTATAAATGAATGTTTTATTTAAGAGCATGAAGCCTAAATACCTTTTTGGAGTATTACTAAATATAATGTATTTCTGATTAAAGTGCACATAAAATGGAGAGTAAATTGTGTCTCTCTAAGAAATCAGTGATTTGCCAAGGGTCAAAAAGTTTAAGTGTGGATGCAGAGGTTAGGTAAATTTCTATGCAGCACTGAAAAGAGTAGTCCCAGTTTTAGAAAATAATGCACAGAGAGATGGATGTTTGCCCAGGAAAACGCAGGCTTAGTTTGGAAGCAGTGGTTAGAGTTCAGGTGCCAGATCACTACATTTTGCACCAACATTCACACTGGCTGGCCAGTTAGACAAATAACTTGTGATATGCAGTGCTTCAGGAATTATGCAATTTTGCGGCCATGGCACTTTCTGCCTAATTATGGATTTGCTGCATTGGCCACATAGTCCATCATCTGCTGCATAATCTGCAGATTTCAACAAAAAATTGTTTTTGGCTCAAATGGATCACAAGTTATTAAAAATGCATCAACACGTTTATCCATGCGGTGGAAGGGCCTTCACCAGGGGCAGTTTGCCAATAGAGCGGTGCCCCCCACCCCCATATGCTCTTGCTTGTGAGCTGCCCCCAAAGCCCGGCATTCGGTGCTTTGTAAGTTTAAGAGAAGACTGTCAGCAACAGTGCTGCATGACAACAGCTCTTGTTAGAACATGTAGCCCTTCCTTCCGATCTTCAATGACAGGGAGAACTGACTTTAAATGCGATCGCATTACAGACGTGAACACACGTCACTTTGTAGATCGTTCGCTTGCGCATGCAAGTGTAATTTAGAAATGTCCCTTCACACAGGCACAGTCCATTATCACACTATTAGACGACGTTGGCTGAATTTAAGGGCAGTGATAGAAGTGTTTTCAATCTTGCCATATGCAAATTCGTCCAGAAATGGGCATGCAGGGCTACTGTTGGATTAAAAACAAGGCAGACAAGATCAAATGATTTTTGTGCAATTAATTAACATAGACCTGAAAAAGTGGCGGAGGACTCGGAGGCAATTATCGTGCAGTCATGGTAGAACGCAACATGGAATCTGGCCTGTTCGAGGGAAGACCATTCTGTGATTTGCACTTTGGACTTTAGTTACAGCGCAGGGATGACATTTATTGTAGGGCACTGCCGTTCACTCCACAGAATACTTTGGTTTTATCCTTTGATGCGCAAGGGGTGCAAGGAGAGAATGAGAAAGCAGGGGCGGCACCTCCATAATAGCAGAGGAGCGTCGCCACACTGAGTCAGTCAGTGAAAAATAAAATGCTCAAGAAAACAATATTATCATTTTCTTTTCCACTGATTGACTGAGCCTGGGAGTATGGGCAGGGCCGGGCCAGGACATGGCAGTGAGGAGGAGTGTAGGTGCACTGTAAAGTGCGCATTTTGGTTTGGCCGGCTGTCTTAGGCTGGCAAACAGACATGCGCACTTAGGTTTCGCCAACCCAGCTGTGTTGCACAGCTGGGTTACACAGCTGGGTTAGAGAAACAGCACAGACTCCCAGGCACTGTCTGAGCGGCAAACCATGCTGCTCAGACCAATGCTGGTGCTGCTCTCATGCTATCCATCAATTCTTCTTTTTGCACTCATGCTATTGAGAACAGCACTGGGATTGGGTGGGGAACCTGTGCAGTGTCCCAGGGACTGCTGGGAAACCATCAGGAGCAGGAGCGAAGAGAGAACTGAGGCGGCCTGTAGCATCAGCGGCAGGACAGGTACGTTTTTTTTTGTAATTATTATTTCCCTGATGCCCTGTCCCGTCACCCCCCACCCCATGCCCCCCACTTGAGTTTTGCAGCATCCACCACTGAGAGAAAGGAAGATTGGATAGGAGAGAAGAGGGGTGAGAGCAGTGGTCGAATTGCTTTAAAAAAGGTACAGGAACTGTGATGCTGCTCGCAAGGGGGGCGGTGCAATTAAGCGTTGGGCGTGGTCAAAGGCGTGGCTCACAATAAAAATATTCTGTAACTTTTTTCAGTCTTTCACCTTCAGGTAACTCCATATAAAATAATGCACAGCTTTAATGAAAATCAGATGCAACTTATCTTAATCAGTGTGAAATGCACCATTGTACATTATGAAACCTCTGTTAATTAATGAACTGCACCAGAGAGCCACAGAATTGAATCCTGGTTGGTGCGGTGTAGAAAAATGACTTGTGTATGTTTAGTGCTACACGGTCACAATTTGAGGCGGAAAGCACTGTGAATATGTAAGCCATTATTTTAAACTTCCATTACACACAGTATAAGATAAGCTGCTACATAATGCACAAAAAGGTTTGAGAAGGAAAAGTGTTTCCAAAATATTGATTTTTTTGCAGACTGTACATAGTGCAATTTTTTTTATAATTGTCTTTCAAAAGCAAACACTCCACAGCTTAGCTAGTAGCTTCATTAGAATACCTCTCAAACAGAAGGAATGTGTCATCAGGAAGCATCAAGCATTCCATCAATTAAAGCCAATACCGGTTTCCGGGCCAAACGCATTTTGGAACAGCTTTGAATTTATGACCCAATTTCAACTCTTTCATGTCCTCTTTGACCAGGTCACTAACAGTGCACAGGCACACTGGTTCACATTATAATTTAATATTCAGGGATAGTGGCATGTGTTTTCAATATTGTAGCAGCAGCTGACTAATATTATTGCAAATAGTCTCTGTGACCCCCTCCCATTTCTCATATGTAAGGCCCTGTTTTCATCTAAAAGAAACTTTTTTATGGCTGGTGCATGAAACAAACACAACCTTTCTCTGCAAAATGTCTGTAATAGACTCCCACACATCTCCCTCATTAAAAATACATTAAAGGAAAATGGTGTTTAAAACAATCTGTTTAAGAATTATTCACTGTCATCAGGGCAGGACTCTCTGCACAACAGAACTGGCTCTATCATTCGGCCGCCTGAAAGGCTGGGGCCCTGGGCCAGAGCACACTTTGTCCATGCCTTAAAACATTTCTGATTGACCCGTTGTGCACATTTGCATTTCTTTCAGGGAAGCAGGCACCTGGCAAGAAGGCTTGTTTAGCTGTCTGCCCCTTCCTCAGGTTCACATCCCAGGAGACTCCCTGCCTTATACTTCAGCACAAGCATTTTAGTTCTTGGAGTCAACCATCCTGGGATGGTTGTCTTTTCACAAAAAGTAGGGGAATTGTTTCCCTAAAATTATAAAAAATATGGGCACGCTGGGCCCCTCAAATCCCCTACACTTCGACCACTGGGTGAGAGGAGGAGGAGGCTGGGAGCGGGATAAAGAAAGCAGAGGTGAGACAAATAGGATGTGAAAGAGAGGATCAGAGGGTGAGAAACAGACAGGATGAGGGAGAGTGCTTGAGATAGAAAACAAGTTGACTTTTCCTGGCGGACAGAGGGGAACAGATTTACTATACGCACACACCTGACCATCTCCGAAACCGCGTTACAAAACATAAAGCATTTTTGTATTTATAGTTTATTCATGTACTTCTGCCTGTATTACATGCTATGTTTATAGAATTTCAAGAGAAAAAGAACTGGTCCACAGTAGGTATTAAAACCGGCACTTTATTTCATGAGCTGTCCCTGGAAAAAACTTGGTGCTTAATGTGAGCCGGTGGTTTCTGGTGCTCAGCACCGGCACTTAATCATCAACATTGGCGCTTTTGATGAGCACCAGTTAAAAATACATTGATTTAGGCACGGGGAGATTAAGTGATTTGCCCAGAATCACAGGAGGTTGAGCCAACACTGAGACTCAAACCTGGTTCCCCAGCTCTGAAGTCAGCAGCTCTGGACATTACGCCACATCATCTCCCCACTTTCAAAGTTAGTAGTTTGTGGTACTGTTTTAGGCGTCGCTAACAGGAGAAATGGGCTGGTGCAAGCTGCCTCCTGACGAAAGCCCTAGCACTTTTTTTTTTACAAATTAACCACTGAAAAAACTGTTGTATTCATTGGGTTTTTAAATTTTAAAAGATGAAGTAGAATGGTCATTGTACATCTTAAACCACCGCATGAATGCAGTTTATCTAGATTTACATTAAGAAGACCGTGATAATATAAAGTGACAGGGCGTTGGGATTGAAACCATTGCAATTTATGGCTTCATTAAGCAAGCAGTATAGCTTCCTTTTTGTTCTTATAGTCACAAAATATTTGCCCTAATAGGCTGTTTTTTCACACTTTTTCTGTGTGATAGAGCGGTACAGAGGACATTCCTGTACATTGTTAAAGGGCAAAGTGGGCCAGTGCTTAATTTGTAATACAAGTGCTGATGCCCAAAGTTTTGTTCAGAAGCCCACGGCCGCTCTATCAAAGGTTGGGGTGCTGAATTCCGAAGCTGCGTAGTCTCGATTCCACCTCATGCCTCTTTAATCCACCACCAGACACTCCCTCACTCTTTATTTTACTCTTGCAAGTTCCTTTTCATCCCTGTTATCTTTCTCCCTTTATCACTTTTTCCCTTCTTGCTCTTCCTCCTCCTTTTGGCATTGTGAGATTTTGTCTCTCTGGCTCTGGGTGAAAGTCAGATGAGGAGAAATAAGTGGTAGTCCCCAAAAATAGGAACTGGTGGGGCCCCACCTGCAACCACCGGCTAAAATTAGGCACTGGCCAAACCCTTACATTTAGAGGAGGCCTGAGTTAGTGAACAGGCAAAAAAACAGCTGACAGAAACTGGACATATTGGATACTTTACTGGCACTTAACTGGGTATAGAGAGTATATGTTCTGGCACAGACAATCACTATGCATACATTCTTTCCTAGAACAGTTTGGCCTGCCACAGTCAGAGGGCAGCCACATACTTTTGCTGGCTCGCAGTCAAAATCACTATTATTTAAAGAAAAACATTGATCTGTGACTAATGATGTTATACCTAGCTTCAGAATCTACGACCATATATTAAGTGCAGAATCTTTTCCATATTTGAAATATGCGCTAAGGACTTCTACTGAAGGCATTATGCTTCATTCTGGTTTAGGATTAGTATGTGTTGGCCACCAGTTCATGTACTATTGCAGAACGTATTGCCTTTTATCTTTTTCTATGCAAATTGCAGTGGAAAATGCATGATTGCAAATAATTGGAAAAAAAAAGAGAGCGAGATAACCACCACTGCCCACTCTGGAGGATACTGATTAAATTCAGGGCTGGTGTTTGGTGTTAAATGAGTCGGGGTATTTTTGGTGGTCTTTCCCTGGCTTTCCTACCATTTAACGTGGTTTGAGGATAGCCTGGGTTCTCAACCCCCACACCGTTGCGAACCGATACAGGCTATAGTATAACTTGATTCCTTAGAACTACAAATATTCATTTTACTGCAGTTATTGTTTTTTATTTTTATATTTTAGAGAACTTGTTGAAATAATAGGTCTTTGAGAGAGACGAAAATCCACGTTCTCTACGCAGTTAGTCCTTGGGGCTTCTGGACGTTTCTACATGACGCGCCATAAATTGATCTGCCTTGCTTATAACATTAACAAGGTAATCTTGATTCATTAGGTGCATTTTCAATTTTTAATAAATCAGTACCACAGAGCGCTTTGAATACCCTCTGGTGATAAATTGGGTTCTTTCCTCTGCAGTACTAAGCCTAACCAAGTGGAATTCACACTTGCACTCTTTTTGGAGAGGGTCTTTCCTCTTTACCTGCCCTTGGTCTCCCCCCCCCCCCCCCCACCCATTTTTAAACTTTGGACACGGTAGCCGTGGTTTGCACAGGAAAATTTCAAAATTTTCAACATTTCTTCTTTTTCATTACTTGGGCTGTTAATCCTTTTAACTCTATGATGAAGAGAAGGGTATTGGCTTTTGAAAATTGAACTGTTAAATAGCATGCACATGTTATCCAAACGGAAGAGAGAGGAGGTTTCGGTTACGATACTGAGGAATCTTCGGATTTGCTTAGAGTGAATATGGGCCATAGTGCAATACACTTGACCTTATGAATCTTTGGAAATTGTTTAGGATACATAGTGGATATAGAGGTGCTATTAATTATATCTTTTCGTTGACTTCTCTCTGTGGGGCCTTTTTAACTGAGTCATACCGATTGGTCGAGCAGAATTGCATGGGAGTTTTCCTTTTGGACTATTATTACAGATTACATCTGCCCGTCGACTTGTTTTCGTTGGGCTTTTTTATCATATTTGGATTCATCTTCCTGGTGATTGTTGGAATCTTTACAAACTGTTACAATCAGGCCTACATAGGAACACACTGCCTTTTGTGAGAAGCCAACTGTTCTGTAGCTATCAATTAAATTTGTTGGCACCTTGGCAATTTGTACCTTTAGAAATGATATATTTCTCTGCCCTGATGAAGTTCCCTATATGGGAATGAAACGCGTAGGCTGGACTTTCTATATTTGTTGATCTTAAGAATATCTTGGAATAAAGAAGCTACTTTTCTATTAATCTTGGCCTAGTGGAATTTTTGAGCTGCGCACCCCCATTCATTATAATAGCATACACATGTTATGTATTTTTCTAACCAACAGCCTTGAAAAAGTCGTCCTAGACGAAACACGTGTCAGCTGTTCCCTGCCTTTGATACTGACCTGTGTGTCATAGAACTTTGGGTGTCTTGAAAACAAAGTACTGGATCTGCTACATTGACAGACCATGATGATAAAAACTTTGTAGTGCTCTGGATTTGTGAAAATATTTTAATGAGCACCTTTTCATCATCACGATGGGAAAAGGTTATTTAAACACAATATTCATGTTTTGTTTTTACATTACAAGTATTCATAGCTTAAGGCATGTGACAAAGAGAAGTGAAGTGCTTAGAATCACAGGTTTTCGGTCAAGGGCTAAAGTCAGGATCAGAATCCAAGTTGCAAATTTGGCAAATGAGCCACGTGGTCACATGTATTCCCATCCAGATATGATTTAATTCGGCAACAAAAAAAAAAGTGTAGCGCCGGCCTGCACACATACTTAACAAGGAGCTAAATCGTTAACCAGAGAAACAACTCAGTTTAACTCTTCGAGCTGAACTGGAACTGGGGCTCGTTTCCAGGGGCAGCCACAGATTAATGTGGTGATCCCTTGGTGAAAGCTCCTATTCGGGACCAACCCACCACCAGCTATTGCTTCATGGTCATGTGACAACATGGCCATTTCACATTGAGAATATGTACGCATTAAAGTCCCCATTTGTGTGAGTTATTGCGATAAGTGTCAGCTGATGCCCAGGGCCTACTCATGCTCAATGACAGCTCATGCCCAAGGTCAAACCGTTGCCAGCATTCAGAATCAATAGTGTTTATTTTCAGTTGATTTTGCATGTAGAAGTGCCAGGAGGAAGTCAGCAGGAAAGCACATGCACTCTCATGGAGTGCTTCAACAAAACAAGAAAGTATCATCTGAAAACGGAGCAGTGGAAAGACACAAGTAATGGGTCCATGCTCCAGAGGCGGGCCAAAAGCAAGAAGAGGAAGTGAATCCCACACATGCTAATTATTTAGATGCGAGCAAAGGAGAGCAATAATGTAGCCAACCATTGGTCAGTAACAGGAGGACTCGCTGTAAGCCCAATTAAATGTCTCAAACAGGTAGACTCACTGTAACATAACAAAATGAACAAAATGTCTCAAAACAGACAGAGCAAGCTCTGTCTGAGGCGAGACCAAAAATAATAATGTATTCTTTTTAAACGCGGTCCGCCCTCCTTAGAGGAAAATGGGCTGCATTAAAAAAAAAGTTATTTTATCAAAGTGTGATCACAGACATACATATGGTGGTCTGCTGACCCTAGCAGGCCACCATTCCTGTTATGCAACCAATCCTAGTGAGTTGCAAATTATAACCTACCTCATGAATATTGATGAGGTAGGTCCGAATGTGAACAAATTATTGACAACTACTTTTTGTGAATGGATATTTCATACATCAGGCCCCTAGTGCTTTGGTCCATGGTACGAGAGGACTGATGTACGAATTCTCAGCTGGACAGACAGCCGTCTGGGTTTTGGTGTTGGAGGGTAAGCAGCCATTCCATCTCGTGCAAGTAGTGTGAGTCCCACTCTCCTTCGGCTCACAGTATGTCTGCTTCTGGCATGCTACCCTTGACGAATGTGTGACTACAGGGGAATGTCCCCCCCTTGTCCTGTGGTAATATAGGATTCCCTAGTTGGGAATCAAGACTGAAATACAGCATCTAAGCAAGTAAAATCTTGTTGATGAATGATTGTGTTGCATGTTATATGTCCAACCAGGTCTGTTTTAGAGAACAACTCCGGGGCAGCGTTTTCATCCTGGTAAAAGCCCTGGACCCAAAAGGCCTTTGACCTTGGGGCTGAAACATGTTGACAAGCTATTAGGGCACCAGGACTATAATATCCTTACCCCCTGTATAATCTTTTAACCATACCTAAATAACCATGATTAAAGGGATACCTTGGTTGTTTAAGGTATTTTTATTTTCTGAAGGCTTGGGCTTAAGTTATATCATATGTAAGTGCTCCCTGGAATACGGTTGAGCCCTTCCTGGTTTTTAGCCACCAGCATGAGACCCGATGATGAAGCATACCACTACTACAGTGCGTGAGGGTCTAACAAAGAAAATTATTTGTTTTATTTGACAGCTGGGTGATACCAGAGAATTTACTAATTTCCTCACAAAAAAATAGCCAGGTATGGGATACTATTTGTAATGTGTTGGTTTACTCAGGGAGTGTGTGCTCCCTTACTTTACCCTCAAAGTCTCTCTTCCCTCCCCGAAGAAGGGCCCTAGGATACCCTTCTCCGGTTGCTTTTGTTTTTGAAGCTCTACTAGTTAACACAGAGACAACTAGTCAGCTGCTTTTGAGTAACTTCAGAAACTATTTCTATTAATGGCTCCTTCCCAAGCAAAATATACATGTGCATATCCATATACATATATTTAGGAGTTTTCACTTTGAGGATACAATAGTCATGGATATTGAAAAATTCTTCTGCATTGTGGAAAGTGGTGGTATTTGCAGTACCACAGGCAACCTAATTTCGATAGGTCCTGCTCAAGTTGATTTATTTTGAAATGTTGCCTACCAACTCCCTGATACAATAAGTAAGCCCTTTTATATCAGCATTGTGCCCCTGTCTGAAATTCGAAAAAAGGTTGCCAAGGTTGTATCTTCCTTTCTGTTTTTGAAGTTTTATATAGTACAAACACTGATCAAGGGCATTGGAGCACTGTACACGAGCAGCAGATTACATTACACAAGGTCAAATTGACCTTTTGGATTTTTAGGCATGACAAGATTAAGTGATTTCACCAGGATCACTGGATGTAAGGCCGACACCCTTGAACCTGGTTCCCCAATTTCAAAGTCTGCATAACCGAAAGTGATATTTGGCAGTGGTGGGATTCAAACCCACGCCTCCAAAGAGATGAGGGCCTTAATCCAGCACCTTTGATGGCTGGACCACGCTACCCACTATGACCTTAATATGGAGATTACTTTCCTTCATAGTGTCTCAGTGTCTTAACATGGTGTTTTAATGCCTCTCAAACTCCAAGATGAACCATGACCACCGTACTCTTAGAAACAATCATACACAATAGCTATCAACTTCCCACTAACCTTAGTTTTTTTTTTACTAAAAGAGAAATAAGACATATAATTTCCGTCTTCACAGTGTACATACTTGCTACAAGTCCCAGCTTGTTCGCCAGTTCACAGTCCTGTAACTGTACCTAGAACATTCAATGTATACTGTACAGGTGTTTGCATGCCTTCCTCCCCCCAGGACATCGTTGATTGTTGATTGACAAGGCATTGCTCACTTCAAAGGCTGGGCGAGTCTTCGCCCTGGCGGGGGGTCACATACAGGCTGTATAGTTGCAACAGAGTTGTCGCATTGCATCATGTCTCCAGAACGCCATGCTTGTAATCCTGGTCTTTTATTAGGTCGAGCCTAGAGTCAGCACGCATGTGCTGCGAGGCATGCTGTAATCCCTCAATGGAGTTTCAACATGCCTGCCACTTTTTCATTGGTTGCTTGATCTGGCTTATAAAATTCCATTGCTTTCATTGGTGAGCAGTGTGCATTTGTTTCACCTTGTGGCTAGTTTGTTACCGCTCTTGGACTGCCCCTGCTACAGGGATCCTTTCATTAGTGGCCATATGTTTTGTTTCACCTCACTACTTTTTGTTTCCCCCTCTCCTCAGCAGCTCGCTTGTTTTTTTTAAGGCATGGGAAGAGCCAACGCCGAGGCTTGAACACTGTTTCCCAGTTCCAAAGTCGACAGCTCTAGACGTGTGGATCCTTTGACAGTGTTTGTTTTTGTAACACTGGAGGGCCGGCCATGTAGAGCTTCCATCATGCTCTGCTTTGGGGGCTGATCCCATTTGAGCATAGCGGCCATGACTTACTTAACTTTTAGCTACTCAGTGGTGCATTTCATCCTCAAGCCCTCCCCAATTTCTTCCCCTCATGGTCTTCCACTACTTTCTGAAACAATTTCTTCCTCAGCCCCACCCTATTTCGACAGGAGTTTAATTTAATTTTGCATTTGAAAAAATTGTCTTGAGGATGGGTTAATTGCCAGGCTCGGGTTACGAGTGGCAAGGCCAGGGATGGCGGGTACCACCGGAGGCTTCCTTGATGCCTGGCACACTATAGGCTCATGTGGCACAGCTCGAGTGCTTTCAGGGTGGTGTGGACCTCTGCAGAGGGAAGGGAGCTCCGCAGACAGCAAAACAAACCTCCGTACTTTAAGCCGAGTGCATGCCGTAATTTATTCTCGGCTCTAAATGTGTTTATCAAAAATGTAGGGCAGCCTCTTTCTGCCCTGCAGTGGGCGCAGAACTCCATTGTCCTTCTCTTTGTAAACAACATGGAGTGCTGCACTAAAGCAGCCCATATGAATGCAGTTCAGGGGGCCACAGTCTCCTCAATTGCACGCCTGTCCGGACCGTGGTTTCCCCTCTTACTCTTGAACTACTATGTAAAGCACTGCATTGCACGATACCCTTATACTCTGTCTGCTTGCCTGTGGCTCTGTTAGTGCTACTTATCTATTACATTCTCCACATATTAGTTAAAATGCTATACTACCCGTGGCTGCTTGTGTTTACATGCAAAACCTGCTAAACGTGACATGCCCGTCCAGCAGGTCTCCCTTCCCCTACCGCTCCCTCTGCAAATATTAGACAAACAGCAGGGAGGGAAGGCGTTTTCAGGGCTAGCTCATTTATTTTAGGTCTTGGGTCATCTTTTTAATGTCGTGTTTCAAAAACATGCAACGGCCACCTCTGTTGGGGACGTTTCATTTCTCTGCTACAAACAAGTTGTTTCTGTTCCTAGAAGAGGTATCCACATCTTGTTTTTAGGTCTCGCCTAGCGATGCAGCGCATGCGCAGCTCGCCTTGGCGAGACCTATTGTTGTCGGTTTGGTGGGCGAAGGGGGACAGGACATGTGCACGCGCACCGCTGGCAGCGCTAGCACAAGGGACAGCAGATGTGTGCGTACGGAGGACAGGAGATGTGCACGCTTGTGGCGTTAGCACAACTCCTGCTCACTCCCTCTCTCCCTCCCTGTCTGCGCGTACGGAGGACAGGAGATGTGCACGCGTCATCTCCTGCTCGTCCCCTCCCTCCGTCCCATGACATTGCGCATTGTGAGCGCGGGCCGCCTGGGTTGTGCTTGTTCTTATCAGTATAAGACTTGTGAAGTTTCACTGCTTGTGAAGCAGTGACATTTCACAGACTGCCCTCCGAGCGCGGAAGCTTGTCGGTGCCTTAAGAAACAGTCAAAAAGCACTATCTGTAACAGTGACAAAAGTTAGGCATTCAGCAAGATAAACACTTTATCGCTATTTGGCCAGCCAGCCCCTCCTCCACCCCTCCGGTTGAGAAGCAAGTAACCGGAGGGAACACCTGCTGTCTTGAACATAGTAGACCCTTCCATAACCCAACAGGATTCTTCAGGGCGGCAGTGGTCCAGTGCTGCATGACTGCGTGGTAGAAACGTTTATATGTACCCATATTAAGTTCAGATGCTCAAATTTGCAGACAAGTACTTTTTCGCTTCACTGGATGCGCGGCAGGGATGCGCAGCATGCTTTTGTACGATTACGCGCCGTAAACTGCAAAGAGATAACCGATCTGAAGACAGTCTTCGCAACATCAGCTCAAAAAAGCTCTAAACATCAGGGTAATTATATGTAGACTTCATAATAGAACACACCGTATAGGGATTTAGAAGGCAGGTGGTTATTCTTTGAGGTTACATCTGGGGCTGTCACAACAACACGGTGATTCCCGTAGGCTTCAACTGCCCCTAAATTACCATGCCTACCCATCCGTCCTGATAGGGGCTGTTTCTATAGGACAATAAGTTATAGTTTAAATCAGTCTTAACTGCTAGAGATTCATCCAAGAGCTTCCCAATTCAGCAGCGTTTTTAGATCTGGCTGTAGATGGCTTAATAGGGTACCTCATGCTACCAAGTACAGTAAATAGTAGCCGAGTGTGTTTTAGGTCGTCCCCTTAGCATTTCTTTCATGGTTTTCCCCGTTTGTCATTGCTTGCATGGGC
Source organism: Calotriton arnoldi (assembly GCA_963921515.1). Lineage (NCBI taxonomy): Eukaryota > Metazoa > Chordata > Amphibia > Caudata > Salamandridae > Calotriton > Calotriton arnoldi. The sequence continues at coordinate 166,637 of CAWUFW010012172.1, read as the reverse complement.
AACGGATCAATGTCATGACTTTGCATTGATGGTCACACTGTCACTTGTGTTCCTCATGGGATTGAGGGCAGCAAGTAGTCCTTTTTAGATCGAGCCTGGGCAGCGCATGCGCGGTTCTGCGAGGCATGCTGTATTCAAGTATGGACTTGAAGCTCCGCCCACTCTCGCCCATATTTTTCATTGGCTTGTGTCATTGTCCTTTGTAAATGCTGGCTTCAGATTCGTTAATAAGATTGTTAGTCCCTAGTTAGTACCACCCTGTCTTCATTTGTAACTTCCCATGAAAACTGGTCCTTTTACTTCTTTTGTTACACGGTATGTCTTATTTAGTCTGTAATACAAAAGGGGATGATGGACGGAACGTTTGAGCCAATCAAACACTCACCCCCAGTCAACTGATCTGGGTTTAATCCATCATCATTCTTTAGCTCACTCCACCACCCCAGTTCAGACATGGCCATATGCAAATCAGTCTGACCCTGTGCCTCATGGGAACAGTCCAGCCCGAACTGCCAAGCCATGTCTTCCCTGGACCGGAAACAAGCATCCTAGGACCGGTTTCTGGCATTCCAGCCGTCATCAGCCAGGCTTGCTTGAATCCAGTGGCAAAGTGAGCAAGGGACCCACGTCTGGGCATACCCCCGCCAACATAGGGCGAACAAAGCGATACAAAGGGGATGATGGACGGAACGTTTGAGCCAATCAAACACTCACCCCCAGTCAACTGATCTGGGTTTAATCCATCATCATTCTTTAGCTCACTCCACCACCCCAGTTCAGACATGGCCATATGCAAATCAGTCTGACCCTGTGCCTCATGGGAACAGTCCAGCCCGAACTGCCAAGCCATGTCTTCCCTGGACCGGAAACAAGCATCCTAGGACCGGTTTCTGGCATTCCAGCCGTCATCAGCCAGGCTTGCTTGAATCCAGTGGCAAAGTGAGCAAGGGACCCACGTCTGGGCATACCCCGCCAACATAGGGCGAACAAAGCAATACAAAAGGGGATGATGGACGGAACTTTTGAGCCAATCAAACACTCACCCCCAGTCAACTGATCTGGGTTTAATCCATCATCATTCTTTAGCTCACTCCACCACCCCAGTTCAGACATGGCCATATGCAAATCAGTCTGACCCTGTGCCTCATGGGAACAGTCCAGCCCGAACTGCCAAGCCATGTCTTCCCTGGACCGGAAACAAGCATCCTAGGACCGGTTTCTGGCATTCCAGCCGTCATCAGCCAGGCTTGCTTGAATCCAGTGGCAAAGTGAGCAAGGGACCCACGTCTGGGCATACCCCGCCAACATAGGGCGAACAAAGCGATACAAAAGGGGATGATGGACGGAACGTTTGAGCCAATCAAACACTCACCCCCAGTCAACTGATCTGGGTTTAATCCATCATCATTCTTTAGCTCACTCCACCACCCCAGTTCAGACATGGCCATATGCAAATCAGTCTGACCCTGTGCCTCATGGGAACAGTCCAGCCCGAACTGCCAAGCCATGTCTTCCCTGGACCGGAAACAAGCATCCTAGGACCGGTTTCTGGCATTCCAGCCGTCATCAGCCAGGCTTGCTTGAATCCAGTGGCAAAGTGAGCAAGGGACCCACGTCTGGGCATACCCCCGCCAACATAGGGCGAACAAAGCGAGATCAGATCAGTTGACTGGGGGTGAGTGTTTGATTGGCTCAAACGTTCCGTCCATCATCCCCTTTTGTATCGCTTTGTTCGCCCTAAGTTGGCGGGGGTATGCCCAGACGTGGGTCCCTTGCTCGCTTTGCCACTGGATTCAAGCAAGCCTGGCTGATGACGGCTGGAATGCCAGAAACCGGTCCTAGGATGCTTGTTTCCGGTCCAGGGAGGACATGGCTTGGCAGTTCGAGCTGGACTGTTCCCATGAGCACAGGGTCAGACTGATTTGCATATGGCCATGTCTGAACTGGGGTGGTGGAGTGAGCTAAAGAATGATGGATTAAACCCAGATCAGTTGACTGGGGATGAGTGTTTGATTGGCTCAAACGTTCCGTCCATCATCCCCCTTTGTATCGCTTGTTCGCCCTAAGTTGGCGGGGGTATGCCCAGACGTGGGTCCCTTGCTCGCTTTGCCACTGGATTCAAGCAAGCCTGGCTGATGACGGCTGGAATGCCAGAAACCGGTCCTAGGATGCTTGTTTCCGGTCCAGGGAGGACATGGCTTGGCAGTTCGGGCTGGACTGTTCCCATGAGGCACAGGGTCAGACTGATTTGCATATGGCCATGTCTGAACTGGGGTGGTGGAGTGAGCTAAAGAATGATGATGGATTAAACCCAGATCAGTTGACTGGGGGTGAGTGTTTGATTGGCTCAAACGTTCCGTCCATCATCCCCTTTTGTATTGCTTTGTTCGCCCTAAGTTGGCGGGGGTATGCCCAGACATGGGTCCCTTGCTCGCTTTGCCACTGGATTCAAGCAAGCCTGGCTGATGACGGCTGGAATGCCAGAAACCGGTCCTAGGATGCTTGTTTCCGGTCCAGGGAGGACATGGCTTGGCAGTTCGGGCTGGACTGTTCCCATGAGGCACAGGGTCAGACTGATTTGCATATGGCCATGTCTGAACTGGGGTGGTGGAGTGAGCTAAAGAATGATGATGGATTAAACCCAGATCAGTTGACTGGGGGTGAGTGTTTGATTGGCTCAAACGTTCCGTCCATCATCCCCTTTTGTATCGCTTTGTTCGCCCTAAGTTGGCGGGGGTATGCCCAGATGTGGGTCCCTTGCTCGCTTTGCCACTGGATTCAAGCAAGCCTGGCTGATGACGGCTGGAATGCCAGAAACCGGTCCTAGGATGCTTGTTTCCGGTCCAGGGAGGACATGGCTTGGCAGTTCGGGCTGGACTGTTCCCATGAGGCACAGGGTCAGACTGATTTGCATATGGCCATGTCTGAACTGGGGTGGTGGAGTGAGCTAAAGAATGATGATGGATTAAACCCAGATCAGTTGACTGGGGGTGAGTGTTTGATTGGCTCAAACGTTCCGTCCATCATCCCCTTTTGTATTGCTTTGTTCGCCCTAAGTTGGCGGGGGTATGCCCAGACGTGGGTCCCTTGCTCGCTTTGCCACTGGATTCAAGCAAGCCTGGCTGATGACGGCTGGAATGCCAGAAACTGGTCCTAGGATGCTTGTTTCCGGTCCAGGGAGGACATGGCTTGGCAGTTCGGGCTGGACTGTTCCCATGAGGCACAGGGTCAGACTGATTTGCATATGGCCATGTCTGAACTGGGGTGGTGGAGTGAGCTAAAGAATGATGATGGATTAAACCCAGATCAGTTGACTGGGGGTGAGTGTTTGATTGGCTCAAACGTTCCGTCCATCATCCCCTTTTGTATCGCTTTGTTCGCCCTAAGTTGGCGGGGGTATGCCCAGACGTGGGTCCCTTGCTCGCTTTGCCACTGGATTCAAGCAAGCCTGGCTGATGACGGCTGGAATGCCAGAAACCGGTCCTAGGATGCTTGTTTCCGGTCCAGGGAGAACATGGCTTGGCAGTTCCGGCTGGACTGTTCCCATGAGGCACAGGGTCAGACTGATTTGCATATGGCCATGTCTGAACTGGGGTGGTGGAGTGAGCTAAAGAATGATGATGGATTAAACCCAGATCAGTTGACTGGGGGTGAGTGTTTGATTGGCTCAAGCGTTCCGTCCATCATCCCCTTTTGTATCGCTTTGTTCGCCCTAAGTTGGCGGGGGTATGCCCAGACGTGGGTCCCTTGCTCGCTTTGCCACTGGATTCAAGCAAGCCTGGCTGATGACGGCTGGAATGCCAGAAACCGGTCCTAGGATGCTTGTTTCCGGTCCAGGGAGGACATGGCTTGGCAGTTCGGGCTGGACTGTTCCCATGAGGCACAGGGTCAGACTGATTTGCATATGGCCATGTCTGAACTGGGGTGGTGGAGTGAGCTAAAGAATGATGATGGATTAAACCCAGATCAGTTGACTGGGGGTGAGTGTTTGATTGGCTCAAACGTTCCGTCCATCATCCCCTTTTGTATCGCTTTGTTCGCCCTAAGTTGGCGGGGGTATGCCCAGACGTGGGTCCCTTGCTCGCTTTGCCACTGGATTCAAGCAAGCCTGGCTGATGACGGCTGGAATGCCAGAAACCGGTCCTAGGATGCTTGTTTCCGGTCCAGGGAGGACATGGCTTGGCAGTTCGGGCTGGACTGTTCCCATGAGGCACAGGGTCAGACTGATTTGCATATGGCCATGTCTGAACTGGGGTGGTGGAGTGAGCTAAAGAATGATGATGGATTAAACCCAGATCAGTTGACTGGGGGTGAGTGTTTGATTGGCTCAAACGTTCCGTCCATCATCCCCTTTTGTATCGCTTTGTTCGCCCTAAGTTGGCGGGGGTATGCCCAGACGTGGGTCCCTTGCTCGCTTTGCCACTGGATTCAAGCAAGCCTGGCTGATGACGGCTGGAATGCCAGAAACCGGTCCTAGGATGCTTGTTTCCGGTCCAGGGAGGACATGGCTTGGCAGTTCGGGCTGGACTGTTCCCATGAGGCACAGGGTCAGACTGATTTGCATATGGCCATGTCTGAACTGGGGTGGTGGAGTGAGCTAAAGAATGATGATGGATTAAACCCAGATCAGTTGACTGGGGGTGAGTGTTTGATTGGCTCAAACGTTCCGTCCATCATCCCCTTTTGTATCGCTTTGTTCGCCCTAAGTTGGCGGGGGTATGCCCAGACGTGGGTCCCTTGCTCGCTTTGCCACTGGATTCAAGCAAGCCTGGCTGATGACGGCTGGAATGCCAGAAACCGGTCCTAGGATGCTTGTTTCCGGTCCAGGGAGGACATGGCTTGGCAGTTCGGGCTGGACTGTTCCCATGAGGCACAGGGTCAGACTGTTTTGCATATGCCCATGTCTGAACTGGGGTGGTGGAGTGAGCTAAAGAATGATGATGGATTAAACCCAGATCAGTTGACTGGGGGTGAGTGTTTGATTGGCTCAAGCGTTCCGTCCATCATCCCCTTTTGTATCGCTTTGTTCGCCCTAAGTTGGCGGGGGTATGCCCAGACGTGGGTCCCTTGCTCGCTTTGCCACTGGATTCAAGCAAGCCTGGCTGATGACGGCTGGAATGCCAGAAACCGGTCCTAGGATGCTTGTTTCCGGTCCAGGGAGGACATGGCTTGGCAGTTCGGGCTGGACTGTTCCCATGAGGCACAGGGTCAGACTGTTTTGCATATGCCCATGTCTGAACTGGGGTGGTGGAGTGAGCTAAAGAATGATGATGGATTAAACCCAGATCAGTTGACTGGGGGTGAGTGTTTGATTGGCTCAAACATTCCGTCCATCATCCCCTTTTGTATCGCTTTGTTCGCCCTAAGTTGGCGGGGGTATGCCCAGACGTGGGTCCCTTGCTAGCTTTGCCACTGGATTCAAGCAAGCCTGGCTGATGACGGCTGGAATGCCAGAAACCGGTCCTAGGATGCTTGTTTCCGGTCCAGGGAGGACATGGCTTGGCAGTTCGGGCTGGACTGTTCCCATGAGGCACAGGGTCAGACTGATTTGCATATGGCCATGTCTGAACTGGGGTGGTGGAGTGAGCTAAAGAATGATGATGGATTAAACCCAGATCAGTTGACTGGGGGTGAGTGTTTGATTGGCTCAAACGTTCCGTCCATCATCCCCTTTTGTATCGCTTTGTTCGCCCTAAGTTGGCGGGGGTATGCCCAGACGTGGGTCCCTTGCTCGCTTTGCCACTGGATTCAAGCAAGCCTGGCTGATGACGGCTGGAATGCCAGAAACCGGTCCTAGGATGCTTGTTTCCGGTCCAGGGAGGACATGGCTTGGCAGTTCGGGCTGGACTGTTCCCATGAGGCACAGGGTCAGACTGATTTGCATATGGCCATGTCTGAACTGGGGTGGTGGAGTGAGCTAAAGAATGATGGATTAAACCCAGATCAGTTGACTGGGGATGAGTGTTTGATTGGCTCAAACGTTCCGTCCATCATCCCCTTTTGTATCGCTTTGTTCGCCCTAAGTTGGCGGGGGTATGCCCAGACGTGGGTCCCTTGCTCGCTTTGCCACTGGATTCAAGCAAGCCTGGCTGATGACGGCTGGAATGCCAGAAACCGGTCCTAGGATGCTTGTTTCCGGTCCAGGGAGGACATGGCTTGGCAGTTCGGGCTGGACTGTTCCCATGAGGCACAGGGTCAGACTGATTTGCATATGGCCATGTCTGAACTGGGGTGGTGGAGTGAGCTAAAGAATGATGATGGATTAAACCCAGATCAGTTGACTGGGGGTGAGTGTTTGATTGGCTCAAACGTTCCGTCCATCATCCCCTTTTGTATCGCTTTGTTCGCCCTAAGTTGGCGGGGGTATGCCCAGACGTGGGTCCCTTGCTCGCTTTGCCACTGGATTCAAGCAAGCCTGGCTGATGACGGCTGGAATGCCAGAAACCGGTCCTAGGATGCTTGTTTCCGGTCCAGGGAGGACATGGCTTGGCAGTTCGGGCTGGACTGTTCCCATGAGGCACAGGGTCAGACTGATTTGCATATGGCCATGTCTGAACTGGGGTGGTGGAGTGAGCTAAAGAATGATGATGGATTAAACCCAGATCAGTTGACTGGGGGTGAGTGTTTGATTGGCTCAAACGTTCCGTCCATCATCCCCTTTTGTATCGCTTTGTTCGCCCTAAGTTGGCGGGGGTATGCCCAGACGTGGGTCCCTTGCTCGCTTTGCCACTGGATTCAAGCAAGCCTGGCTGATGACGGCTGGAATGCCAGAAACCGGTCCTAGGATGCTTGTTTCCGGTCCAGGGAGGACATGGCTTGGCAGTTCGGGCTGGACTGTTCCCATGAGGCACAGGGTCAGACTGATTTGCATATGGCCATGTCTGAACTGGGGTGGTGGAGTGAGCTAAAGAATGATGATGGATTAAACCCAGATCAGTTGACTGGGGGAGTGTTTGATTGGCTCAAACATTCCGTCCATCATCCCCTTTTGTATCGCTTTGTTCGCCCTAAGTTGGCGGGGGTATGCCCAGACGTGGGTCCCTTGCTCGCTTTGCCACTGGATTCAAGCAAGCCTGGCTGATGACGGCTGGAATGCCAGAAACCGGTCCTAGGATGCTTGTTTCCGGTCCAGGGAGGACATGGCTTGGCAGTTCGGGCTGGACTGTTCCCATGAGGCACAGGGTCAGACTGATTTGCATATGGCCATGTCTGAACTGGGGTGGTGGAGTGAGCTAAAGAATGATGATGGATTAAACCCAGATCAGTTGACTGGGGGTGAGTGTTTGATTGGCTCAAACGTTCCGTCCATCATCCCCTTTTGTATCGCTTATTTAGTCTGTAAGCACTATTTTCTTTAATAAGTTTCTTCTTTCTGCAGAGACGACATGCTTTCCTGTAACAATTAAAGCGCCATGTGCGCTTTCGCTTTCCAAACAGCCCGGGACAATTGTGGCCACTTCTTTGAAATGAAATAGGTCTCGCATTTACAAGAGTTTGAGCTATTGGCATTGTAAATGACAATGCCTCTTATTTATTAATTAATTATCAAAACAGATAAATAAAAGGCATTATCATTTACAATGCCAATAGCTTAAACTCTCGCAAATGCGAGACCTATTGCATTGCAAATGCTTGTTTTATGTTGGCCTAGGGCAGCTGCCACAGGATGGGACAGAGAAGGAAACAACATGTTCAAGGTTTGCTGGGAGGCTCGTTGTTTTGCCTGCGCCCTTCTTCCCTAATTTTTACCTCCTTTCCTCTGCTGTCCATTCAGTGCTCTTCCTCTCACTGTCTTGCCTCAGCCTTTCATCCCTGATTTTTAGTCCTTTCCACAGACTGTAGTTTCACTTTTGGCTTAAACATTGGCAAAGCCAATAGATCTGTCTAAAAACTTATAAGGTCCCAAAGGCGAGACCTCTTGGCTATGCCCAAGCTTGTTTGATCGGTCATCTGGTGTTTCAGTCAGACTGGTGTGGTTTAATATCAAAATATCAAGTTTTTATTATCCACCTGTGATAGTATTCATGTCAAGAATATCGACTCTCAGCTTACTGCTTGGGTGTGTTTTTAGAGATAAGTATGTTTACTATTCTTAACTTAACATCTACATATTCCTTGACAATGTTTATATCTTCAAGGTATGTAGACGTGAAGTTAAGTATAAATAAATATGGGGGCATGTGCTGATGCTAAGAGAAAATGGCCAACTGTTGATTCAGCCCCCATATACTAGGAAGTAATTTGACAATTACATCATTAAATTTATATTTTACATAACAAACCCAGAAGATAATTTGTGAGCCAACCCTGTCTTCACTTCTGAACTCGGAAACTGTTTTTCAACGCTCATCGTAGGTGAAGGGCCTTTTGCATGAAACAACCAGCTGTCTCCTCAGTTTGGCCCCATTTCATGCTATTTAGGATGCATGGAGAGTGTGCTGACTATATTTCTGGCTTTGCTTTCTGAGGCATTTCTGTTTTTCACCTTCTTTGTTTACTTTAGACTTCCACATTAAAAGCTCTGACATTGTACTTACCTAGATTAGTGTGGTGTCTAATTAAAAGACATTACAGCCAAGGAGAAAAATACACTAATCTTAACAAGCTCTGGGTTAAAGGCAGGGCATACATTTCAAGCAGTGAATGAACTACAAATTGCAGTTTATACTGGAAAACCACATGGGAAACAAAGGGGCATATTATCAACGAATTATCGCCGCGTTAGCGGCACTTTTCTGCCGCTAATGCGGCGATAATTTTATCACAGTATTAGCAAGCTGCAGCTAACGGGCCTTAGCGCGAGTTTTTTGGTGATAGCGGCCCGTTTTTTTATCTCAAAGCATGTTAGCGATATTTATCGCTAATAACATGCAAAGTAGGCGTTCCCGTGCAAAAAGGCACGCAAACACCACTACTCCATATTATCAAGGGGCTCCTTGAAATTCTGAAGAGCCAAAAAACTGGCTCTAACTGCAGTTAGAGCCAGTTACTTAAGACCAGAAAATAGCTGGTCTTAAAAATGGTGATAAAACTTGGGCCCATATCTCTGCAGGTTTTGGCGCTGGCCAGCGCTGAAAGCACTGTTGCAGCGCTGCCCTGCGACAAAACTACAGTGCAGGAATGCGCACAAATCAATAAGATAGTGCGCATACCTGGGCCCCAGTCATCAAAAAAGTGTTGCTGCGCTGCGACAAGACAGCGTTGCAACACTTCTCACTACGTCCTTCTTGCGACAGCATGGATGCGCTGTAATCACTGGACAGCGCTCCATGACGCAAGTAATGACAGATACGTCAGGAATCCTGACGTATCTGCCTGCGCTAAAGTCACGCATTGCTGCAGTCGTGTCACAACCATGACGCAACTCCAGCAATGCATGGGGCCAGCCTATCCTTGTGGCACTGCCTCACCCTCACGCCTGCCATCAGGCACGCGGAAGGTACTGACGCAGTGCTGTTCATGAGGGGTGCCCGAATGTCGGCGCTGTTGGAGATCCATCGGTGGTGGTTGCGCACTGCGGTGTCATAGTTTGGAAGCATTGGTGGAGTGTTGGTGCGGAGGGAGTTGATGAAATGTTCTTCGCTGGCCTTGATCCAGCTGCAAAGGGTGCGATGATGGCGGTGGCGTCCGGTGGGCAAGGTGAAGACGTGATGTTACCAATGATGGTTGGTCCAGGAGAGTCCGGTGTTGTGGCTGTAGTTGAAGTACCCGCTGGCGGAGGTGACGTTCTCGACTGTGTGTCCTGCTATGTGGCCTGTTGAGGTGACTTGCTGCTTGCGTCTGATGTCGGTGACCCTCCCCAGGAGGGGGTGGTGCTCTGGTCACTGGGGTTGTCCAGGTGGAACTTGAGTTCACCGAGTTGGATGTCGTCGATGGATGGGAGACCCTGGGGTGCAATGAGGTCTACAATGGTATTGGAGAATGGGGGGCCATGGCCCGGGGGACCTGCACATGAGGGTGCCGCAGAGGATGTTCTTGGGCTTGGTCCGGATCTCAGAGTTGACGTGGTCCATGGTCACCCTTGGCACATTAGAGTGCGTTGTCAGTCGGAGTGTGCCTCTGTAGGTGACGGCAATGCCTCCTCCTTGATGGTCGGGGTGCTCCTTGCGGGTGATACTGCAGCCGTCAGTGATGGCGAAGGCGATGTCCGGCATGGAGCAGAGGTTGGTCCTGGCAGGCGAGGTGGCGTCCAGGGTTGATGGCGAGGAGGATGCTTGCGTCGTAGCGGTGGAGTGTCCAAGAGGAATGCTCCTTGGTGCTGAGCCCGGTCCAGGGGCAGACGGACGCAAACAGCATAGCCTATGGGTTGCCTTTGGCACGGGAGACGACCATTACAACGCAGGCAGTACATCGTTAACAACGCAACTCCGACAACGCGGGTGCCTTAACATCGCATTTGATCACAACGCATTGTGAGGTCAGTAAGGGGTAATTTAAAGTTTCTCAGGTGTGTATGGGTTTTGGGGTAAAATTTGAAAATGTACGTTTTTAGCTGTAAAATATGAAAAATTTGGTTTTTTTGGGGGTAAAATATGAAAAATGGGGTGTTTGTTGGGGTTAAATATGAAAAATGGGGTGTTTTTTGGGGTAAAATATGAAAAATGGGGTGTTTGTTGGGGTTAAATATGAAAAATGGGGTGTTTTTTGGGGTAAAATATGAAAAATGGGGTGATTTTTGGGGTAAAAAATGAAAAATGGTGTGTGCATTTGTCTCAAATGTGATTTTTGTGTGTGTTTTGGGGGCTCAAAAAAGGAATTCTAGGGTTTACGGTTGGGTTTGTGGTGCAAAGGTTAGTTTTGGGTTGCACTCACTGAAGTGGGAACAGTGATCTTTATGTCTCCGCTGTGCAACACCCACTCTACTGTTGCAATGTGCCTAGTATTAGTATGCATTGGAATGGAATGCGAGGTGATGGCATGCGTCGCAACTACGTATGTGCCTTTGGCACATGAGTGGTACGCCTGCTGTGCATGGCGCACAGCGGCCACCATTGAGAAGTGCGGGGGACAGCTGTGAGGTGGTAAACGCCGGAAATAACACTGGATGGTGCGTGGACGCGGGAATGTGTGTGTGAGCGTGTGTTGTTAAAAATTTATTGAGGGAAGTCTTACCTCGAAGCCGTGTCCCGTGTCTTTGTAGCTCCTGCTCTCCTGCGTCTGCTTCCAGGAAAAGGCAGTAGGCAGCCAGGCTCCCTCCCCTGAGTCAATCACAACGCTGCGATGCAGTGGTGGGATTGGTAATTGGCAACGGGACAAGTCATGCAGCCAGTGGCCAGAGGGTTGCCATGTTCTCCATGCAGGCTGTAATGCAGCCTGCATTGCGAACAGGGAAGTGCGCGTGACTGCTTTGGGTGGCCTGAGTGGGCCGACCAAACAGTCATTGCACTCTTGAGTGGGCATGCCAATCCGCCCATGCCCTGCTACATGTTTGGAGCAGTCCTACCCACCCTCCCACCCCCTGAGGATACATAGCATGATTACATCAGTTAGTTATCCCATGTTTTTAACTTTTGATCTGTTTTTTGGCTTCTCGGAGCCCGCACTTCCCGCTTCCCGCCGCTGCTGCCCCTGTGGCCCGCACCCCTGTCCTCGCCCATTGCCGCCTCCCAGCTGATCGTTCCTCCCCCCTCCCCTACTAAATGGCGGATGCTGCGCGGTTGCACAGCGGATGTGCGCCGCTGGCGCGCAGAAGGCATGCCTAAGCCAAGCTTGTCTGCGCCCGTCCGCGACCCGACCGTGGCCAGCACCAGGAACCCTGGATCTCGGGCCACCCACTGCTACAGCGCAGCCACCCTCCACGCACTCAACCCCGGAAAAGTCAGAGACTGCCAACAGGCCTCACCAAACACGACCCACGGCCAGTTCTCCTGCCTCCACTGCTGCCAGACCTTAACCACCACCCCGGACTCCAACACAGCCGACGCCAGCACCCGCGACACCCTAAGATGCATCCTCCTCAACGTGCGCTCCGTGCACAAACACGCCGTGGAAATCTGTAACCTACTCAACTCTCTCTCGCCCAACAACGCCTTCTTCACAGAGTCCTGGACCAACGCCTCCTCTGCCCCCGACATCAACACCGCCATCCCGGACGGATACAAGATCCAAAGGAAGGACCGCCCCAACCACCCGGGAGGGGGCCTCGCCATCGCCCACAAGAGCACCCCTGCCTCAACACCTCCAGCGAAACCTTCCCCTCTGCCGAACACCTGCACTTCCAGATCCAGACCAGCCACAACTCCACACTCCGAAGAACCCTCATCTACAGACCCCCCGGACACCCTTCGCCACCACCATCACCGACTTCATCGCACCCCACGCCATTGCCTCAATGAACGACATACTCATTGGAGACCTGAACTTCCACCCCGACAACCCCAGCGACCCCAACTCCACCATCCTTTGTGACAACCTCGCCAACATCGGACTTAAACAACTCGTCACCACACAGACCCACAGAGCAGGCAACACCCTCGACCCCATCTTTGCTACAGGAAACAGCGTTCACTTCAGCCACACAACGCAACTGCCATGGACCGACCACCACTGCGTACACTTCGCCGTTGACAAACACAAGGCAGCCAAACCAGCCCCACACACACCATGGAGGAATTGGAGCAAGGTTACTGACGGGCAACTCAACTCCACCCTCACCCGAGACAACCACACCTAGGTACCCGATACCAACGTCGCAGCCAGAGAACTCCACACTTGGATCTCCAACTGCGCATACACGCTCGCCCCGCTATGCAACCCCGACAAACAGCACCCCAGGAAAGCCGCCTGGTTCACCACCGATCTCCAAGAAGCAAGACGCACCTGCAGATGCCTGGAGAAGAACTGGAGAAACACCAAGACACCCGAAATCTACACCACCTACAAGGACGCCATGACGGACTACCACAACCAAATCAGGATCACCAAGAGGGACTTCATCCACAACAAAATCCTCGAAAACTCCACCAACTCCAAGCAACTCTTCAGTGTCATTCATGAATTCAACAACCCATACAGCGAAGCCACAGACATCACCCCGTCCCAAGACCTCTGCGATAAGCGTGGAACCTACTTCCTCCTCAAGATCAAAAAACTCTACGACAACTTCGCAGAACATCCAGCAGACACCACAGCCGGCCCCCTCCCCCAGACACACCAGCCAGCCCAACATCTCCACCTATACGCCGGTCACAGCCGAAGACACCGCCTCGACCATGAAAGGCATCCACTCAGGGACCCCACTGACCCCTACCCTCCTCACATCTACCACAGAGCCGTGGCCGACATCGCACACGAACTACAACGCACCATCAACACCACCTTCAAAACAGGCACCTACCCAGATGACTGGAAGCGTGCAGAAGTCAGGCCCCTGCTCAAAAAGCCCACAGCTGACCTCACCGACCTCAAGAACTACCGGCCCATCTCACTCCTCCCCTTTGCAGCCAAAGTTGCAGAGTAAACAGTCAACAGGGAACTGACACGATTCATTGAAGACAACGCCATCCTCGACCCGTGCCAATCCGGATTGCGAAGCAATCACAGCAACGAGGCCGCCCGACTCGCCGTCACAGACGACATCCGCAACCTCCTGGACCAAGGCCACTCGCAGGCCTCATCCTACTCGACCTTTCAGTGGCCTTCGACACCGTCTCCCAACGCACACTAGTCGCCAGACTACATGACGCCGGCATACAAGGAATAGCCCTAGACTGGATCCGATCATTCCTCACCGGAAGAAGCCAAAGGATCAAACTGCCACCCTTCCTCTCCGATCCCACGTAAATCACCAGCGGAGTCCCACAGGGGTCATCTCTGAGGCCAACCCTCTTCAACATCTACATGGCCCCCTCGCCGCCATCGTCCGACAACACGGCCTCAACATCGTATCCTACGCTGATGACACGCAGCTTATCCTCTCCCTCACCAAAGACCCCACCACCGCCAGACTCACCTTCCAGAAAGGAATGCACAACGTCGCAGTCTGGATGACCAACAGCTGCCTGAAGCTCAACACCAAGAAGACAGAAGTCCTCGTCCTTGGAACCACCCCTTCAGCAAGGGACAACACCTGGTGGCCACCGCCCTTGGAAGCCCACCTACCCCCTCAGACCACGCCAAAAACCTCTGCATCGTACTCGACTCATCCCTCACCCTGAACCGACAGGTCTACGCCGTCACCTTCAGCTGCTTCAACACCCTCCGCATCCTCCGCAAGACCTACAAATGGATCCCCCCCAGAGTCAAGGAAGACAGTCACCCATGCACTCATCATCACCAGCAGACTGGACTATGGAAACGCACTCTACACCGGCATTTACAAGTCCCTACTCCGCAAACTCCAGACATTAGAGAACACTGCCGCCAGACTCGTCCTCGGCATCCCCCGGCACGAACACGTCAGCCAACACCTACGTAGACTCCACTGGCTCCCCGTGGAGTAGAGTCACCTTCAAAATCCTCACTCACACCTACAAATGCCTACACAACAACGTAACCAAATACCTCAACGACAGAATCAACTTCCACGTACACAAAAGAAACATCCGATCTTCCAAACTCGCACTGGCCAAAACCCTGCGCAACCACAGAGCCAGAGCAGGTGGAAGTTCCTTCTCCCACATTGCATCCAAGACCTGGAACGAGCTACCGGCAGACATCAGAGGTGCCCCCTTCCTGAACACCTTCAGGAAGACCCTCAAGACCTGGCTCTTCAGCTAACATATCTGCTGCCCCCCCTCAGTGTCTTGAGACCCTCACGGGTGTGTAGCGCGCTTACAATTCCCCTGATTGATTGATTGTTTGAGTTATCATCATGTGATGATTGTTCCTCTTCTGCACTGCTTGAGGCGGTGGGGCAATGCTCTTCCACCATAGCAGATAGAGACGCCACTGGGGGTGCGTCATCTATGTGTGATAGGCATGAGCGACTCACCCCCCGGCCCTCCTGCGCTACGCGTCCCACATTCTCCTTACCTGGACATTGACACTGTGGCGCAATCCACTGCACTCTCTCCAAATCTGTCACTCAGCCAGCAGGAGCCTGAGCCAGGTGTGATTTCACTGGGCTGGGTACAGCAGTCAACACGTAGTCCGCTGGTGGCCCTCCCGATGCAGTTGATGCAGCAGGGCTCCCTTAGGCATGTAGTTGCAGCGCTGAGACCACACAAGTTGGGCGTAGCACAGGGGACTCACTCTCCACAGCGTACGGCCAGCCCAACATCATCCGGCCTGTGATGCAGGGAGACGGCACCCACCATTGGTAATCCCCTCCGTGCACCCCAGTGTAGTGGTGGATTGTAGTATGCGATGCGGACCTCACTACGTTGGTGCGCAGGAGCGCCTCTACCATTAACTGCTCCAAGGTGCGCAAGGCGGACTTCTCACACAGGTCAGCAACGTGTCTCCATGCGACCTGCCAGACTTCACCACCAGGTACGGCCGATCGTCGCGCATCAATGTCTCCCGCCACGGCTCATCGACTCCACAGCTCCTCCACATCCCACTCCAGGCTCCAGACGCAGGTCCAGCGGGGCATCCAGGCTCCAGACGCAGGTCCAGCAAGGCATCCAGGCTACAGACGCAGGTCCAGCGGGGCATCCAGGCTCTCATCCTGGTCATCATGGATGTTGGGTGGCTTGAGGGGGTTGTTGATGTGTGCTGCACTTGGCCCTGGCTGCTCCATTCTGCATTAAACATTTTTTTGGGACATCTTTTCCATGGAAGGTGGACTGATAGGCTATTTTTTCTAAGTCCACACTTGCTGCCTAGCGTGCGTTTTTTTATCGCTAAGGGCTTATCGCTAGATTCCGCCCGCTATCCCCAGTTTTCCTATCGCATCGCGCTGATGTTAGCGGCAGTTTTCGCCACTGATCCCTGAAACTATCGCCTGTTAGCGACGTGTTGGTAATACGTCGCTAACAAGGCGATAACTTTCTGGGATAGACGGCGATAAAAAAACTGCCGCTAACTTGCGTTAGCGATAGTCATCGCCACTCCTTGATAAATCCCCCTGTGTCTTTTCACTGAATTGCAGTTCTCGAAATGCAGTTTTTTTGGGCTGTTTTCCATTTGGGGCCTAGATGTGCTGCTGCTTAATTGTAAATAAAACCACACAGGATGTATATAAGCGTTTCTAGAAATTACATGATTTTGGTTTTATAATATAAGGTACTTCTTACTTAAGATTTGTATTCTTAATACGTTTCATGCTTGGGTGATGTGTTGATGCAAGGCAGTAACCCAGGTCTGATGTTGTCAATAATGTGCTTTAATTTACATGCTTCAAAATTGCCTTTACTAAAGCTAAAAGGCAATGCAGCTCTCCACCAGGCTGCTCTTTACTGTCGAGTGAATAGGAGAGGATTATTTCATGTGTTGTGGTCTGTGGGTGTAACACGCAGACATTTCCCAGATATGTCATGCAGCTAGGAATGGCGCTGTACTGTAATGCTCAGCGTGTCTCGTGCCAATGATACATAAATGTTCAGTGCCCTGTTGATGGTGATCACACTTGGCATGCCTGAAATGCGTAGAAAACACAAGTGCTCAACAGAATGCCACTGTGGCTTGAAGCACACTGACACTGCACGCGGCGTCAAAGTTTATTAAAATAGGTAAGTGTGCAGAATGCGTTAGTGAATGGCATGTATATAGTTTTTTTGTTTATCATGTGCCGGAGCAGATCACCCCTCTGCAGTAGGTCTACAATCTGCATAAACATCTATATGTGTCAAAGGCCTAATTTGAATATTTTCCAATGATGCCATGGCTGTCATGAATTGTGCCCAAGATCAAACAGTGTCAGTCGAGCAGACCCGAACTAGATTCTAGTTCTTCAGCACAGTTTCCAACTGATAAATGCCATTTGAATGCATATACACAAAATACCGTGAATACCATTAATGCCAGATTTGATTAAATAATTGTATTTTGAACCCATCTCCGTTTGTATTGGACTAGGCCTCTCTACTTGTTACAGCAGTGTCTGTAGTGATATATATGACATAAGGAGGTGCTTGGAAGTTGTAGGTGGCTAAATAAACACTGCAGCCATACCGTTTTAATTCGGACTTGTTCCTTAGCAACACAAGAACCTGCATAGTGAAAATTTACATTCTTTAACAGCCCTTGTTGGGTAAATATCAACAAGGACGTGATCTGTATGCATAATTGAAGAGGCTATTTGCAGTGAACATACGTGACATTCTTTGAATGTTTGATTTGCATAGTAGCTGCAGCTGACATGTAAGCGTTTTGAGTGATTTTTTATTTTAATTTTAATTGGTATCGAAATCGCTATGATGGATCATGTTAGTAGTGGTCTGTTCAACTTGTAAGTACTGATGTTATTTCTCAGTCTGGTATTTGAAAGGGATCACAATTGTGTTGTTTAAAGAGGCAGAATTCAGCCCTGAGTCTGACAACGCTGCATCAAAATGGCCTCTTTGACATGTCTCCCCTGAAGATAGGAATTACGTGGAAGTAGGCAGACTGGATTAACCCTGCACTTGTTTGAACTGTGCACAATGCGGGGAATATTATCAAGAAAAGGCGATAATTATCGCGCCTTTTCTTATCGCCGTCCCGCTAATTTTATCGCCGGATTTTTGAGCCGGTGAGGGAAGCTATTGCCTGTTAGCGGCGTGTTGGTAATACGCCGCTAACACGGGGATAGTTTCCTGCGATAGACGGCGATAAGAAAAGGCGCGCTAACTGTGGTTAGCGATAATTATCGCCTTTTCTTGATAATATCCCCCACAATTAGTCCAATTTGTTACCCACCTCCTAGAGTGTCCTGCAGCTTCTCGAAAGAGGTAGAACCTCACATATTTATTGCATTCTTTGAATTCTTGGCTGGCAACGCCACATTTTATTTATGTAAAATGTGTCAAAACAAAAGATATCGGGGCATATTAGCAAGACCGGCGATCAAATTATCGCCGTTTTAGCGGCAGGAAACAGCCGCTAAAACGGCGATAATGGGCTTGCTAATATGCGTTATGGAATTCAATAGAAGCCCAGGTTAGATGTCCTGCACATCTAACCTGGGCTTCTATTGGAATTCTACAGCGCATATTAGCAAGCCCATTATCGCCGTTTTAGCGGCAGTTTCCTGCCGCTAAAACGGCGATAATTTGATCGCCGGTCTTGCTAATATGCCCCATCATTTTGAGCTTCATTTTTGTAACCTGTTGTGGCAGCATGTTTAGAGTATTACAAATCCCAAATGCTCTTTTGATTTTCAGCTACCACTTCAGTCATCTTTTCATCATATGAAGAATTATACTCTTTTATTTTTTCTTATTGACAAATATCTTTTGCATGTGGATGCCACAGTTTCGGTGAGATTGTTTAATATTAATGAGTTTAGAGATCTTCACTAAAATGTTGTCAGGCAATTTTCTACATGCACAAAACAAGAACTTTAAAATTAACTAACACTACTTGTTTTCCTCAATCTTCTGGAAATACTTTGAATATAAAAGGATCTTTTCCTAAACTATTGAATAACTCATGCTGTGAAGCAAATAACAAACGTCCCATCCTTGTTACCAAAATTGATTCCAGCACCAAAACATTTCAGCTCCCTTACACCTACAGTGTCACAAAACCCTAGCGGTCCTACACATAAGCAGCCTAAAAATAATCTTCAATCACCTGTCAAAACACCATCCTCCATATCAAAAGTACTAGTTTTAGAGGAGATCAGAGCACTGCGACTGTGTATTGAAAAAACGAATAAGATATTACAAACACTGAAGTACAAATGGACTCACTTGGAAATAAGAATGGCTGACATTGAACAAAGGGTAAAGGACCCAGAGGACACTAATGCAAATATCAACAAAATGCAATCACAAATTACTATTCTTCAAAACCAAGCAGAGGATTTGCAAAATCGCAACAGGAGGAATACTCTTAGAATTTATAACCTGCTAAAAGGATCATAAGTTAGTGGTTCAATGTAGTTTTTTCAAATCCTTGTACTTAAGGTGTTAGAATTCCCATCATCAGTTTCTTTAAATAGTCAAAGAGCACATAGATTGAGGCACAACCCCAATTTGCGTCTTCATCTAACAGACCGCGAGGTGTTATTATTCAATTTTTTAATATACTGAGCTACTTAAGCTCATTATGGCTGCAAAGGAGAAGAAACAAGTTCCATGGTCAGGTCATAACTAATTTGTTTTTCAAAATATTGTAAACGCCACTGCTGACAGATGAAAGCAATTCTTACAGATGTGACAAACCCTCTGAGCTCTCAATGTTAGAATTGGTGCTTTTCACTTGTGTCTTTTTAAAGTTATGAATAAAAACAAGGAAACAACATTTGAAGATACTGCCAACTCGAAGATATTTTTGGATGACTGAAAAGTGAAAAACATGAAAAAGTCTAGAGTTTCCTGTTGACTGAAAGTTATTAAATGAAAGATGTATGAATTCTATTCAAGTGCATACTGATGTAGATGCTTATTTTCTACTTTGTTCTTGCAGGTTATTTCAGTCTCTACCATTGTCAGTGTGTCTTTATGTTCCCTCATACATGGTCACATCCTGATCTGTCTTGAAGTACAGATGTGCTGTCTTTATCATGAGGCCTCACCACCCGTAACCTCTTGTTTCGTTTGTAAGCATGTGCCTTTTCTTATTGTGTGTGCTGTTTTTCTTTATTTTTCATTTTCTATTCTTTTCTATTCCCCTTTCTCATCTGTTTTCCTAACCTCTCTTTTTTAAATCTATCATTATTTTGCTTTGCTTCTTTTTATCAATTCCATATGTATTCTATGTCATTTCTTTCAAGTGTAACTTTCTAGTTCCTAACTTACTTTTTCAGTATAGTACTTGGAGTAGTTTCATGGAATATCACAGGATTAGGCTCTCCGATTAAAATACAGAGTGATAGCTCATTTTGCTAATCTTAAAGTAAACATTGAGTTACTGCAGGAGATACTGGCTCAAAAAGAAATACTGAAGTTTAAAAAGTGCTGGGTGGGTTGTGTTTTTACCTCTCCAAGTTTGGGGAAAAGAAACAGTGTGGATGATCTTAATATTTAACTTATATCTTAGAAGATTGATGAAGAAAAGTGGCTGTTACGTTACTTATTAAGGAAGTTGCTTTAATAATTTTTATTTTATATGGTGTGACCCAAACAGACAACTTCTTTTGGTGTAATATTTCTCAAAAGTTATTGGAATATAGTGATATAATTTAATACTTGGTGGAGAATATAACCAGATGTTTGATCCTTTTCTGGACAGGGATTATAAATGTACTTTTATCTCAAGTAAAATGCACACAAAAAATTCTCAGTGCAATAACTCAGAGATCACTTATTGATGCATGGATACAGTGTAATCCTACTTTAAGGGAGAATGCATTTTTCTTTCCGGTCCTTCATTCCAGTCAAGAACTGATCATATATTTGTATCTAAGCATATATCACTAACCTATGCTGAGATTGGCATGATTCTAATATCTGCTCATCCTCCTATTAGTATTGATCTTGATGTCATGTGTTCCAAATGGGAATCGAAGCTAGAGATGTACCAATGCTTTTTTAATTGATAGATCAGTCACTCGCTCCTATAAGAAATTTCCTGAGTTCTTCAATCTTAACTCTACTAGTGATGTTTCTATATATTTTTCAGAAACCAAGTTGGTGGTAGTTACAGATTCCATATGCTGTACTTTGAATGCTGGCTCCCCTGCAATGCTTGTGCTGTTAGATCTTTCTGCGCCCTTCAACACCGTCTCCCATTCAGTATTGATCAGCACGCTGCAGGAGATCGGTGTCAGGGGCAATGCTCTTTTGTGGCTCGAGGATTTTTTAGAAAGCCACACTCAAACGATCAGGCTGGGCTCTTTCAAATCACACACCATTTCCATCAACAAGGGGGTGCCTCCGGGCTCATCTTTGAGCCCGAATGTATTTAACATCTATGTGACCCCCTGGCCTGGTTGTTGAAGTCTTGTGGCTTTGATGCAGTTTCTTATGCTGATGACACAGTTGATCATTTCAATGGGACAGAATATTGACGATGCGAAACATTGTTTTCAAGAGTGCCTGAGGAAAATCGCGTCCTGGATGACTACCAATTGTAGCCAGCTGAACGGGGAAAAAACTGAGATCTTACTGTTCGGAAAAGCTCAGTACCTCTGGATTTCCAAATGGTGGCCGGTGGACATGGAGGCCATGTCACACCGTAAAACATCTGGGTGTCAAAATGGACCAGGAACTTTCCATGAAGAACCATATCATTGCTACCTGTGGCACCTGTTTTGCGACTATGAGACTTCTGAGGAAGGTCTTTCCTTGGCTGTCATCCTCTGCTAGGAAAGCACTGGCCCAGACTCTGGTTACAAGCCGCCTGGACTACAGCAATGTGCTGTTCATGGCAGAAACTGCACCTTACTGTCTAAGCTCCAGGTTGTACAAAATATGACTGCCTTTCTCGTTTGAAATCTCCCATCAGGCTCCTCCTCGGCTCCTATTCTGAGAGATCTCACCCTTAAGTCCTTGGTGGGCAATACCCCTCTCTACCTAAAGGATAAATTGCATTGCGATCTGCCTTCCATCACCTTAAGATCTAGCAATAAAGAGTGTCTGATTGTCCCTATGTTCAAACTGCAATAAACGGTGAAAGAGCCTTCTCCTTTACGACACCCACTGCCTGGAATCAACTGCCTCTGCATCTGAGGAGAGGCAGTTGGAGACTTAGGAGTCGCTAACCAATGCACTTACTTTTACGTCTGCTTCATTATGACTTGCAAAATTAAATCAATTGTTAATGTACTAACTTACACAGGCACAGACATTGATTCCAAGCATATAAATGTATTCATGATCCCTAAAATTCTAAACCAATATCTTAAATGTTTTATCTCATGTATCACTGTTTAAATGTATCACGTTAGACATGGCACCAACAATGTTCTGATTATTGCCATAAACAGAATACCAAGAACTCTAAGAACCATATGGACTATGAATGTGAACGAATATTAATTGCTGAAACATAAACATCATTAAAAGAGGCATTTCTAATCAGAAAACTGTACAATGTCTGAAAATATGTCTCAATCGGCTATGGGCTCCTTTCCACCTCACCATACCCCTTTAGTTTTTACTTTGATGATTTTTATTTCTCTTATTTTTTCACTTTTCTAATTTTAACCTGTTAAGTTAAAGTGTTGCATGCCCATACCAAGCCCCATATAAATGCCTAGGTGATTTTGCATGGTTTACACATGATTTTAAACATTGGAAATGAACCAATAGAGCCAGGAGACCTCCACATATATGATGTGGACTAAGGACACTACCCTTTGATTGACAACATTTTAAAAAAAAATCACAGTATTTGGCTTTATTAGGTCACAAACTCTTTATCTTTCTCACCTCACGCATAGTGGTGGACACACCTGCTCTTAAAACAACCCAACGACTTACCCCAGCCACATTATTTGTATCTTTACAGCCTTGAGAAAGCCCTAGGCTATTGAGCCGTTTAGGGGCGAAACGCATGTCCGCTGCTCACATAGCACCACTGATATACGTGCATAACTATCAAGGGCAGATACACTTAATCCTCTCTACAAGCATAACAATACAGAGGTTAAGTAGGTCCAAACCTCAACAAGTAGACTACTCCTAGTATTATGGGTATTGCCCAACAGGGAGGGAGTGTTGGACCTCGTTGCACACAGTTATATCACCGTTATATAAATCCAACCATGTTTAGATGAAATTATAAAAGACAGTTTTCAATTTAATAAACTTTCCACAGAAAACGCTTCCTGTTATCTTTTTAGGTCTAGAAAAAATATTATAGTGGACAGAATAAAGCTAGTAAATGTGTGGCAAACTACCTTAAATTAAAAAAAGAATAAACTATGGTGGAATGTATTTTTGAAGAATGATAAAGCCTGCATATTTCAGGATGATGATATTCGATGAATTTGCTCAATTTTTAATACTTGATATACTGCTGAACTAATATCTCATCAGCGAATTGTGGACTATTTAGCATCAATACAACCAAACAATAAGAAGGATATTGATTTTAATTTATTGGAAATGGATAGATCTTGTGAAGAGATTAGTAAAGCACTTGATGTACGTAAAAAAGGCAAAGCACCAGGTCTAGATGGAATTTGTTTAATCCCTAAAGGAGATAGAAATCCTGTAAAAATTATAGACCAATCTCCCTGGTTAATATTGGTTAGAGCTTTGGAAAAATCATCGCTTTGTGTTTAGATCCACTCCTGCCAGATCTGTGGAAACAAGAACAATCTGGCTTTGTTAAAGGTAGATTTATCTCTGATAGTACACAGTTATTTTTTTATATTTTGACAAATCCAATAGTTATAGGTCTTTTTTTTTACAGCAGTTGCACTTGATGCTGAAAAACTCTTCTATCATATGAATTGACTTTACTTTTTCAAGTCTTGAATTGGTTGGACTTTGATCCGAAAATTATCAGTTTAATATCTCTTTTGTATTCTTCACCACACGCTTCTATATTTGTTAATGATTTAATCTCTCCACTTTGAAGTTAAACAGAGGAGTTAGCAAAGGGTGTCCTTTATCTCTTATAATATTTATATTGGCTGATGAACACTTCTGTCTACAATGAGACAAAATTATTATTTACAAGGTTTCATTTGTGGTGAAAATAAAATCAAATTATCTGTGTATGCTGATGACATAGTCCTATGCATCTCTAATACAAACTCCTCACTTCCAGCCTTTCTTGATGAAGTGAAAGATTTTTCAGCTAGTCTCAGGACACAAACTCAATACTGACAAATGTGAATACATCTTCTCAATAAATTTTGTTTAAACTTGATTTTGTATCTTCAGGTTTTTGTTGGAGTCCACTTAAAATTAAATAATTGGATTGTGGTTCTCCAATTCTGTGAAATGTATGGTCAAATTGATTATACAACAAACTATTAAAAAGTTATGCTTATTAATAACGAGATGGAACCTCTTATTTCTTTCCAGGTGGGGGCGTCTTGATTCTATTAAAATTATGTTGGTTGCTGTTGTTTTATTTGCTATATGTAGAGTTCCAACCATCTTTATTTTTTAAGAAAATTAATTCCATACCTCCTTCTTGTGGAAATAAGGGAAACCATGTATGTCTGTACTGAAGTTAAAAAGGATCACCAGTATGGTAGAGTTCATTTTCTATATTTTCAAACTTATCACAGTTGCTTTTGTTAAAAATAATCCACTTGTTGGTTATTAGATAATGCAGATGATGAATGTTTTCTATGGGCTAAGGTAGAAATATTTTGTATTTCTACTTTTTCATTTAAAGAATTTATATATTTTTCCCAATGACCCTTGTTTATGTTGTTACCCATCCTTAAAAACATTTGCAAATGAATGTACTCCATACTACTTCCGTGTGTCACTGATAGAGAAAAGTTCTTAAATTCATCTAACTGGCATAATAAACCTATTAAAAATAAAAACAAATTGGGGGTGAAACCGTGGAAAGAGAATGGTTAATAGGGGCTTAGCAACTATTTATCTGATGCCACAATATATATTTCAATTTCCCAAATCATTTAAGTGAAACTTTCAAACTTTAGCACAAATTATATCTGCTAATTATGCTAAAATTCTAATCACTAATGCAGTCACTGCATTGGATGCTCACTTTTTTGATACTCTTGTTTCACTCCATCAGCCTTCACTCTATATAAAATTACGAAATCTTCTAAAACAGAGGTGGAATTTTATTAGGAAGAAGATCTCAGTGTTAAACTGGTTTGTTAATTTGTGGAATCAAATTTGGCTCAAGATTTGAAAATCTTCAAGAACAGCAAATACAACCCAAACCTTGTTTTCGATATTTACTAGGCTTCGTATAACTCCTCAATATTTGTCTAATATAACTCCTGACACACCACTCACATCTTGGTCATGTAATGAATGTGAATTCACTGAAGGGTAACTGTTCTGATAGAGGGATTCCAGCCATCTAGGTTGTGGAAGGTGTAGAAAGTGGAAAAAGTTGAAAATCACTCACCTGAAATAGACAAGTGTAAGGTTGGATAGGATAAACAGCAGGGAAATTCCTCAAATTTGAAGAGTTGCCCTCACACACCCGTTAAGGTGTCCTGCTTCATCATAGGGCACTTTTGCTCCTCGTGGAGTTGGTGCTGCAGTCCCCCACAGGCCCTGCGAGAGTGCTCTTTAACGGAGATCTTTCAAGAGAAACGCTGTAGTGATGAGGGCGGGTGTGTGGGGTCCGTGTGAAGGTGAATTAAAAATATCGTAGTGGTTCCCCTAATAATATTTCATTCTTGGATCCGTTCGGTATGGTTAAAAACAGGAAAGAAATGTCAGACCTTCCACCAATGAGGAGGGTTAGTTCTACTTACGAAAAGTGAGAAGTGTAAAAGGTCATGGGGTCGACATGTTTCATGCCCTAGTAGTCCATACTGGATCTTTGGCGTCTTATCAGGACCGACAGAAAGTGTAAAATGTGGATAGACAAATAGGGATCAAAGGGAAATGTACACCCTGTTACATGAACCTTAGTCATGTTGGCTGGAATCCCTCTATAGGAACAGTTACCCTTCAGTGAATTAATTGTATGGTCTTGGGAGCACGGGTACAGGACCTCCTTTTTAGCTCCCCGTCCCCCTTTCTTTTTGGTTACATGTAATGAATGTAACACCGACTACAAACACTTAACATTTACTTATCATTATACTCACCAGTTTTGTATTTAGGTTTGGGAACTGATACATTCTGCGTTTCATTCAAATGTCCCTTATGCATATGCCAATGTGTTCCTATGCATCTTATGGGAAGACTGGAGTGATTGTATATTAAATGTTAACATACACAGCCTTATTTTAGCAGTGTAATTACAACAAATTACCCAAAAGTGTAAAAAGTAAAAAAAAAGTTTAGTTTCAAGCTGTGTAGTATGGAATATGTTACAGCCATAGACTTGATATAGCTTATTTTGCACCTATACCACTTGCCATGAAAAGTGTCTCCTGTTACCATTCATCTAAGTAAATTGCTGTTTTGTATGGCTTACATCAACCTTTGATTGAAGAGGTGTCTAAACCCCCTTGAAAATCATTTTGCATTAATTGTTTACGTAAAATGTATAATTCATTACCATATTTAAATACACTCATTATATATATTCTTTATAACATGATGATTCTTCTAACTTCTAATCAATTACCCAGTATTCAGTACTTTGTCTCTCTTTTTCTTCCTTTTCCTTTCTTTTCCTAATTTCCTCATTCATCATATATAGATTTTTGTATATATGTGTAAGAAATTGGATTATTATTTGGGAGGGAGGTTACAACCCACCTCAAGGAATGATCACAACCCTTGTCACGGTGAGCCCTAAAAGTCATTATATTAACTTGAGCACAAATCAATGGTAGGTATGGCACAGAGCAGACAAGCTTAACTTAGGCCAATATGTAAAGTATTTATGAAGTTCCAAAATAGTAATAAAGTCAAAATGCAAAACAATAATATCCCACACCGTATTAGAAAAAGAGTGTAAAACTTAGTAAACAAATTACAAAAATCCAATAAGGGGAACCACATATATGAATATAATGTTTTAAATAGAAATTGTACCAAAAAGCATAAAGTGTCAATCATGGTCAATGGTCAT
The DNA here is from genome assembly GCA_963921515.1 of Calotriton arnoldi. NCBI lineage: Eukaryota > Metazoa > Chordata > Amphibia > Caudata > Salamandridae > Calotriton > Calotriton arnoldi. The sequence goes on along the minus strand of CAWUFW010012172.1, from coordinate 139,964 downwards.
GGGAGACTAGGATATGGATGCAATATGAGGCTGACTGCAAAGAAGTGAGGTTTGGATACACCAACCTGATTCGTCCTGGTCAAAGATTTTACCGTCTGACTTTAGTCCTTTAAATCCCAATCACCACAAGAGTGCACTTCTAAAGCCCCACAGGACCTCAGGGGAGACACTTGGGGCCTGATTACGAGATTGGCAGTCCATCGGACCGCCAAACTCGCGGTGGAGTTGCGGTGGCGGTCGGGAACGCCTCACCAGCGTTTTGACTACCATATTAGGAGTACGGCTGTCGAAGCGCTTTGGGACTACCACAACCGCCAGGGATCCACGAACCCTTTTGGTGACGCGACAGTCTGGGAAGGAATATGCATAACAGTGCCCCTGTCGCGCCAGTCTTTTCATGGAGTTGAGCACACCATGTAAAAGCTGGTGGTGGTACCCAGTGCATGCAAGGGGGCACAAGTTGTGCCCCCCTGTGTGCATGAAACCCTGTTCCTGCATGGCATGGACTGCTCAGTCCATGCCATGCAGGAACGTGCATTGGCCGTCCTGCGGTGGTGCACTTCTAAGGCTCACTTATGAGCCTTTAAACTGAACCGCCATGGAACCGCCACGCCGCTAGCCCGCCAGACCACTAATTAACTTGTAATCTGGCTGGCGGGTGGCAGTCAGGTTTAGCGGTGTGGGAGCGGGCGGTGGCATGGCGGCCCGCTCCCACACCTCCAAACTAATAATCAGGTCCTTAGAAACTCACAGGGTGGCATGCAGAGGCCAACAAGAGGGTCCAGTCAAGGTCTACTTGCCACTTGCCAGCTGAGCAATTGCAGGAAAAGGCTTTTTGTAGCTTGTTGTGTCCCTGTAGCTTGAATGGGAGGTCAGCCTACAGACCCTTGGAGCTCTCCTTTTGTCCTGGGTATAAGAGGGAGCAGGGTCAGTTCTTTAGGGCTTCTCTCAGGTCACAGACAGCAAGTCCAGTCCTCTTCTGTTCTTCCTCAGGTTCAGGGGTTTTCTGAAGTGGGTTCCTGGAGGTGCAACATTTATTCCTGACACAAGCTAGTGAGTAACAATTCTGGGGCAACCCTAACCAACTGGATAAAGGTTCTTAGGGCAAACCCTTCCCACTTTGTGTATTTTCAAGATGGTGGGAGTCTTTGGCCATCCTAAACTTGGGCTCTGAGGACTACAGGTGTTTGTAGGGGGGTGCACTATGGTAATCATTGTGTCATCCAACATCAAACACTAAAACTCAGTTTAGGACCATTATGTTACCCAGAATATACTCAAAACAGATGTCTGCTAGAACAGAAGTATGGTTCTCAGCAACAAGACAGTGGATAAAGAGGGGTTGTTTTGGCATCCTGTCTCAATTCCTTTCAAGAGTGCCACAACGGTTAATAATAAAACCCAGACGATCTGTCAAGCTGGAGTTGACATCCAAGCAGGATTTGACACTGTGATGACATTTAGGATGCTCACAGCCCCACCCTGCGTATTCTATCAGGTTCAGAGTGGTCATCTCTGCCCATTAAGGTCATCCTAATATTTGCGCCTGGGATGCTTTTTGCACTTTTTTTTCGCAACCTATTCAAATGCTAATTACTGGATAGCAAAAGTGGGAGAGCAAATGCAAATCTAGCCCCAAGCAACTTCAGGCAGGGAAAAGGTCACTTTTTAAAAATTACTTTTCTTTAATATTTATTAAACATCCGACTTCACAATTAAAGTGGATTTCTAATAACTATTGAACATAAAATAGTTGTTTAATTATTTTCTAGCAAGTCCAATTCCTGAGATACAGTATTAGGATCTGTACTCTGGTTTTCTACATAGGATAGCTAGGCCTCCCATGGTGAAGAATTGCTTTTAGGTGCTAGTCGCTGAAAGGACATGTGAACATCAAAGGCCTGGTTTCCAAACTCTAAATCAGACCCTAAATTTCTACATATCCTACTTTTACATACTATGTGCTCTGACTTGTGGACTACAAGGTCTACATAAGGGTGACTTATTAATATTTAAAAGGGAGGTTGTGACCTGTCTAACGGGTTTATTTGACAGTTTTTACACTGATACAGTCAGGCTACACTGGTATGACTAAAGCCATATTTTACAGTGTCACAGTAGTGGATGGCACAATAGGTGCTGCAGTCCATTAGTGACATTTAACTTACAGGCCTCGGTAGATTTTGTACCATATAGTAAGGACTTATACCTAATTTAAATATATTGTTTAGGAATTGCCAATTCTTCCATGTTTCAATGTGGGCCATAGGCACTTTACCACAGATTAGCAGGGTTAAAGTCCACAGACTTCTAATGCCAGCCATCAAAAGGTGAAAAATATGGGGTGACAAAGTAGAAAAGGTGGATTTCCAACAATATTCCTTTTGTTAATGTTTTAAATCAATCATAATTCTACATGCACTTTTCGAGATGAAGTTCCATTGTACACTATTTTCTATATGAATGCATAATTCAGTTTTCATTACAGAATGCTCATTATCTTAGGTTTTATATAGCTATGATCAATAAAGTCTTTCTAAATCGTAAGAAAAGTATATTTATATTTACCTCTTTACTTGCCTTGATGATACGGTGGTAGTTGACTTTCTGCATGCTAATATTGCAGGACAATAAAATGCTAGCATACTGACCGGTGCGCATGAGTGAAGCCTGCAAAATATTGAATGCACCGATTTATTAATGCAGCCTTGTGACTGTGGACATGTTACCCTATGCCATGGAGCACAAGCTCAGGCCTATAATATTGTACGAGTTGTCTTCCTTGCTCGCCCATTAGTGACGTCCATTCAATGTAAAATGCTGCCGCACACATCCACTTTTAAAAGGCGATGACTAAAATTGGGAAAACCATTATGTTTGCTTTTTCTTCACCAATTTTTAAACCGGGTTTTGAAACCTGTGCCCTGCTTGGTGCAAATCGTAATGCCACCTTGGGAATTAACTGCCTGGTAAAGTTCTACATTCAAAATGAATGCCCTAAATATTGAATGAATTCAAAAGGTGATGGATTTATTAAAAGGCAAAAAGTATACCCTTCCCTGCAGACAAAGGATATCGCAAGTTCTGTGATCTTCGCTTGTGTGGTATTAAATCGTTGCTAACTTAAAATGTCTTATTAACATACTTTCAGGGGTGTTTTTCAGTCATTCTCTGACATAACTCAGTGACTCTGTTGTCTGTACCATAGTGAAACATTTGATTACTTTGGTATTGAAGCTATGCTGCATGCTCCCTGATCTATTAATTTCACTTTACTCCATTAGTCAGTCAGTCAGTCAAAAGATCTTTATTTCGACCATACAGGCCATAAAAGCACATAAAACAGTACGATACATTTTAGCAAAATACAGCACGTCAACTTAAAAACTACATAATATGTTTCTCTTTTTTTTGTTTGTTAAAAACACTATTAATGTGCAAATTTTGACTGCGTTCTTGAGTTAGCTCCCCCAGGCCTGCTCAGTATTCTGTAGCAGGAGATTGTGCAATGTGCATAGAATACATGATTTCTACACTTGGTGCAAAGTGGGGGGCAGTAACACTTGCGGTAGCAAAAGACTATTTCATTAAGGATTAAAAACACCTATTTGGTACTAAAACTTTGTTCTTATCTAATAGTTACTAGAAAAAGAATAATAGGGATGCCAATTTAAACAACTAAAATTATAAAAATTGTAAAACACCTTGGGAATAATAGATAAATTGCGGTAGGAATAAACATGTAATACAATGTATACATACCACATTGTTTTAAGAGGTGCATAACATAGCATGACTAATAATTGCTGTAAATCTAAGAATTTCCTGTAGGGACTTTCTTTAGAATGGCTCTACGAATGCACCACATGGATTATAAAAACCGCGAGATGGAGAACACAATAGGTATATCGGTATCATACTTAAAAAGTCTAAACACCTCACTACAATGTCTGGACCCCATATTCCTACACAATTGTAGCAGCCAGCGAGACCTTGACTTCCCATATGCGGGGCAGAAGAACAGTACGTGCATTTCAGTTTCCTCAGCTTGGTCACACCCTGGGCAATCTAGAATATTGGCGCCCTGCCACTTATTGGTAAATGTTCGAAGCGGGAGCACCCCATGTCTAAATTGGAGAAAAAGCTTCTTTGCTAGAAGTGGTTGAATATAATCTAGCGCCGGTTCTAGCCTATATTGCTGTTTTACTTCCAAGAACCTAGAAGTTAGGCAACCAAGCTTGGTCCCCCGCCATAGTTGGGCCAGTTTGTATTCTCTATAGGTCTTGAGGAGTGCCTTTCTGGGGATTTTAGGACAGATTTCTCCAGCAGATGTCCACATGTTTACCCTCCCCAGAGCCTGGCAAGTGTTCCTAATATGGGCTAGCCAGGGGAGTTTCCCCGCACCTTGTAGCCTCATAACATCCTTCAACTCCTCTTTGTATTCGGCTAGTTCGGGGGTACTCCAGAGGCGTTGCCAATATAGGAGAGGTCTAGAAGAGGCTACATCTGCTATAGGGCTAATCCCTAGATCCATCCTGAGTGGTGTTAATGGAGAGCTAGCGGGGAGACCCAACAGTTGCCTGAGAAATTAATTCTCTGACAATGATAAAGAGGTAGATGAACAGTGGCCCCATAATTCTACCCCATACAAGGCCGCACCGCTTGCCTGTGTCTTATAAATTTCTGCTACAGGACCTATCACTTTATGCGTGCAGCTCTTGTAAACTTTTATGATACCGCCCGTAGACTGGGTCAGTTTTAGACTGGCTTTCTTTATTTGTGTCCCCCATTCCATTTTTTCGGTTAGTGTAATCCCTAGATATTCAAAAATAGACACCCTCTCTAGGGCCCTTCCATCTAGTCGGGGATTTGGGCAATTCGTGGTGTTTGCGTTGAAAACCATATACTTGGTTTTTTGTAAATTGATCTCCAATCCCCGATTTTTGCAGAAAGTGCTGAATACATCAAGAACCCTTTGCATGCCCATGGGAGATTTGGATAGTAGAAGCGTATCATCCGCAAACATCGAGGGCTGGAATTTTGCGGTTCGCTAACCTGGGTGCATCGATATCTTTCCCAGCCAGCAAGGATTCTATTAGGCCATTTATAAAAAGAGAAAAGAGTGTCGGGCCAAAACACATCCTTGGCGCACCCCTTTCTCTACGGGGAAAGGGGCAGAGGGTTCACCATTTTTGCCATATCTTATTAGTGCATAATTATCGTGGTGGAGGCGTTTCAACTGGTAGCAGAGATATTCTGGAACTCCCAGGTCCAGTAGTATGCCCCACAATTGATCCCTCTGAACTAGATCGAAAGCGGATTTAAGATCCAGAAATGTGAGGTAGAGGCTGCCACCTTCTAGGACCACGGTTTTCCAGTGGATAAGTTGTAATCTAAAGATCTGATCAATAGTAGAGATCTTGGCCCTAAACCCTGCTTGTAGAGGTGTTAATACGTTACTCTCGTCCATCCAAGATTGCAAACGCCCCAAGAGAATGCGTGCAAAACTTTTTTGACTAACGTCTAAAAGGCTTATGGGGCGATAGTTGGCTGGATTAAGCGGTGAGCCCTTTTTATAAATTGGGATAATTTCTGCCCCTGGCCAAGTAGAGGGCAGTGCCATACCTTGCAAAACAGCGTTAAAAAGTGACCACAAGTAGGGTGCCCTTACTGAGGGCTCAGAGCGGAAAAGGTCACCAGGAATCTTGTCCAGCCCTGGCGCCTTAGCTGGTAATAATTTGCCCAGTGCCTCTGTAATCTCCTTCATTGAGCAGAGTGGCACATCTCGATTTGGCAACTCCGAGTAAATAGGGTTTGTTTCCTCCCATCCTACTTCCTCAGTTGTCCTAGTATATAAAGATTTAAAATGGGCTCTCCAAACTTCTTCCCCTAAATTTGGCGCAATGGCCAATTTACCTGTGTTTATTAAATTCCAAAAGGCCCTCATGTCATGGCTATCTAGCGCTGTTTTAATGGCAACCCATTTTTCGCTTTCCCAGTTGCTTTTGGCTTTGGCTACACTATTTTTATAATATTTCCTAGCTTCCTTAATTTGTAGCCCATCATTGGTTCTAATAGAGATTAAAAGGGCTTGCTTGGCTTCCTTGCAGTGTTTGTTAAACCATGAGTGCCTTGGTTTGGAATTCAGCCTAGGCCTTTTGCTGTTAAGAAAAAAAGGTGCCAGGGCAGAAAGCAAATCCTGATGATTATTTGCAATTCTAGTTTGGGAAATTAGGGTGCCGCTGGTCACAGAAAGTTGGAACGCAGCTTCGAGAAAGGGAACAGTTTGTTGGTATAGGGATGCCACTTTGTCCTGTGATTGTGCAAATTCCCCCCAGCGTACTCTCCTCCCTCCATTGGCCAATACTAAGCCAGAGTCAGATTTTGAAAATGTGCTATGATGACCTTCAACTAGTGGCAAGGATGCTTCTAAGACCAGAGCATTATGGTCACTCTCGTGACGTGAGGTGACCTTAAAATTGAGGACCCTGTGCCATGATCTAACATCTACCAGAATGTAGTCTATGATCGATGCCTGTCTGAGTCTGTTAAAGGTAAAGTTCCCGGGACTATCAGATACCGATCGACCATTACAGGCCCTCAGTGAATGGCTTAGTACGAGTGCGTTCATTTGTAGGACCAAAGGAGTCCATGCCCGTGTTGGTAGAATATTAGGATCTGGAATTGCCCAAACTGAATCCTCCTCACTTGTAATGCTTGTGGACAAGCCGTTCAGAGGCTCGAATTGACAGTTAAAATCCCCGCCTATAATGACCCAATAGTTCTCCGGTATAGTTGGGAGAAAAGAGGTCAAGTGGTCAAGAGCTGGGGAAACTTGCCCATAGCAAACCGGCCATGAGTAAACATTAATTAAAGCAATCCTAATTGAGGTAGAGAATGACAAAAAGACACATAAAATATCAGGAGACGAAGTCTCTATCTGTTTGGCCTCGTAACCAAGGTGCACGCCAACCCAAGTGCACAAGCCCCCAGAAGGTCTCCCCCTAGCCCCCTGGACTGCTGGGGTACTGTACGATGCATAGCCCACTCTATGTGCATCTGCCCTTGCACATGTTTCCTTGACATACATAATTCATGCTGGTCTATGAATAACCCCCAATCTGGGAGATCCAGTTTTGAGGTGAGTCCTGCTATGTTCCAGGATAAAATCTGCATGCTTGGTGGTCCTACATCGTTGACCAAAGGAGCCTGAGGGGGAAGGCTTGCCCTTAGTTGGGCCTGGTGTAAATCTTTGGGCCCTTCCCCTCCCTTGAAGCTACATTCATTGGCCAAGTTTGGATTGCTGATTAGGGTAGGAGTGGAGTCTGTCGGGCTGGCCTCAGGGACCAACTCCTTATCTCTATTCTGCTTTCCATAACCACCCTTTAGCGCTGGCCCATCCTGATTCGATAGTCTGATTCTAGATTCATAGTTATCACTGGGACTTTTGTGGAAGGGCCTAATGGACCTTAGTCAATCTACCGAATCTAGAGGGCTAAATCTGTTGGCGACAGGGAGGTTGTATATGAGTGATGTAGGATGGTCCCGGCCTATTTGAGGCATGGGACCGCCCTGATCACTCGTTCCCCAATCTTTGGCCAAACCTCCCACACTACGCGGCATAAGCTTAGGAGGGAAGAAATATCCAAGGGGGAGAGAAGTAATACCCCCAGCCTCCCTCTGGTAGCCCCAATCTAGGATGTATTGGACAGCCCGAGTATCCCTAAAATTGATCACTATGCAGTCCCCGGCTATATCCTTTGGCCTCCACCCCAGCCAGCTTACCCTGCGTGTGAATATAATTTTATTTACATCTTTATAGGGGAAATGCCTATATTTGGTTAACCAGTAAATACATTTGTTTTTGAGTTCAGAATGGGATTTCCCAGACCCCCTTTCCAGCTCGGGTACTCCTGATAACACAATAACATATGGAGTAGAGGCTGGGGGTAAATTGATACATGGTAGTGCAGACTGTGTTTCCCTGAATTTTATATAAGATGGAATATTATCACGGGCCTCTTTAGTTTTGCCGACTTGCTTTGAATTGGATGATCCTGTTGTGGGCGGGGGTAATCTAGTAACAGGTTCAGGAGGTGGACATCGAAGGAGCCTCTGGAGGGGGATAGCTGGATCCAGGCTCTGTGGTGGGGGCGATCTCAGAGAGGGAGCTGCGTCCCCCTGGTTGATTATATTGGACCTAGCGGGGACGGGCGGTATATTTAATGCTGATGTGGCTACCTTGTTTGTATGCAAGATCAGCTCTTTAACAAGGGATTTAGTTGTCTCGGCTACTTTAAGGGTTGAGTCTGCCTTTCCCACCCAGTGGTCCACCACTGACGATAGTTTATCAATTTGATCCATTAAAACATCAAGTTCATCTTTTACAACAGATCTAAAATGCACTTTAAGGTCCATCACCAACTTTGACACCCACAATGGTTGCTCTGGGGTCATCTGTAGTGGGTCCCCAGTCCTGATTCCCCCAGAGTTCCGTTTGGTGACATGCCAGATGCTTGGTTATTCTGCTTGGTTCCCTTGTTTATAGTAGATTTGAGTTTCCCCCCTTTCTTCTTTCCACCGCTCCCCAAAAGGGTCTTGGGAGCATAACCCGCTCCTGTCTGTGCTCGTGTCCTTAGGGGCTCTGGGTCTGGGACCATAGATTGCGTTGGGGATGGGGGCAGGGTGCCGGATTCAGAAGGAGTGGGGTTTGGAGCTTATGATCGGTGTTAATGAGAGACGCCTCTCTGTACGCTCGATTTCCGTGGAGACAGCTCCAATTGCCCTCTGGAGCATTTTATCGATTGCTGTGGGTTGTGCAGTGGATTGTGGCGAAGTAGGACTATGCCGGGTAGTGGAGTCTTTCACTAAAGGGGTGCGTTTGCCCATAACTGCTTGTAAGGTGCACCTTAACAGTACAATAGATAGATCCTTTGTAGTTTTCTGCGGGAGAACAAACACAAGTCAATTATGTGAGCACTAACCTTGAGTTAAGTTGCTGATTGCTTGCTCTTCCAACAGGCCTTCATTCCTATTCAAAACCAAGTGGGAATGGCCCAGCCCAGTCTCTTCCGGTCTAAGACGGGCGCAGACGGGCCCCGCCCTGGGCCCGGGCATAGCCCGGGCACGCCCGCGCGCATCCCGCGCTGCGGGAGTGCAGCGGCCCTTTTGTGCGCCTCCAGGCGCGAAAACAGATTGTGGGCGGCCCTCCTGCCGCGGGTGGTGCTGGGCGCTGTAGGCGCTTGGTCCCCGTGGATGCTGGTGCAAGGCTGGTGTCCCACGCTGCGGGAGTGCAGCGGCCCTTTTGTGCGCCTCCAGGTGCGAAAACAGATCGTGGGCGGCCCTCCTGCCGCGGGTGGTGCTGGGCGCTGTAGGCGCTTGGTCCCCATGGATGCTGGTACAAGGCTGGTGTCCTGTGCTGCGGGAGGGCAGCGGCCCTTTTGTGCGCCTCCAGGCGCGAAAACAGATCGTGTGCGGACCTCCTGCCGCGGGTGGTGCTGGGCGCTGTTGGCGCTTGGTCCCCGTGGATGCTGGTGCAAGGCTGGTGTCCCCACCATTAGTGTGAATGGTGTTTATAACTCTGTATGTGTCAGCATCTGGTGTGCATGTGGATGAAAACATGTCCATATTTGTTTGCCCTATAGTCAGTTTTAACGGGTAACTCACGCAAAATGTGGCTCAGATCAAAGTGCTGCGGGAGCTATCTATGCTGTGTGTCATCACAAGTGAAAATGTTTGAATGTGCTATAAATGATGGGTTTGCATGCTCTTATCCAAACTCGGTATGTACTTGGGTGGTTTAATTCAGCAGCTTTGGACTCTAATGCAATGTTTCAAATACTCCTTCAGAGAGCCATTTTATTTTGACAATGATTGCAGGTTCTTACAGCTTGAGAAAGAGAGTGAGAGCCAAAGAAAAACAGCAAGAAAAATAGAGATAGAGATAAAAAGGCACTTGTTTGACTCCTCACAAATTGCACAAACTTGAGGACTAACACATCTCATGCTTATCCATATGAGATCATTAAAGATAATGGGGTAACCCTGTGTCCCTCAGAACCTGGGTATGTACAATCTGTAAACAAATGTGGTTCTGTCGGGAAAGACAATTGCTTTGCTCAATGAATATCTTACAATCTGAACATTCAATTTTTCAGACGTAAATCCTAATTTGCAATTAAAGAACACACCAAAGCACCGACAATTTTACCATAAATAAAGTTATTTACTCAATATTTTTGTGTTTATATACAATAATGAAGGCTGTCTGCAATACATAACCATATGACAATAGACAAGTGACTACGATGTGGAATAAGTGACTTGTGGTGATACGTGGAAAGTGCTATATACAGTTAACCTACATGAATAAACATAAATAGACAAAGAAAAATACGAATTTGTCATGTCCGTTTCTTAGTACATGTATCCCAGACAATAATATTGCTTTTATATTCAGGTCAGGGAACTGGATGGACTATGGGTGACTGCAACGTCGAAGTTTCGACCCTTGGCGTGTGCGCAGCTGATTAGGCGTCAGGGGCGGGTCTTCATCAGGACAAAAAGAAAAGGGGGTGACATGCTGTAGGATAATGGAAACCAAGTTAAGGTCAAGAGGGTGTGTTCCACCAGTTTAGAACTTGTAGTGCAGTAGCAACCTTATGCTTACCGCAAGCGATCCTATTGATAATTCATTGGGCATCCAAGTAGAACCATTAATGTGGGGGAGTCAGTTATGATGGACGACAAGACCCACACCAGAGGGTTGTGGTCTAAAAGGGAAAAGGAACAATTCATCTAAATGGGCTAGAGCGTAATGTAGTCAAAAACAACTTAATTCACTTAATAAACGCGTGGTAGTTGTGAAGGATGCACAGTTTATGGGAATTATTCTCAAGCAGGTCTCTGGGGGGAGCGTGCTCGAATGTCTACCCTATCTTATCTTGGGGGCAATAGCCCGTATGAAACCGTGCTTCGTGTTGCCAGTGGTACATGCACGGTGCCCCTAGTCTGGCTAATCTATTTATGGACCATTTTGAAGACCTTAACATCTACAGCCACGCAAATCCTTTCATTGACAATATTACTCTATGGAAGCGCTACATAGATGACATTTTGATGATATGGACAGGCACGGAAGACCTTCTGATTCAGTTCAAAACATGGCTTAACCAATGCTCAATGGATATACAATTCACGATGGCCTACAGCAATGAGTCAATATGTTTCCTGGATCTAACGTTGAAAATCGAAGAAGATATGGTTGTAATGAATCTGTACAAAAAACCATCGGATCGCAATACCCTCCTTAAATATGACTCACACCACCCAAGAAACTTAAGGGACAACCTGCCATATGGCCAATTTTTAAGGCTGCGGCGTAATTGCTCCAGATGAGTTGACTGGACCAGAAGATGGACAAATTGATCTGTGTAACAACGTTCAATACAAGAAGCCATGAGATAAAAAAAGTAATCAAAAAATATTGGAACCTGGTTGGCACTGAAATCAATATGACAGAAGAACCAATGTTCTCCTTCAAGCGTGCCAGGAACATCAAGAACCATGTGGTCTCCTCGTTCCTAGAAACCCCAAAGGCACTGGATATCAGGCAACAATTGAGTTTACCACCCGTGATTGGCCATCACAAATGCAGTCATTGTAAGGCGTGTAAACTAGCTGTAGTAGGATCTACATTTACCCACTTTGGCAAAGTGCATCACTTGAAACAATTCACCAATTGTAACAGTCAGAACGTAATCTACGCCATCAGATGCCCCTGCCACAAGATATACGTAGGACAGACCACACAAAAAGTAAGAAATAGGATCCTACAACACTCCAGCAGGATCAAATGTAAGGTCCAGGGAGCCCCCTTGGTCGAACACTATTCCAGTACTGGACATACAGCTGACAATCTACAATGGTGGATCTTGGAAAAGATTACACTACACCCCAGAGGAGGTAATATAATTACAGCCCTGAACTACAAAGAGTGCAGATGGATCCATACCCTTGACTCTGTAAACCGAGGACTCAATGAACATGAGGAGACCTGCCGCCAAATGGGTAGACTATAATGAGCGACACATAGGGCACTACCTTATTATCCCGAATTCATTAGACTATCTAGGTGTTCGCTTTTTAACACATAGAGCGCATCATGCATTCTTGGCCCAGACCGATGCATCCTGAAGAACGAGTGTCGCATCACCATGAAAACATTATATATAGAATGGCGTGTTCGCTAAATAATAAGTGTCAACGTATGTTAAAAAGTCAGTTTTTCATGATCTTGCACTTAAAAGTATAATTATCATTGCTGTACTTTACATGTTGTGTATTTAAAAAATGTGCAGCAGTCTGGCACAATTCGACAAACACTGCACTAACACCCTGGCAATGAAAAGGATGATTACAACTGCTGGGTTTTACTTACTTAAAATGTGTTATATTCTGTAGTAATTCGACATCCAGGCCTAAATGATAAATGGCAACGTATATTAAAAAGTCAGTTTTTCAGAATCTTGCACTTAAAAGTATAACAATCATTGCTGTACTTGACATGCTGTGTATTTAAAAATGTGCAGCAGTCTGGCACAATTCGACAAACACTGCACTAACACCCTGGCAATGAAAAGGAGGATTACAACTGCTGGGTTTTAATTACTGGACTATTAAAATGTGTTATACTCTGTAGTAATTCGACATCCAGGCTTCCATAAAAATGCCTGTACTGTATATATTTAATTTGGTGTAATTTTGACATCTCTGCTGTCTACATATGTTAAAGAGTCCCTTGCATATATTAGGTCAGTCAAGACGGCTTCACTGTATATACTTATTTAAGCACACTTCCTTTAATAACATGATTATCTTTCTCCCTTCCCTGATTCCACCAGAGCGCAATAATTCCCTGCCTGGTTTTACAACAAACTGCGCCCACGTCAGCTTGCCTCAGGGCCCACTTTAGCTGCTGCACACACAGGCACGTTAACTTTGACACGTCCGCCCCTGCCAGAGAACTGTCAAATTCTGACGTTCTCCAGCACGGCGGCCACAGAAAGAAGCTGACTTTGAAGTACGAGGACGTGTGCCTCTTGAAGTAAGCATCCACCCGCCCCCTTTGTCCACCCTTTTTTGAAACTTTTTTGACTTACAAGTTAAATTGTTAAAAGATAAAATCATCCTGCCGCTTTCTTGGAGAGTACCCCCGTACCCATGTGTGAGCGGGTGGGGGTGTCGGAAAGCAAGGAGGACTGCACACCACGTCTTGATAGTCGGGGTTTTATTAAAGGACACACAGCTTTTTTTCGAGTCGCCAGGGTTCAGTAAACATATAAGGCAAAAAGAACTGGGGGGGATATTCTGGATAATAGTTCTTATCCGGGTCTTCCTAATGCCGCCGTCGGGAAGGGTCCTCGTCTCTTCCTCCTTGCGTGGTTCAGGACTCCCTCGGGTGATGTCCACTCGCACCACAGCAAACGCCACATAGAAGGGAAGGAAAACAAATGGGCAACTCCCGAGGGGTCGTGTCCTTGGTTTACTTGCTCAGGGAGGGAGTGAAGGATCACCGGTGTAAAAGTGCGGGTGTCTAGGGCTTAGTGCACGTGTAGCGGGTCAACCAGGATGCGGGAGAGGGGTTTCAGGAATACTACGACTCCTCCCTCGGTCTCCTCCCGACCCACCCCGAGAACCGACTCCGTACCTGTTCTAGCCACGCTCCTCCTGAAGCGTGGCTGGGCGGAGGGTATGTCCGTTGGCCTCCAGGCGTTCCTCGTTCTCTGAACTCCGACAGGATTCCGCTCTGCTCCTCGTCTCCGGTAGTCTCCGTCTCTTCTCTGGGCGTCCTGTTGCACACCGTCGACTCTCTTCTTCCGGGTTCTTCTTCTTCCGTCCTCCATCCGGGTTCTCCTCTGATTGGTTCGGGGCCGATCACGTCACTCACAGGGGTGGGTTCTTCGTAGCTGGCCGGGTCCTTAAAGAGACAGCCCTCCCTGACGGAAGAGTAACGATCCCAGGAGGATGAGGGTTCTCCGCTCCAGTCTGACGGCTGAAACGGAATAAGACTGGCCTCATCAGTTGGGGCGTTCCACCACTCTTCAGCAGACTTTGCCCCCTCTACCCACGTGTCCACGGAGTGAGGAGTGCCAACTCCGTGACATACCCCCCCCCCCTAGGATTCTCCCGATCGGGGAGAGGGACCACCCGTGACAGAAAGTTGGCATTCCCGTTCTCAGACCCCTTTCTATGTCGCACCTCAAAAGAGAAGGGCTGGAGAGAAAGGAACCAGCGGAGGACGCGGGGATTGTGGCCCATGTTCCTACTCATCCACTGGAGGGGGGCATGGTCAGTGTATAGAATGAAATGGGCCCCCTCCAGGTAGTATCTCAATTTATCCACTGCCCATTTCACCGCTAGGCATTCCTTCTCTATAGTCGGGTACTTCGTCTCCCTAGGAAACAGTTTCCTACTTATGAAGAGGACGGGATGTTCAATCCCGTCTGCGGTTCTCTGGGACAACACCGCCCCCAACCCACAGTCAGAAGCATCCGTGTGGAGGACAAAAGGTCTGGTAAAGTCAGGAGATGAGAGTACGGGACTGGTGGTGAGTGTTTCCTTTAGTCTGTGAAAGGCAGTTAGCATGGTCTGGGTGGGTTTCAGTAGGTGTTTAGTGGGTATGTCTTTGCGCAGAACGTCAGTAAGGGGGCTGGCGATCTCGGAGTACATGGGTATGAACCGCCTGGTAGTACCTAGCAACCCCAAAAAGCCCTTATGTCTCGTTTGGTGGTAGGAAACGGGGTCTCCCTAATGGCCCTGACTTTCTCTTCTTGAGGGGCTATTACCCCATGCCCCAACACGTACCCTAGGTACCGGACCTTTTGATAGCCCACCCGGGATTTCTTGGCATTTATGTGGAGGCCAGCGGTTCGTAATGCCTCCAGGATTTTCTTCAGGTGTCCCAGGTGTTCCTCCCATGTGGCACTGTACACCACAATGTCATCCAGGTAAGCTGATGAGTAGGCTTGGTGTTCACGGAGCACCGTATTCATAAGTCGTTGAAAGGTGGCGGGTGCTCCGTGAAGGCCAAACGGGAGGACCGTGAACTCGTATAACCCGTCCGGGGTCACAAAGGCTGTCTTTTCCCGGTCAGCTTCCTTAAGGGGGACCTGCCAGTAGCCTTTGGTGAGGTCAAGAGTGGTGATATACTTGGCCTCACTTAGCTTCTCGATGAGTTTGTCTACTCTCGGGATGGGATATGAATCAAATTTCGAGACAGCGTTGAGGGCCCGAAAGTCCATACAAAACCTCGTGGAGCCGTCAGGCTTGGGGACCATCACGATGGGGGAGGACCATTCGCTTCGGGATGGGCGGATAACCCCCATCTCCAGCATGTTCTGGACTTCCCTTCTCACCGTCTCTCTACGCGCCGCAGGGATGCGATATGGTCGTTGTTTCACTACACGGCCGGGGATGGTCTCTATGGCGTGTTCTGCTAGGGAGGTTTTCCCGGGTCTGTCTGAGAACATGTGCGTAAACGGCTGGAGCATGGCATCCAGGGATCGTTTTTCATGTTCTCCAAGGGCATCATTGATCACCAGATGGCCGAGGGTGTATGCCTGACTTGTGCATGAGGGGATCGTCAATCGGGCCGGTTTGGGTACCGGGCCCAGCCATTTCTTTAGGAGATTTATATGGTACGTCTGGACCCGTGTGGGCCTCACCTGCATCTTATAGCTGGTTCTACCCACGGTACCCACCACCTGGTATGGACCCAACCACTCTGATCGAAGTTTGCTGGTGGCAGAAGGCATTAAGATCAGTACCCAGTCATGAACGTTTAGTCTCCGCCATTTCTTCCCTTTGTCATAGATGTGTTTTTGTTGCTTCTGTTTTTGCTCTAGATGGGAATAGGCAAGGTCTCTTAGCTTTCCCAGTCTAGACCTGAGGTTTTGCGTGTACTCTAGAAAACCGTGGGCTTCGTCCCCCTCCTCTTTTTCCCAGGCTTCTCTAGTCATGTCCAGGAGTGACCGAGGCTGTCTCCCATACAACATCTCGAAAGATGAACAGCCCAGGCTACTCTGGACCTGGCTCCTGATCACGTACAGGGCTAGAGGAAGGAGCTGGTCCCACTCTTTTCCTTCTACACCGAGCATTTTCTTTAGGATAAGCTTAATCGTCCCGTTGTATCTTTCCACCAAACCATCCGTCTGGGGATGATACACCGACGTCTTTATGTGACGGAGGTGGAGGGTCTTACATATTTCTTTCATCATTCGGGAGACGAACGGTGTACCTTGATCAGTCAGGATTTCCCTTGGAAAGCCGACTCTCGAAAATAATTCTATGAGCCGGTCCGCTATGTTCTGAGAGGTGGGTGCTTTTATAGGAAACGCCTCCGGGTACCTTGTTGCGTAGTTCACTACTACCAGGGCGTATTGATGCCCTCTGCGGGTTCTTGGCAAGGGACCTATAAGGTCCATTCCTATCCCTACTGAAAGGGGTGCCTATTACAGGTAGGGGTTGTAGGGGTACTGGTGGAGGTCGGTATGGGTTTTTCGCTGACACGTCTCACATTCTTGGCAGTGTCTCTTTATAGCGGTGTACACCCGGGCCAATAAAAGTGTCTTAGGACATTCTGGGTGGTCTTTTCCGTGCCTATGTGCCCTGCCGTGAGATGGGAATGGGAAAAGAATAAGATCTGGGCTCGGAAGCTAGATGGGACCAGTAACTGGGGTGAGTCTTGGTGTGCGCCTATCCTATAAAGGAGCCCTTCCTTAATCAAAAAGTATGGATAATCCGGACTGGGTCTCTGGTCACTTCCCTTGGCGCTTTGCCAGGCATTCTGTAGAGTGGGATCGTTCAATTGGGCGAACCTAAAACTCCTGTCGAGGAGCCAGGGTTCTGGTGTAAGCATAGCTGGTAGGGTTTTGTTCTCAGGGGCCCTCTCGTCTTGGTCCTGTCCTTCCCGTACCGTGGATAAGAACATCCCTAAGAAGCTAGGATTGTCTGTTCCTATGATTAACTCTTCGGGTAGCTCGGGCCTGACCCCCACTCTCACCTTACTCTGGATCCCCCCCCCCATGTGTAAGTCCTATGTCTGCCACGGGATATGGTTTTACGTCCCCGTGAACGCACCTGATGTGCACCATGGTTTCGTGTATAAGTTGGTCGGGACGTACTAAACTTCCCTGTATCACCGACTGTCTGCAGCCTGAGTCAAGCAGTGCCCTAACCACCTGCCCGTCCACTCTCACACTCACGTAGAAGGCGCTCCCCATCTCCGCCGAATAGAGGACAGACCGCGGGATGTAGCCTATCTCCATCGGCTCTTCGTTGGTCTTCTTCCTGGGGCATACTCGGGCGATGTGGCCCCAATCCCCACACTCGAAGTATTGGGGGCCTTTTAGAGGAGGGGCCTCTGTTCTTCTTCCCCTGCTTCTATGGCTCTCGGGTGTGGGGTTATTGCTTGGCCTTACGAATTTCCCGGGTAGGGGTCTATACATGCGGTCCGAATCCCCTGCTGTGCCTCTGGGTTGTGCCCGGGAGAAGGTAGCGGCCATTCCTATCGCTTCCTCGGGGGTCAGGTTGGAATGTTGGCGCAACCATCTCTGGGTGTTGTACGGGAGGGCCTCGAGGTATTGTTCGAGGTAGATTTTATTCATTATGTCCTCTTTCGTGCTTTCCAGGGGTTGTAGCCACTTGTCCGCCGCTGATTTCAAACGAAAATACAACGTTTTGGGGTTTTCTCCGGGTGTCCCCTTTTCCTTTCGGAACCGTATGCGGTATGCCTCGGCATCTAGTCCCAGGTGGTCGAGGATTATCTTCTTAATCTCTGTATACGGGGTGTTGCCTATGGGGTTTGCCACCTGATAGGCAGCCTGGGCCTCTCCTGATAATAGTGGCGCTAAGAAAAATGGCCACTTCTCCGTGGGCCAGCCGCAGGCCCTGGCCACCCTCTCAAAATTTAGGAAATATGCGTCGGGGTCCTCCCCTGGGACATACTTCTGTAGGGAGATTCCCGGATTTCCTGTTGCCAGGGGTCTGGTCTCGCGTCCTCCTGCCGCCGTTTGTTCGGTGACCATCTTTTGTAGGCCGTCCTTCTGGGCGGCCATGGTATCCCTAAATACGTCTCTGTCGGCTTGGGCTGATGTCATCTGGCGTTCCACCGCCCACTTGAGCTCCTCCTGCCCCTTCACTAGATGCTGGATTAGGACGTCCATTATGCTGCTACTAATGGTCGCGATGCCCGCCTTCTCCACCATATGTGAGCGGGTGGGGGTGTGGGTGTCGGAAAGCAAGGAGGACTGCACACCACGTCTTGATAGTCGGGGTTTTATTAAAGGACACACAGCTTTTTTTCGAGTCGCCAGGGTTCAGTAAACATATAAGGCAAAAAGAACTGGGGGGGATATTCTGGATAATAGTTCTTATCCGGGTCTTCCTAATGCTGCCGTCGGGAAGGGTCCTCGTCTCTTCCTCCTTGCGTGGTTCAGGACTCCCTCGGGTGATGTCCACTCGCACCACAGCAAACGCCACATAGAAGGGAAGGAAAACAAATGGGCAACTCGTGAGGGGTCGTGTCCTTGGTTTACTTGCTCAGGGAGGGAGTGAAGGATCACCGGTGCAAAAGTGCGGGTGTCTAGGGCTTAGTGCACGTGTAGCGGGTCAACCAGGATGCGGGAGAGGGGTTTCAGGAATACTACGACTCCTCCCTCGGTCTCCTCCCGACCCACCCCGAGAACCGACTCCGTACCTGTTCTAGCCACGTTCCTCCTGAAGCGTGGCTGGGCGGAGGGTATGTCCGTTGGCCTCCAGGCGTTCCACGTTCTCTGAACTCTGACAGGATTCCGCTCTGCTCCTCGTCTCCGGTAGTCTCCGTCTCTTCTCTGGGCGTCCTGTTGCACACCGTCGACTCTCTTCTTCCGGGTTCTTCTTCTTCCGTCCTCCATCCGGGTTCTCCTCTGATTGGTTCGGGGCTGATCACGTCACTCACAGGGGTGGGTTCTTCGTAGCTGGCCGGGTCCTTAAAGAGACAGCCCTCCCTGACGGGAGAGTAACGATCCCAGGAGGATGAGGGTTCTCCGCTCCAGTCTGACGGCTGAAACGGAATAAGACTGGCCTCATCAGTTGGGGCGTTCCACCACTCTTCAGCAGACTTTGCCCCCTCTACCCACGTGTCCGCGGAGTGAGGAGCGCCAACTCTGTGACACCATGTGTGCTTTCTTTTCTTTAGTTTTGGATCGCCTCGGCGGCCAATCATTCCCCATTAACTACACATCTTCAACCGGCTGGTGAAGATATATGTATTTATTTCAGGTATGTAGTCAGTATGTGCACACATTTGGTTTAAGTTTTATGATAGTATTGCCTAATTGACATGGTTAGTCCAGGCCCGCGCACTTAAATACCGTGGTTTGTAATTTTACATCACGCTTAATTTGGTCAGTGGCTCCAGCGCACTGCCCCAGACAAGGTGTTCTAATTAACTCCTTGCATGTACTGCTAGCATAATAAAGCGCAAAGGTATGAGGGCCACACTTATAAAAGGGTCAGTGGAACTGGCGCTTGCACCTTACGATTAAGCACCGTGCATGTACCGCTGGCAACACGCAGCACGGCTTCATACGGGCTATCGCCCCCGAGATAAGATAGGGTAGACACTCTTGCACGCTCCCCCCAGAGACCTGCTTGAGAATAATTCCCATAAACTGTGCATCCTTCATGACTACCACGCGTTTATTAAGCGAATTAAGTTGTTTTTGACTACATTACGCTCTAGCCCATTTAGATGAATTGTTCCTTTTCCCTTTTAGCCAACAACCCTCTGGTGTGGGTCTTGTCGTCCATCATAACTGACTCCTCCACATTAATGGTTCTACTTGGACGCCCAATGAATTATCATTAGGATCGCTTGCGGTAAGCATAAGGTTGCTACTGCACTACAAGTTCTAAACTGGTGGAACACACCCTCTTGACCTTAACTTGGTTTCCATTATCCTACAGGCTGTCACACCCTTTCCTTTTTGTCCTGAGGAAGACCCGTCCCTGACGCCTAACCAGCTGCGCACACGCCAAGGGTCGAAACGTCGACGTTACAGTCACCCATAGTCCATCCAGTTCCCTGACCTGAATATAAAAGCAATATTATTGTCTGGGATACATGTACTAAGAAACGGACATGACAAATTCGTATTTTTCTTTGTCTATTTATGTTTATTCATGTAGGTTAACTGTATATAGCACTTTTCACGTATGACCACAAGTCACTTATTCCACATCGTAGTCACTTGTCTATTGTCGTATGGTTATGTATTGCAGACAGCCTTCATTATTGTATATAAACACAAAAATATTGAGTAAATAACTTTATTTTTGGTAAAATTGTCGGTGCTTTGGTGTGTTCTTTAATTGCAAATTATGAGTTACGTCTGAAAAATTGAATGTTCAGATTGTAGGATATACATTGAGCAAAGCAATTGTCTTTCCCGACAGAACCACTTTTGTTTACAGATTATCCATATGAGATGGCAGATCTGGGCATGGCCGTGCATGTTTTGTGAAACAGGTCGTGGTATTCTAAGCATGTAAGCTGTGTACAAAATAAAAGTAAACACTCCAAGTGTGTTGTGCATATCTTCCCTTGGGCTGGTCAGCTCTTTGCCAGATCTCTTGTCAGCAAGCATACAATAGACAGAAAGGTGAGGCGTTCCAATAACGCACACTGCGAAGGTATTCGGTGGAAAGTAGGCTTATTCCAGTATGCAGACTCCACCCACAGCTCTGACTCCTCCTCCTCCGAGTCCAAGTCACAACTGTCCTCCCAACATTCCATAAACCAAGAGTAAAAAAGAAGCACACTCCTAGTCATACATTCCAGTACATTGCCACTCACACCAGGATTCCACAAAAGGGCATTTGATTGAGCCCTCTTCAACCTTCGACCTGTTATACGAGTCCCCATCAGGCATTGGTTCGATGGCTTGCCCATCATGTTTTGGATCAGCCCACTGCATTTGAACAGATGTTTATGTTTACTAACGCTACATTTTGCATTGATGAGATGACCATAAAATAGTTGATCTCTGCTGTCTCCAGGACTGTGAGGAGTGGACCACATGAAGCAGGCAATAATACTGATCATTATGAGCGGCCAACAAACTTCACTGAAATGGCAGGGTGATCCCTTCATCCAAGATGGACTCCTAGTCAACATGATGATGCCGTGTTCTTCGATCAGGAGATTGCCCTACAATGCAGCTTTCTAAAACGCAAGAGTGGTGCTGTGTTATAATTCTGCAGGTTCTGCGCAGCACATTTACAAGTTCCTGTATATGATACTGTGCAAATTGCACATTACCTCCCTAGCCTACTGTGGTTGGCCTGTGTGGTGCACTGCACTTCCAGTAGATTCCTCCAGTGCTGCTCTGCTTCATCCAAAGTCCTCCAGGTGACCCTTTTCTTGCTTGTTGCAGAAGGCGCTTGAAAGATGATCCGTCTTAACGACTAAAGCGAGGTCGGCATGTACACCATCACTGGTGGCAGGATCTAATTCCCCAACTCCTCTCATCCTCCGACCTTGGGTAACCATGGTGACCAGTAGCTGCAGGAGCATCACTGGCACTACAAGATCTACATCAAGGTACAGTTCCTTCTCATCTGCCCGCAAACCGGGCCTCGTCATCTCACCCTTTCACCTGAAGTAGTTCAGCAAGTACCTGGAGTCCCTGCATCAGGAGAACATGGCGCTCCAGATCGATCTCAAAACCTACGTGTTCAATTCCAAAGCAATTCAGGAAGAGAACTGCTGTCTGTGCACGGCCAACATGACCATAAAACATACCGCGATACAGGCATAGTGGGGCAATGTTACCATCATCAGTCAAGCTGGCAGGGGTGCAGCTGCAACACTTAGGGACGAGGTACAGGGGCGCCATTTCATGTCATACAACATGGTACTCCTTGGAGCAGTTTCCGGTTAGTCCTGGGACACACACTTCATATCAGATGTGTTATATTAGAGGGGTGGGGCTTACTGGTGCCACCTGCTAGGTCGATACCAACCTGGGCCACCTGATGCTCAGTTAAGAGGTTTGTGTCCACCAGGACGTGATGCTGTCACCCGCCCCACATGGCCCTGTGCTTTGGACGCCCCGCGGTCTGGGGCTCTTTTTGGCCTTGGTTGAGTCTCCACAGGGTGGTCTTCTGCTCGCCATGCTGCATCTGCAGCATCATGGCAGCGACTGGAGTCTTCTGACCCTGCACACACTGATCTGTGACATTTCCTCATTGACATAATCCTGCTGCTGAGTGTTTCTCATCCTTGACCCTTTTTGTGGAGCTCCCTTGTCCTATAGGATTCTCGCACCTCCTCTATTGGGCTGCCTATTTCATTCTTAGATGCCTTACCTAACTCTTCCCTGTCAGGGGGATGCCCTAATAACGTGTCCTCTCTGCTTCTCCACCAGTGCTACTCTCGATGTCATGCTATCTCCAAGTGACCGATTAATTGCAGTGTGTAGAACTTGCAAAGGCCCCTAACCTGTTTTGTGACAGTCAAACTAAAATTACCTTTGGTGAAGCCAGTAGGCCTGGTGTATAACTGAAAATGCAAGCAAATACGTGTTACCGTTGTGATTTTTACTGAACTGCTATAATTCTAGAAAATCCATCAGGCATGGACTTGTCAATGCATTGATGGTCCCTGCAGATGTCCATTTCTGTACAGCTGTGTTGGAAGCAGCTCAGGGGCCACAGATCAGGCAGGGGCTAATGGTCTCCAATTGTGTCAAATGTAGTTGTTTGCCTCTGGTGTCCCAGGGTATAACTTTCTAATGAACAGAGAGCTGGTTACCATGTATATACATTGAGGACTTGACTCTCAGGGCAGTAAAGCAGTGCCCTCTAAGACCACACCACCTCCCTGTGTAAACAGATCTCAGCACAATGTAAAAAAAACATAATAGACCATGTCTAACCTGTGCTTTGTCTTATGTAAAGAAAATAACTTCATTCCTCTTCACAATTCAAATAACACAAGTTGGGGTATATACATGGGCCACTAGGTAATTTGAAGTATACTGCTTACTATAGTGGAATAGCCCTCATGTTATGAGGGTTCCCCAGCCTCGGTGAATGCACGGGCTACTCCCACAGACACTTCCTGCTTAATGTTAAGCTACCCCGATGCACCCTGGGACTCCCGTCCACCAACAGTATTCTTGTGGGAATCGGGTCCCCATCCATTATTGCTCACCCCATAGAGTATACTCAGGACCCCTGGAATTATGTGGCAGGGGAGCACCAAATTATGAGGCTGGGTTGACTGAATTATGTGGCAAGAAAAGGCAAATTATGCGACATTATGCGGTACATTTTTTGGTGGTATTACTTTATTATTTTGTAAATTGTATACATATTAATTCTGTCTGGGCAAATATTTCATCTCATTAGTACGAGTTTAACAACCAAATACAGAAACAAACAACTAAAAGATGACCAGTTAACCTTTGCGAAAGGGCGTTCCACTGCGTGCAAACACACATCAGCTCATTTTTAGTAACTTTTGATCCATTTGAGCTAGAAGCAAAACATTTTTTGGGTAAAATCTGCAGAAGATGCAGCAGATGGAGTTTGGGTCAAATACATAATTATGCAAAAAAAAATCCGCAGCCTCAGAATCGCATAATTCCAGTGTCCCTGAGTGTACTCTCCAGGCGCCTTCCCAGTTACGAATTCTGAGACTGCTTTAGTGTTTTTAATATCTCTCCCTTCCTTGAATGGTGCAGCCCTGGATGTTCATCTGGATTCTCTGCTTAGGCATGCATAAGCGCAGATGTTTTGTGAATCATCCTCCATCAGGCATGGAATCGAGCGCAGCTCCGACATTGCCAGTAGTACGTTGGCCACGGCTCTTCACAACCTCATCTGGAGACATCTTCTGTGTGTGGCCTCCATGGAGGTCGTGCAAATCCAAAAAAAACCATAGTGCAAAATTGACTGAGAGCCCACTCCTCCCCCATACGTTAAGAATTACCTACAGAGTGTCACTGCCAGCTTTTTGTCAGTGGGAACATGCATGTCACATGGGTAATCCATATATATATATATATCAAGAAGAGGGGACCAATGGGCTTTTTTCAGGTCCAGCAAACATGCCCAAAACAATGTACAAAGAGGAGGGTATGCCGTTATTAAAGTGGAATAGGAGACAAGGGTAGTGAGATATGTCTCGTTACCTCGTGGGGGTTACCCACCGAGGTGGAGAGGGGAGGGAAATTCCTCCTTTCGGAACTAGGGTCCTCACATACCCAGCCAGCTAGGTGTCATGCTTCATCATTGAGCCTGCTCCTCATCGGGTCGGCGCTGCAATACCCGACGGGCACCCAATGAGGGGCTCTTTAGCAGAGATCTTTTGTTCCTGCCGTTTGGTGCGGTGTGGGTGAGGGGCCTAATTCGTGTAGATGTAGTGTAGGGGTGAGATAAGTGATTAAAACAGGTCAGTTAATACTGGTGCGAATTTATTCTGGTAGGTAAACTGCCTGATTAAAAACTACTGAGTAGGGGATGTCTGTCCACTACTCTCAATAGGTCAACATGTTTCTTGCCTTCGAAGTCAGCAGGATCAGTGGCAGTTCTTCAGGCGTCAGGGGTAGGTTACGAGATGCACATTCCAAGGATTGCAGGACAACACATTTTTGTCCATGTTCCCGCCGGATACTGATGAGGCATAACTTAAAATCTATTTAGGTTCCACGACCCTGTAGGGATTGACCTACAGCGTTACGACGTGGGAGGTAGGTTTCACCTCACCACAGTGTGTAGATAGTTTTAATTATCACATTGGTCCTGAAGAATTGCCACTGATCCTCCTGACTTCGAAGTGGCCGATGGCTATCCCTGCCATCAAGCCTTGGATCACACAGCATAACGGGAAGCACGCTGCCCTGCATAGTCATCTGACTCCTTCCAAGCCACCCTTTTATTTCCTCACTCCTCCCTTCCATCCTTTTTCCCTGTAGTGCATCGCCACTTGCTGTCTTGGAACTGATAACTTTACAGTCTTAACGCCAGGTTATTCACTCTTAGGTGAGAATTCCCGCTGGTTTTATCTTCTTGTCTGCCAGTTGTTATCTAGTAATTCCGGTACCTTACAATTGAATTGAATTTTCACAGAACATCATATTTAATCGGCCTCCACCACTGAGTGCAATTGTGGCTTTACCTTCCGCAAGCCCAATTGAGGTTAGTTATTTCTTCCCTATTGTGCGAACGAGCGTCACCTCACACACGCAGCGGGCACTCTGAACTCGGTCCTCATACATCTTTAGGCCTTTTCACCTTGCTCACGTGTGTACCGTTCAGCCTGGTTCGCTTGTCACTATCTTGACACGATTGATTGCGTGCGTCCATATCCACACGGTTGTTTCCTTCTACACCTTATTTTAATATGCAGCCCTGACGTTCACGCTCACTCACGCTAGCCATCTCCCTTCACAGTTATCGCCTTGTTGAGAGTCCTCGTATGTTTTCATAACTGCTTCACGAGCATGGTGCGGTCACACCAGGGCTGGTCCCGGACCCCTGGATAGCATAACGTTTCACGGTCTGTACTAGACGCTCCTTAATCTCCTTCCCTTTTCCTTATTTTCCACAGGCAATCTCTAATTATTCAGGCTTGTACTTATAACTGTCCTGATGATGATCCTACCATTTTTAAGAGGATCGAAACGTCGTCGACCAATTTAAACAGTTTGCACATTAATCAAATCTGATAAAAAAAGTGTAATTACTGTTTCCTCAAGCTTGTTAGAAATTGTGTTCAATATTCCACAAGCTACCCTGTCTTGCCTGATATGGTCCTGTCCTAAATGTATTTGTTATGTTTCTATGTAGGATGCAGGATTGTGTCCCACTGTATTGATGTGTTTATATTTTTGGTTTTTGACATTTTTGAATTATTAAATTGAATGTCCGGCTGGACACTCGTAATATAGCACTGATTGGAGTCTATATTTATCCTGATGACCATACTGTTCTTTTTAAGGACCACTGTTCTAATACTAAACTACCAGAATCTGGGGCACGGCTTGAGATTCCTCCCCTGTTCTCTTTGTGGGCTCTCGTTGCACATAGGGATGCACTGATATGTGCCTTGACTATCAGACTCCCTGAATTCTTACGTGGGAGTAGAATGATATCCTTCACAACCCTTAGCTTGTTGCGTTAGCCACGATTACAAGCGATGGGAACCACAACAAAAGGAAAGGGGGAGGGGGATTAGGAAGGGGATTTGAGGGAATAGGTCCTGCAAGTGATGAGCTGAAGATACTCTTTGCGTGTGCTGTTACATAAAATAAGATAAGTCAATTCAACAATCCCAAAAAATACTCTTCTACCTGTCGTTTAAATGGATGACCCTATAAGACGAATTCCCAGGAGGTTGAAAGTTTGGATTCGCAATGATACCTTTTTGGCGGAGTTAAGGCCCAGTTAGCATACAGAATCATTACAGAACAACAGGTATTCCTTATACATTAAAAGAATTATAATCATAACCCACAGATGGTCTTCCATTAGTCAGTCACGGCTAGAGTAACTAATATGCACAAACTGTTACCCATTGCCAATGTCAGAAGATCTCAAATTTGTTGCTGATGTCGATGGGGAATGTTCTCAGATTGAGTTTGTTAAGAGCGAAGGTCCATAAGAGCAACAATAGCTCTTAATGAACATCTCTCGAAACGTGGTTCACAAGTATCTTGACAAACTTTTGAAGTTCAGTGCTTTGACAACTCATGGAGCATCCTTGACTTAGAATCAGTTTTCTTTCCCAGGAAAGGGGTTTATGTTCTTTAACCAAGTATATGTGTATATATGTATGCACATACTCCAAGAAGATCCTTACAGAATCAATCATCAGTAACTACTCTCTTTGACGCTTTTATCTTGAATGTTTCTTTGAGCCAATTAAGATTCTCTGCATATAACTGTAATAACGTGCCAACACTGGATATAAGCTGGGAAGAGATAGACTTTAATGTATAACCCCATCCATCCGTGACTCCAGCCAACTGTCGAGGTAAGAACCACCGTCAGCCGAGGGTTCTATGCTGGAATCTGGAATACAGCTACATCACACTTCTTCCTCTTTATACATTTGAAATACAATGAGATGAGAGATACTGTAATGAAAATAATATAAGGCAATGCTTAACTCCTCCTAAGTAAATATGCATATACAAACAAACCAACGACAATTCCCAAGCTTACACCCCTTGTAACATAAGTTGAACAAAGAAAGGCTGTAAATATAACTTATCCTTCTAACTCCTTTCAAAATCTTTGAGGTAAACCGGCATTTTGCAAGATCTCCCACTTTTCCGAACTGGTTTCAAACACTCCTTTTCAAAAGAGGAAGAGTCATCAGAAATTTCTTCCTCATAAAAGCCACTATCTCCTGATCCGATATGAACTGGAGGTAAGAACCACCGTCAGCCGAGGGTTCTATGCTGGAATCTGGAATACAGCTACATCATAATAACCTTCAGAAATTAGTACCTGTGATGAAGAAAGCGTAGGAGAAAGATGGAGGAATGCTGCCCCAGCCGGGGCAGGCACTAAAAGCGGATCTATTGTGCTCCACAGGTAGCATTGAATGCTACAAAGTACTCACACCTTCTCCTCTTTCCTTCAAGGCTGGTTCCTTTTGCATGCCGGGTGCTTCTAGAAGAGTGGCTCCACCATGAGGCTACAGCAAGGTAACCTTCTCAATACTTTATCCTTTATTTTTGGGATCTGCCCAAGATGGCGGACTGAAAGTTCTAGACGTTCATGTTCCTTTCTAGAAGAAAATCAAAAGATGGACACCAGAATGTTCTAAAAACTCTAGTTCCCTTCTAGGAGAAAATTAAAAGGACGTGTTGCACATATTTCTTTTGTGCATCTTTGACTGTCCTAGCAAAGTATTTTAGGGCAATTCTTAGCTGCACTGAGGTGGTGTCAAGCAAAGTTTGAGCCCTTTTGTGGTCTGGAACACCATAATGTTCCAATGGGGAAAGGGCATCACACACGAAGTGGCATGTTCTTTGCAGGGTATGTCGTCAGTCTGTGAGGCTCAATCCTCAGGGGCTCAGGCTGATTCCTGACATCGACATACCCATTTTAGCAGATATACTGTGTTGCCCAAGGCATGCATAGCTTGCCTATTAGAAAACATGGGTTGTGCCAGTGTGAGGGGGGCATATTTGAATTAGGGCCCTCAGACATGAGCAATCCAGACATCCATCTACAGAGTGTTGTATTTTTCAACAGCTCTCTGTTGATGAAGCGCGCATCAGCCCCCTCGGTTCTCTCCTTCTCATCAGGCACTAGGAGGGGCCGAGAGAGCTGACCTGTGCACTGGCACTGTTAAAGAAAACACAAACGTATGCTTTGTCCCTTCATGTGTGTCACTTATGCCTTTTTTCACCATGGTCATTATCTCCCCAGGCAGCTGAGCTGTGGTTGCTTTTCTATACAGCACCTTGTTGCAGGGATTCCCGCAATGCCCATTTCTAGCCAGTGATACTGCCTTCCTACAAGCCACAGCTACAAGGGCGAGCAGTTGGAGGTCAAGTTCCATCCTTACATTAGGTTGAGACACATAGTACTGAAATGCTCTACATTGGAGCATGTACAAAAGTGGTTGTGAAGATGTGCTTGGTATGTTATCTTTCCTTTTCATTACACCAAACTTGCAGATCTAGTTTTAGCATTCAGGTAGTTATTTTTCTTACACAATGTCAGGGCAGCTAATAGCCAAGTACCCCAATAGCCCTAGTCCTTTGTGCCAGAAAGTTTAGATATTTTTTTGGGGACCAAGAGTTTGTTTTCCCCTAAGTCATACCCATTCCCCGTGTATGGGTATGCAGGTGGTGTAGCGTATTTAGCAATGGAGGTTTATTCCACATAATTTAACTTGTGCCCCA
This sequence comes from Calotriton arnoldi, assembly GCA_963921515.1. Lineage (NCBI taxonomy): Eukaryota > Metazoa > Chordata > Amphibia > Caudata > Salamandridae > Calotriton > Calotriton arnoldi. Next base: position 110,994 of record CAWUFW010012172.1, on the reverse strand, counting down.
GTTTGCCTCTGTCCACCAAGACAAAGGCCTTTGAGAAGCGAATGGAAGAAATGTACAGTGGAGCACCATTTTAGGTTTCCCTTAATTTAGTGCCAATATCTGCTAGACCAGTTTATTGTCTATCATCCAGTGCCCTGCCTTATAGCTTGCTTGTTCAAGTTGGCTCCACCCTCTGGACTCTACCCAGTCCTGGAGTTTGATTAACAGGATTCTTGCAAAGAGCTTGAAAACCCCTTGGGTTCCTGCTCTCCCAGTGCGCAGTCCTGCAGCTCACCCATGCTGTGCTCTGCGGCTGATAGCCACAGACAGCGGTTCGAGGCCCTGGCCTGCCCTTGCATTTTTAGTTTAGTTTGTTAGTTTTAAGTTCAGGTTCTCTTTTTATCTTTTCTTGACTGCTTCCACATCCCCCTGTCACTCGGTCCTCTGGGGTTTTTCTCTTTTACTCTTCCCCCACGTCCTGCCACTTCTGCTGCCCCCGCATCTCCTCCCGCTCCCGTGTTTTCCCACTCCCGCCTTCCAGCTGTCCCGTTCTCCCCCGACCTCTACTTAATGGAGGCCGCCCGTCTGTGCCCATCCGAGACCCGACCACAACCAGCACCAGGAACCCTGGTCCCCCAACCTGCCAACGCTACAGCTATGCAGCTCTCCATGCACTCAACGTCGGCAAAAATAATAACTGCAAGCTCTCCTCACCTCTCGACACCCATGGTCCTTTTACCTGCCGAAACTGCTGCCACTACCTGATCTTCGCCGAGACCCAGGACCCACCCCCACCGACCAGCAACATCTCCACTGCAGCCCAAACGCTGCAATGCATCCTCCTCAACGTCCGCTCGCTCCACAGACACGCCACGGATATCTGGGAGCTCCCCAACAGCACCACTCCTGACGTCGCCTTTCATACCGAAACCTGGACAAGCGCCACCTCGGGACCAGATATTGCGATCGCCATCCCCAAAGGATACAAAATCACCCGGAAGGACTGCCCAAACTGCCCTGGAGGCGGCATCGCCCACAAGGCCAACCTCCGCCTGAGCACCTACACTGACTGGCCCACAGACCTAATGGAACACCTCCACTTCAAGATACAGGTCAACCCGACCACCGCGCTCCGAGGCACCCTCATTTACAGACCTCCCGGACCCCGCACACCTTACTCCGACTCCATCACCGACATCATCACCCTGCATGCCATCACCTCCACCGACTACACTTTGCTGGGAGACCTCAACTTCCACCTCGACAACCGCCAAGACCCCTACTCTACCTCCCTCCTGGAAAACTTCTGCATCATCGGACTAAGTCAGATCGCACCAGGACCAACGCACTCAGCAGGACACACTCTCAACCCCATATTCACAGCAGGAAACTCCATCTCCTTCAGCCACACCTCCGAACTCCCATGGACGGACCACCGCTGCGTCCACTTCACCTTCGAAGCAAACATCTCCCGAAGACGCCCACCCCAGCACCAACGCAGGAATTGGAACAAGATCTCCGATGACCAGCTCACCACCACCCTCAGCGGCTCCGCTCCCACCACCTCAGACGATGACTCCACCACCGCCGCCGGCACCCTACACAAATGGATCACCGACTGCGCCAACACCGTTGCTCCCTTCAAGAAATCCTCCAACTTTCACACCAAGAAGGCCAGCTGGTTCTCCACCGAACTCCGGGAATCCAGACGAACCTGCAGATGACTCGAAAAACTATGGATGAACTCCGAAACCCCAGCGGACCTCGACAATTACAAAACAGCCACTACCGCCCACCACAAACTTTTCAGACACTCAAGGAAGAAAGCACTCCAGGACAGAATCTCCACCCACGCACACAACAGTAAAGAACTCTTCGGCATCAAAGAATTCGCCCAACCCAACAGTGAATCCACCGACATCCTACCCTTCCAGGACCTCTGCGACACACTCAGCGCCTTCTTCCATCACAAAATCAAGACCATGTATGACAACTTCGACGACAACAACCTCCACAAGGAACCCACACCCACCGCTTCCTGCACCACACAGCCAACACTGGACTGCCCTCAGCGTCGAAGACACCCTAAAGACTGTGAAGACCATGCACACTGGGGCCCCCACAGACCCCTGCCCCCACCACATCTACCTCAGAGCCACAGACATCATCGCCCCTCAGCTACAGAGAATCATCAACCGCTCCTTCGAGGCCACCTCCTCCACTGATGACTGGAAACATGGCGAGATCAATACTCTCCTGAAAAAACCCTCGGCGGACCCCACCAACCTCACGAACTTCAGCCCGATCTCCCTACTTCCGTACCCAGCAAAAGTCATTGAAAAAGCTGTCAACAGCCAACTTGCCTCCTTCATCGTCGAGAACAACATCCTTGACTCCTCCCAATCAGGCTTCAGGACGAACCACAGCACCGAAACCGCCCTCATCGCCGCAACAGACGACATCCGCTCCCTCCTCGACAGAGGAGAGACTGTGGCCCTCATCCTCCTGGACCTCTCCGCGGCCTTCGACACGGTCTCACTCCGCACCCTAACCCACAGACTCCACGATGCAGGAATCCGTAACAAAGCCCTCGACTGGATCTGCTCATTCCCCTCAGGCAGAACGCAGCAGGTCAGACTCCCTCCTTTCCTCTCGGAACCCACACTGACCACCTGCGGAGTCCCCCAAGGATCCTCCATCAGCCCAACTCTGTTCAACGTTTACATGGCCCCACTCACATCCATCGTCAGATCACACAGACTCATCATATCGTACGCAGATGACACTCAACTCATCCGCTCCCTTACCAATGAACCCAACTTCTCGAAACACAACTTTCAAGAAGGAATGGAACCTGTCAGTAGGTGGATGAAGAACAGCTGCCTACAACTGAACACAGACAAAGCCGATGTACTCATCATAGGCCCACATCACAAAGCCTGGAATGACACCTGGTGGCCCCCCACCCTCGGGAACCCACCCCCACCCACGGACCACGCACACAACCTCAGAATCATCCTGGACTCGGAACTCAAAATGGACTGCCAGATCAATGCCGTCACCTCTACCTGTTTCCACACCCTCTGTCTCCTACCGAAAACTTTCAACTGGATTCCCCTCGAACACAGGAAAACCGTCACCCACACCCTCATCAGCAGCAGACTGGACTACGGCAATGCACTCTACGCCGGAGTCAACAAGAACCTCACCCGCAAACTCCAGAACCTCCAGAATGCCTCCCCCAGACTAGTCCTTAACCTACCGCGCCACTGCCACATCAGCCAGCACCTGCGGGCACTACACTGGCTCCCCGCCGAGAAGAGAATCACCTTCAGGCTTCTCACCCACCCCCACAAAGCCCTCCACAACACTGGCCCCGCCTACATGAACCACCGCCTCTCGTTCCATGCACACCAAAGATCCCTCCGCTCAGCCCAGCTCTCCCACGCGACAGTGCCGCACATCAAGAAGACTAGAACAGGAGGCCGCTCCTTCTCGCTCCTGGCGGCCAGGGCATGGAACACCCTCCCTCTCCACCTCCGCCAGACACCATCTCTCCCCAAGTTCCTGAAGGACCTCAAGACCTGGCTCTTCGACGAATCACCATGAGCGTCCGGCAACTGCGTGAACCCTGGTGAGCCCTGGAAGACCTCAGGACCTACTTGGCCTCTCGACGTATCTCCGTGAGCGCCAAGGAGCTGCGCGTGCCCCCCCCCCCCAGCGCCTTGAGACCCTCCCGGGTGAGTAGTTGCGCTTAATAAACCCTTGATTGATTGATTGCATTGCAGTCAAAGTCTCAAATAGCAATCAACCTACAGTGAGCTGGGTCTAACACGGGGCACGTTTTATGTACAGGACTCAATAAAGAACCACACCAAGTCTTTTATTATAGACTCAATAAGCATCTCTTAAAAGGGGACAAAATGGACCCAGAAAACACAGTACTTTTTTAAGATGGCCTTCTGCGACCCATTCTGTCCAGCAGCCTTAAAGGCTTATACTGCACTCGGGCAGAAACTGATTATGGATTCTGATCAATAAGACCCTCCATGACGTTTATTTTTGTGTGCTATCCAGGAAGTTATAGAAATCATGTTAGGTTTTTTCTAACCATATTCCAGTTCACAGGAATACATTATTTCCCAAAATATACAGTGATTCTGAGCATTCATATAAGTTCCTTTTGTCTCCCAAATAAACTTGGTCCAGATTCCCCCAGGTGTGCAGTTTGCTTTAGCAGTCCAAGACAGCAATGTTGTTCTTGTTTCCTGTTCACCATCTTAGCTGTAGCTAACCCTTCAATTTTCACCTCGGGTGTTAGTAGTACCTTGCACGGATTACAATTACCCAGAACTTCAAGAACACTTCAAAGAGTATTCACCCAGGAAGTAAAATATGATTCTTGAACAAATTCAAGATTTGTTAACTCAGAATGAAAAATACCAGGAAATGTAAATGTTCACAAGACCAGATTATCTTCCATAATTAGTGACCAATGAATTGCCTTCTTCAGCCGACTCAATGACAAACAAAGTAATTGAAAGTATCCGAGTCACTCAACAAGATACTTAAAGTATTTCAAAATACTTCAAGTGAATGCTGACTCTCAATTGGGCCTTATGGCTAGAGCGGTGGACTTCGAAGCTGAGGAACCGGGTTCGAGTCTCGGCAACGACGCTCAATATCCTGTGTTTCTGGGCACATCACAATGGGGCCGATTCTGATTCAGGCTGGAAATCACTCCGACCGAGCCGGACCCGGAGAGATTTCCGACCGAATCGGACTCTAGCAGCCCGACCGAACGAGTACGATGCGTACGCATGCTATCGGACTCGATTCGGTCGGACTCCATTGAAGTCAATGGGAGCCGGTCGTACAACGCGTACGCGGGCTCCCATTGACTCAATGGGTGCGAGGCGAACAAGGGCGCCCCCTACAGCGGGTACGCGTCGATGCGAATCGCGCCGTACTCGCGCGGCTACGCGTACAGGGGTGTCCGACACGGACCCCCATAGTCCGGCTCCAACTGCCCTTTGGAGCCGGACGGCGCGAGTCGGTCGGACTGCTCGAGGCGCGCATCGTACTTGCCCGGCCGGGGAACGTCTCCATTGCGCGGTGCGAGCCGTGTCCGTGCGAGTCGGTCGGAGCGGGTCGGACCCGCGTACGAGTCGGTCGGCGATTTCGCGAGCGCTCGCATCGTACTCGCTTGCCCGGACGCATCGGTCGGGAAAGAGGGCTCCGAATCGGATCCGGTTAAGCCGAATCCGATTCGGTGCCCTACCGGCCGAGATCGGAATCGGCCCCTTAATCTCCCTGTGCCTAACAAAAATGAATGTGTCCTTCTGTAATGAAACTGGTGCTCATGTAAAGCGCTCTGATGTTCGAGCTATATAAATCTCTAGAAAAAAGGGGGGCTGGACATGTGTGTCTAAATCACAACTAAAGAAAAAGCCACAGCAAACTTGTAGTCCAACACTGTGGGAGTGATGATTAAATTGGATTAGTGTTTCACAGTTTGTTGTGCAGTAATCAGGTTGTAAATATGCAAAAGGCCAGCAAATCACTGCCCTTGAGACTAGCTCAGAATGGGCAGTGAGCTAAGAATTTGAATCGAGGTCTGGTCGCCTGACAGAGTTCATTCCATGAATATGGGACAAATAAAGTGACACTGCGCCTGTCCCCCTTGTGGGCCACCGGCAGCAGTCCATTGCACCTTCAGGGGCTGGTGCTACACAAAGTTACTAGCAGTGGTGCATGTAACACTGCACCTGTGGCAAAGGGGAGGCAATTCGCAGCTGAACAGACAGCCTTCGTTTTAGGGCCTCGCCTATGAGACAGCTGTCTGGTTGCGAACGACCTATTGTGAACTCAGTGCCTTTACTATCCTCCTATTGCTTGCTTTTGTTTGTCTTTATTGCCACTCTCATCTGTTTGCTTCTTTTTTTATGGCTTGCCTTCCTCTTCTTGTGTTTGTCCCACCCCTGGAGCAGAGCCATTTTACTATCTTTTTTATTGGCTGACTTGCATCCTCCCACCGTGCACATTTACTTTTTTCAGTTACCACTCCAAGAGAAGGCATGTGTTTTCTAGCACTCTCCGTCTTGCGCTGCTTCCTCCTCAAATACTAATCTCCCCCTGCCCACCCCTCCCTTGCTCTGTGTTGCTCTTCACTCCTCCCTCTTATCGAGCTATAAAAGCACAGAAACATATGCTTGCAGTAGTTTGTCTGAAGAGCAGTTTTTAAGGGTTGTTTTTCGTTTTATCTCCTGCATTCTGCATAAGCTCTTATGGTGCTTATGGAATATCCACCTACTGCACTCACGCAGCTGGTGTCTGAGCATTAGGTGTACTTAGCATGACACTTTTCCAGGACGCCCATTAATCTGCTTCATTGGCACCAAATGGATGAATACTGTAGAAAGCAAATTAGGCCTTTGCAAGCGTTTTCTTTTTTCATTGTGACACTTTCTTTTTCTTTTTAAAAGCTCGGCAGTTTCCTGAGTGGAAAATATTTGAAAAATAAAACATGGCATTTATAAAGAGTAAAAACATTACATTCAATATATAGTTTTGAGATACCTTAAGATACGTGTTTGCTTTTCTTCCGATGTTTTTATTTATGGCTTTTACTATTTATTTTTTTTAATAATATTTTACAGACAAACATTGGCACAGAGCATAGCTTGGCACTTACATTATAAAGTGATATAATTCGAACTATAGTGTTCTGCGGTGTGAAACACAATTAATGTTGAGATGTAAGTGTGGCTTGGGGACTGATCCATGTTCTGCATTTATGGTGTTTTGTGGACATTACAAAACATTTTGTAAATCGAAATATTTACTATTACAACATTAAAAGACATTTGAAAATTACGCTACTGACGCTGATAATGCTTTTGCTGAAGATAGCTACACTACAAAACAAGCTAAAAACTGAAATAGTGAGCTATATTTGCAAAGGTTGGCAGTGCACTTGTTGTGTAGTGGTACATGCCATTACTCTCCCGACTGCCATACAAGAAGAATATTTGCACTCCACGAGACCACAATGTGCATGACGTTCTGTTGTACAAGTTAACACAGGAGACAACTTGTCAGCTGCATGTGAGCAACTTACCTTTGTGAATAAAACCAGTGATTCTGAAGGGACCTTTTACCTACAGGTATGTATGTCTGAAGTATGAGTGGGGATCAGCCCTCTTGTTTACATAGCTGAGAGCCTGGTGATCTGGTGATCCAGTGAGTTCGCGTGGGGGCATTGACAGAAATGTGTATAGGTTGGGTTTGATGTGATCAGTTAGGTTCTGATTGGGTGAACGCGTGCAGAGGTGTGGCCATGTGAGACTTAAGTGTGCATGTTGCCAGAGATTCTGTGAGTGAGGAAGGGCTATGTCAGAAAGAAGACCCAATATTCTGGACTTGGGTCTGGCAAACACAGAGTATGACCAGGGGGAAAGCAAAGTGAAGCTTGGGAAGCCTGGTGAGGGTGCATGCTTGTAGGGGAAGGGACAGAACCCGTGAAAACCTAGGGACTGGACATGTCAACAGTAGGTTCATCCTGAACCGCATGTGGGCAGGTTCCACTCTGCCTTCGTGGTCCATGGCCCTCTGTGCAGGACCATGTTGGAGATGAAGAGGAGCCGTCCAAAACCTAGATCGATGAGTATCCTCCATAACCATGAGTGTGGCGCCATTTAGGAGGAAAGGGATGCCCTAGTTCCTAGGTAAGAGTATGAGACTTCAAGTCCCTCATGAACAGGGTAAGGAGGGCTGCGACTGCCAGAGGCACAGTTGAGGTGTGAGACCTATGTATGTAGCCCAATAAATCAGGCAGTGCTTAATTTGAGCCAGTGGTTGCAGGTAGGGCCATCCGGCCAGTGGCAGCCCCTCCGCTAAGGTGGAGGAGCATCGCCCCACTGCTCAAAGGGCAAAATAAAATGATAATGTAACGTTATTATCATTTTATTTTTCCTATTGCAGTCAGGGTTGGGGCTGGCCAGAGCAGGGGGAGGAGTGTTTTGCACTCCCTAAGTGCTCATGACTGTTTAGCCGGCCCTCTTGGGCCAGCCAAACAGTCATGCGCACTTTGCATGTTCCCTACCAGGCTTCATTACACAGCCTGGTGACGAACATGCACAGGCTCCCTGCCCCCGTCTGAGTGCCGCACCATAGTGCTCAGACCAATCACAGCACTGCATTGCAGCGTTGTGATTGGCTCAGGGGAGCCTGTGCTTCCTGCTGCTGGCCGGGACAGGAAGTAGGAAGATGAAGAGGACGAGGACGGAGGAGAGGCGGTGGACGGCCTTTCCAGGTAAGTCCTTTTTTTCCATTCACTCCCCCCCTTGCTACACCCACCTTTTACCCTCCACTACCCTGGTCCGGGAGCAGCTGCTACTGCATACAGCACTCATCTTTGGGAACCAGGACTTATTTTTATCATCAGACTTAGACACACAACAGGTGAGAGAAAGGCAGACAAGGAAAAGGAAAAGACGGATAAACAGCAACAAATGGAGAAAGCAGGGATGAAAAAGAACCTGCAAGAGTGAGATAAAGAGACAGGAAGTGTCAGGTGGTGGATGAGAACATGAGATGGAATCAAGAATAGAATTTTGTTTTGTAGAAATCCCAGCATTCGGCAGTGCTGGTTGTTTGTCTCTAAAAAAACTTTAGCCTTCAGTACTTATTATGTTACAAATTAAGCCCGGGCTATGGTGATGACATCCTTATTTACAATACATAAATGAAGTTTATTAGACCTTACAGTCCATCTAAACGATTATATCAAAAGCCACATACACTTATGACAATTTACAAGTAAAAATAATTTATAACCTCACAGCTTTTAAAGTTACTTACCTGAATCCCGCCAAATTCCATTATCTCTTCGTAAGGCACCCATGAACAGGGGTTTGTTGACAATAAAAATATAATCTTCCTCTTGATTAACCACGTCTGAGTCTTTATCCTACAGGAATGCTGTGGTTCCTGAACCAGAACAACCAGGAGGAGGCATGGGTGTTTATTCTACTAGAGTATGGGATTTGTTTTGGGAGTATTTACAGAAAGTCCTGTCTAGATACATTAATCCATCACATGGGCTATGTACTCAGGCATCATTGAGCCCTCTACTGTTCAGGTCAGGGCCAGAAGTCCTCCTGTTAAGCTCTATAAGTGTGTGGGTGTTTATTCTACTAGAGTATGGGATTTGTTTTGGGAGTATTTACAGAAAGTCCTGTCTAGATACATGAATCCATCACATGGGCTATGTACTCAGGCATCATTGAGCCCTCTACTGTTCAGGTCAGGGCCAGAAGTCCTCCTGTTAAGCTCTATAAGTGGGTGGGTGTTTATTGACAGGGAAACAGAGGTACACATCACTGCAACATTGTCTCTAAGGCACAAGGTTCCATCCTCGAAGTCAGATAAACATCACATTCTGACTTATTGACGGAAAGTTCCAACAAATCACAAGTGCACAAATTCTTCTCAAGGGTTCACCGTTAAACATTTAAAAAGTATACATTTAATTTGATACGAGTCGCATTGTGTGACCTACTTGGTCGTTTGTTGCCTCATATGATAAGAGCGTGGAGCTCACTTCAGAACTTACTTCTATGTATGACTTCACCGCAATAAAAACAAGCATTGGTAAAAGCTTTAGGTTTCACATATGTGATTAATAATAAGCAGTGCAGTTTTTTGTTGTAAGTTGTAGCTTGCTAAGTAGTTGTACAATATAAGTTACAGAAAGTGTGTTAAAGTGTTAGGACTTGTTTATGTACAAAAAGGCAATATATTGTGCTGTTACTAGTGGTATAGTGCGGGTAAGTAATAGCAACATTTTGAAAAATGAAATGAAAGAGGGAAATAATAGAATTAATTGACGTAATAGCATTAATATGTGTTTAGAGGAGTTCTGACAACTTTTGGTCCCGGTGCCACTGCACCTGCTGCATCATTCAAATCATTCCCCTAGTGCCTGCAAGCTAACTGCATTTGTGACTGCCTGTTTAGTAGTAAAATATAGCAATATTTGGTGTTTAGAGGAGTTATGACAACTTTTGGCCTCGGTGTCACTGCACCTGCTGCACCATTCAAATCATGACCCTATTGCCTGTAAGATAACTGCTTTTGTGACTGCCTGTGTAGTAGTAAAGTACTGCAATATTTGGTGTTTAGAGGAGTCCCTAGAGCTTTGGGCCCCGGTGTCACTGCAGCTGCTGCACCATTGAAATAATGACCCTGTTGCCTGCAAGGTAACTGCACTTGTGACTACTTATTTAGTAGTTAAATATTGCAACATTTGGTGTTTGGAGGAGTTCTGACAACTTTTGACCCTGGTGCCACTGCAATCACTGAAAACATGGCCCTAGTGCCTGCTAGATAACTGCACTTGTGATTGCTTGTTTAGTAGTAAAATTTAGCAATATTCTGCGTTTAGTAGGGTATCTAAAGCCTTTGGCCCCGGTGCCACTGCACCTGCTGCACCATTCAAAGCAAGCCCCTTTTAACTGCAAGATATCTGCAATTGTGTCTGCCTGTATAGTAGTAAAATATAGCAATATTAGGTGTTTAGAGGCGTTCTGACAACTTTTGGGCCTGGTGCCACTGCACCTGCTGCACCATTCAAATCATGACCATGTTGCCTGCAAGGTAACTGCTCTTGTGAATGCCTATGTAGTAGTAAAATACAGCAATATTGGGAGTTTAGTGGGGTGCCTAGAGCTTTTGGTCCTGGTGCTGCTGCACCTGCTGCACCATTCAAATCATGACCCTATTGCCTGTAGATAACGCACTTGTGACTGTCTTGTTTAGTAGTAAAATTTAGCTGGGTAAAGTTTAGTGGGTCCCTAGAGCTTTTGGCCCCAGTGCCATGGCACATGCTGCACCATTCAAATCAAGTCCCTTTTAACTTCAAGGTAACTGCAATTGTGTGCCTGCCTGTTTAGTAGTCAAATATAGCAATATTATGAGTTTAGAGGAGTTCTGACAACTTTATTGCCTGGTGCTACTGCACCTGCTGCACCATCCAAATCATGATCCTGTTGTCTGCAAGGCAAATGCACTTGTGGTTGCCTGTTTAGGAATAAAATATAGGAATATTAGGGGCCAGATGTAGGAAGCCAAATAGCGAGCACAAACGCTGAAATTCGCAGAATTTCAGCGTTTGCGATCGCTATTTGGCTGCGAGCAATGTAGGTAAGTTCAAACCTACTCGCAAAATAAGGAATCGCCTCTTGGCCCATAGGAATGAATGGGATGGTATTCCTTGATTGCGAATCGCAATTTGCGATTCGCAATTAAGGAATCGCAAATATTTTTGCGATTCCTACCTACATTCAATTTTGCGAGTCCTTAATAGCGATTCGGTATTAGGGACTCGCAAAATTGAATTTACCTACATCTGGCCCTAGGTGTTTAGTGGGTGTCTGGAGCTTTTGGTCCTGGTGGCACTGCACCTGCTGCACTATTGAAATCATGACCCTAGTGCTTGCTAGATAACTGTGCTTATGACTGCCTGTTTAGTTGTAAAATATACCAATATTAAGTGTTTAGAGATGTTCTGGCAACTTTTGACCCCGGTGCTACTGCGCCTGCTGCACCATTCAAATCATGACCCTGTTGTCTACAAGGTAACTGCACTTGTGGCTGCCTGTTTAGTAGTAAAATGTAGCATAGCTCTTGTATATCATCTTTATTTTTAACGTGCAAAGTTTATTACAACATTTTGAACTTGATCATAATGACCAAATAGATTAAGTTGAAAAAATCAATCCGATAATGCCTACAAAGTGCAAAGAAAGGTACTGAGGTATGAATAAGAAATGCCACAAATGTTCTAAGGCTAAAGCATCTGCTTTACACAACTAAGCAAGCATTCCAGCAAACTGTTAGTAGCTGTCTGCCTTTTCCATGGGAAGAGATCTTATCTTGACAGTGAATGGGGCTTAAACAGAGTGAACAGCTTTAGTAGAAGTATCGTAAATGTGTGCAGCTGGGTAAATTAACAAAAAAGTTCCACACAAAAGCAAATGAACACAGTAATTCGGCATCAGGAACTGATAAGAGCCCCCTTTTAAGATATATTAAATACAAGAGATTTCACAAGCACAGCGCAAGCACTGTGCAGGCGAAATCTAAAAAGCAGATTTTTATGCTGTATCTTACCACAGTGCACAATAAACCCTGATACTAGACTTAGGAGCCCTGCACCTGTCTCTATAATGGCCAGCGCTCTCCTGTGTACTTTCATGCCTCGCTCTGGAAAAAAACTTTAAAGTTAAAGATTAGGGTTCTCGTATGTCCATTGCTACATTAGAGACAATAAGGTTTGTTTTCAGTACAGGTGCCTGTGTGAACTAAGTCTACATGTATGTGGGTGAGTGTAGTGAAAGAAGACATAGGTGTCTTGGTCTGCCTCTCTTATTACACTTGTAAGTCACACTTTTTTGTGTGCTGCGTTCTGTTGTGTGTTACGGTATGAATGCAATTGCAAAACAACCCAACAGCCAGGCTGATAGTCCTTTAGTAAGTGAAGCAATTGGGAGGGGAAAGCCAGGTTTGGGGGGCTCGCTGAGGAAAGGAAAACAAGCATTTGCAATGCAATAGGTCTCGCATTTGCGAGAGTTAGAGCTATTGGTGTTGTAAATGACAATGTTTTTTTACCTATGTGTTTTCTTTTGTAGTGTAGTGAATGTATGTGGTGTGGAGTGGAATTATATGGGTTGTATTGGAATTGTTAGTTGTGGAATTGTGTGGGGTGGAATTGTGTGTTATGTAGTGTATTTGTGTAGTGCAATTATGTGGCATGGTGAATAGATGGGGGGAGAGCTGCAGAGAATAGCTAGAAAAGAAGAAAGAAAGGGATGGGTAGTCTGTGCACAAAGCGGTGAATGAACTTGAGACACAGGAACATAAGCAGTGTGTGAGAAAGAGAGAAAGAAGGGTGGAGCAGGCCACAGATTCATAAAGATGGAGCTTTTGTGTATCCAGAAGAAACCCTAAGAAAAGGAGGAGAGCGTGGGTTTGAGGGACGGAAACTTTGAAAAGGTAAGGGAAAGAAAATGTGTTTGAATACCTGAAGTGAACCGATAAGAGAGAGATGAGAAGAGTGCGTGAGAGAGCGAGAGAGAGGTGTGAGAGAGAGTACGAGAGAGAAAGACGAGTGGGAGGGTCACCCAGAAGGGGGGGGAGGCAAGAGATGAACCAGTGTACAGCGTGAGGTGTTATAGGAAGGTGGCATGTGTGGGAAGGCAGTATAGAGAGGAGAGAGGTAGTGTGAGTGAGGGATAAGAGGGGGCAGTGGCATTGCAAGATAAATGTGTAGTGGTAGTGTGAGAGAGATGAGAGGGGCAGTGAGTGTGTGGGGAAGAGATGACAGGGTTGGTAGATGTATAAGGGAGAGATATGTTGTATTGGAATTTTTTGTTGTGAAATTGTGTGGTGTGTAATTATGTGGAAAGTAGTTAAATGGTATTGAGTTTTTTTGGAATTATGTAGAGTGTGAATGTGTGTTATGGACTTAAATATATATAATCATATTGTGTGTTGTGGAGTGGCTTGTTGTGGAGGTAATATATGTGGGGTGCTGTTAAATTTCGTGGCATGATGTGGAAATTTGTGGTGTGTATTGGAGGTATGTGGTGTGTTGTGGAAATGTGTTGTGTATTTGAAATGTGTGGTTTGGTGTGAAATTATATGGTGTGCATTGTAAATGTGTGGAGTTGAATTGTGAGGTGTGGAATTGAGTGGCGTTGAGTGAAATTATGCTTATTTGAAGTGTGTGTCATGGTGTGGAGTGCATTTATATGGATTGCTGGTATGTGGCATACAGTGTGTTTATGTGAGGTGTATTTGTGTTGTATTAAGCAGAGTTTAATTATGTATAGTGTAATTTTGTGGTGCTTAGCGGTATAATGTTGAGTGTAATTATGTTGTGTGGTGCAGACATGTGTGGCATTGAATTGTGTGGAATTATGTGGCATGGTTTGTAGTGGTAATATGTGGCATGGTGTGGGGTTGTATTATATGGTGTGGAATTATGCGGCATGTTGTGAAGTGGAATTTTTTTTGTGGAGTGTAATTATGTATTTTGGAATTGAGTGGATCTATGTGCAGCATAAATATGTTGCGTGAAATGTTGGTTGGAGTGTAATGAAGGAAGTGGGTATTAGTAACTGGTGACGAACGACTATCACCAAATGCACACATCTATAGTGACTTCAAAGCTTCACCATCACCAAAGCTGCCCAAAACGCCTTCAAAACTTTAACTAAACCGCCTGGTGTAAAAAGTAGACAATAAACTATATATGGACCAAAAGTATGGTGGAACAGCACCAGTAGGAGATGTTACATTTATTCCATGCTTGCAGCTATCTCTAGATGCAGTATATAAATTATAAAACAAACACTTTCAGGCCAAAGCTTAAGGCCGCCCAAACATTCCGTAGTGTTTGCCTCAGAACGTTATGACCCATGACTTCAAGGGGGTGTGTATAGGGTGCTTTTATGTGTCTGCACATGGAACAATGAAGGAAGTAGTTATTAGTAACTGGTGACGATCGACTGTCACCAAATGCACACATCCATAGGCCTTCAAAGCTTCACCGTCACCAAAGCTGCCCATCTATAGCACCTTCAAAAATGTAAAAAAAAGCGCCTGGTGTGACAAATAAAGAATAGACTATATAGAGACCAAAACACTGGCGAGCACCAGTGGAAGATGTAAAATGTATTGGATACTTCCAGCTATCTGTAAAGCGACGCATTATACAAATAATAAAGCAAACACTTTCAGGCCAAAGATTAAAGTTGTGCAAGCATTCCGTAGCGTTTAACTGATAACGTTGTGACCCAGGACTTCAAGGGGTGTGTATAAAGCGCCTTTGTCTCTGCACATGGAATAATGAAAAGGAAGTGGGTATTAGTAACTGGTGAGAAGCAACTGTCACCAAATGCACACATCTATAGCGCCTTCAAAGCGTCACCGTCACCAAAGCTGCCCAAAACGTCTTCAAAATGTAACTAAAGCGTCTGCTGTAAAAAATAAACGATAAACTATATACGGACCAAAAGGATGGTGGAGCAGCACCAGTAGGAGATATTACATTTATCCCATGCTTGCAGCTATCTCTAAAAAAATGCAGTATGTAAATGATAAAACAAACACTTTCAGGACAAAGCTTAAGCCTGCCCAAACATTCTGTAGTGTTTGCTCATAACGTTTTGATATCAGGATATCAAGGGGGTGTGTTTAGGGTACTTTTGTGTGTCCCACATGGGATAATGAAGAAAGTGGCTTTTAGTAACTGGTGACGAACGACTGTCCCCGAGGCTGTACACTCATAGCGCCTTCAAAGCTTCACCTAACTAAAGCTGCCATCTATAGCGCCTTCAAAATTATAAGTGCCTGGAGTGAAAAATCAAAATAGCCTATATAAGGGCTAAAAGAATTTTTTAGGTAGCACCAGTGGGAGATGTTACATTTATTCAATGCTTCCAGCTAGCTCTAAAACAATGCACTATATAAATTATAAAGAGAACACTTTCAGGCCAAAGATTCTTTTAGTCTCAATTTTTTTTTCCAAAAAGGACATTAAACAAATCGTTTCAAAAGCTTTAATAAACTAATTTTATGCGTGATCTATCAAGAGAAGAAGACAAGTGATTTAAATCTATGTGGACCCCTTTTAGGCCACAGCAGTTTGAAGTGCCCTAGCGACAAATTCATCGTAACATAGTGCCCCAGTGAAGCCACAAAAATAAATGAGTGAGGCAACTCAGATTAAAACAGTGTTAAAACAAATTTAAAACATAAAAAACTGTAAACATTGTTTGTGTGATATATAAAGGTATCTAAAAATATCTTCTTGTGACTGCACAATTTCAATCCGTTGTCGTGTGTTAAGCTCATAACTTGGGTGGGGTGTGGCCACCCACACACAAACATCAGTAGTACATGAGTGCGTGTACAGGGGGTACGGAGCAGCACTCAAGACACTTGTACAATAGTCCACACAAATATACACACACACAATTTTTGCAAGTGTACGCGTAGATTAGTATGTGCAACTGTTACAGTGCCTTTACATTACATGTGCAATGGGTCACTTAAGTCATATTGTAATTATATCAGACATTTTAATAATTGCATTATTTATAACATATCACACAGTGTCTACAAGTACCAGCGCTATTAAAAAAATTGCTCACTGAGCGGCAACATGGATATATGTTTCTTATGAACGTGTAGACATTAACTAGTTTGTCAGTAAAGTTACATTTCCATGCGCTACATATTGAAAATGAAAAAAGCGCTTTTAAAGTAAAAAACATAAAAAGCCATGCTGCCCTTATCATAACAAAAAGGAGCACACCCGAAAGGTTACTTCTATAACAAGCATTGGCATAGCCAACAGGTCTCGCCTTTGGGACCTTATAAGTGTTTAGCCATGCAACACTTGATGTTGTTGCACCAAGGATATTGTGCTGGATAACTAAACACTTGTAAGGTCCCAAAGGCGAGACCTATTGGCTATGCCAATGCTTGCAGTCATTCTACATAGAGTTGGCACTGATGAAATTGGACCAATTCTGTAGGAAAAGCAGAAGGAAAATCTCATCTATTCAACATGAACAATAAGCGAGACAGTTTCCGCAGACAGCAGTAGCCTGGGGCTTGTGGGAAATATCAAAGATAGGGTTCTAGGCGGACAAATTTGGTAAGGGGGTTCCTTATGCCCTAGGAAGATCAAATGTTTTTTTCACATTATTCCTCCGACGTCTGCCATCAAATTCTGGATTCTAACCAAGCAGTCTTGTAGGGGTGCAAAGGAGAATGGACCTGAAACACTTTCATTTGGAATTGTGTGCTATCAGCATGAGTCCATTTACACAGGAAGCCCTTCTAGAGATCAAATAAAGAAGACTGGTATACATCAAATAGCACCCAGCAGTGAACCTTGCTAGGCCATCATAAAGACATTAGTGATTGGCTGAATGAAAGACGCCTCTCCAGACAACATGTGACGTCAGTACTTCTTCGAACCCTTGCAGGGCCCATATCCTTTTCCACCATGGCCGACTGTTCAGCAGCTAAAAACCATGAAAAGCCATGAAGAAAATTCACCTGACCGCACTTTCTCTGTCCACCCCCCAACAGCAGTTTGTCAAAGAGTGTAAGGGGGCTGTCTTGTACCCCTCCCTACCTTTACAGAAGCGGGACTGGAAAGCTCCCAGCCCTGAGATTCTAAGATAACAACAGGAGCACAAACTTTACATTTTGGAGGAGATGGTTCTGGCGTGAAAAGAGAAGGGCCGTCCCTGCTCACAACCTCCTGCTTTCGTGACAAAATTCGCCAGTTTGGAGGGGGACCTCCCACATATTCTTAACTTGTAGATTAAGTAACAAGGAAAACAAGCATTGGCATAGCCAATAGGTCTCGCCTTTGGGACCTTATAAGTGTTTAGCCATGCAACAGTTGATGTTGTTGCACCAAGGATATTGTGCTGGATAACTAAACACTTATAAGGTCCCAAAGGAGAGACCTATTGGCTATGCCAATGCTTGTCACTGCCCCCCGAAAAACAAATACAGAGGCAGTGCCCAGACACCTCACAAATACAGACAGCACTGGCGCACGTGGCATAGACCCCCCACCCCACAAACACAGAGGCAGTACAGGTGGACATGGCATCGCCCCCCACAACCTCTTGAAAAACAAATACAGAGACAGCACTGGCGCACGTGGCATAAACACATTCAGGCATACAGACAGACACACACACTGGCACACAGACATACGCACTCTGACAGACACACAGTGGCACAGTTGCGCGCAAACACGAACATATATAAACAACCATATAGGAAGACACATACACAAAAACAAACGCACACACAGATGGGAACACAAGCAGACACAATGAATGCGGACACACTGATAGAGGCAAACACAGAGGGACACACAGGCAAACACAATGAAGGCGGACACACTGATAGAGAGACACACAGGAGTAAGCGAGCGCTGCTGGGAGGGGAGCAGAGGGGGGTGCAGGCAGATGGGACAGTCAGCATGCTGAGAGTGAGTAGAGAACAGTCTCGGAACTGGACGGCAGCAGAAGGGGAGGGGGTAGCAGAAATAAAGAGCAGGCTGCATTACAGGTAGAAGGGGGAGACTCGGGCTGCAGTCCGGAAGGGGCAGAAGAAACAGAGAGAACGCCTGAGGGGCCAGGATATAGGGGCAGAGCCGGGCTCCTGACGCTCCACGGCTTGTCAGTGAGGTACAGCTGGAGTCGAAGTATTTCAGGGCCTCATGGCTGACCATAGAGCTGGAATGGGAAGTATGTTACCAGGCAGACGACCGGAGCAGTTCGAATTTATGGCTACATTTCAAAAAGGTAAGCGCCCTGTTTATATGGCGTCCCCAGCCCACAGCACACCCTATGCTTAGTACATTAATATCCACTACAGATAGATGGCTGTATACCCCTCTTGCCACTCTATCATTTTGCTCTCCCAGATACAATTTGTACCATTGATAGCTTAAGTTCCCGGCTCCCCAGTATGTGTATTGGTTGCTTACAGCATTCAGCAACCTCGCTTAACATACAGGCCCCACTAAAAGCGCGCTCACACTTAAGGAAATCATTAAGACATTAGAGACTGAACTATATTGTTTAATGTTTACCGCTGCCTTCACGCAATACAAACTGTCAGTCATCACACCATATTGATCTAGCGCCTTACATATGTGGCGGGCCGCCCTCGCAGTGCACCTTAGAGCGTACATACCATGTTACCATCACGATAATAAAGATGTAAGGCGGCACCCATGCCTGGCACACATCTTCACAAGCTACAATGCCCTGCAGTCCACACACGCAGTGAAAATCGACATCTGTCACCCCCGCACGGGTAATTAACTTAGGCAATTTCCTGCCCTTCGCATACCACAGCGCGCCAAGTACACACCGCCCCTTAGACCTATCTAGGAGAATGGATTTGAGCTGGGTTGTCATTAATTTGTTGACATTATCCCACAGAGTAATACCATTTCCGTGGCACGATTGGTCCCGCGGTCGGCACAATTAAGTTGAAGACTCTGCTCCTGCACCACTACACTAAGTGGTAAGCCTGCTTGCATGTGTTTAATACTATTGTGGTCAATTATTCTTAGATGCTTTACCCATCACTTACACGCCTCATGCTCACCATTACAGGAGGTCATGTACTTCTGCCTTTCATCGCGATTGAGCAACCCATGATTAAGACCGTTTGTCAGCCCTTCTCGTCTCTCATACGGGGGTAAGATAACCAGTTTCTTGACAACTCATAGTTCGCGAATACCTCAAAAGTCAACCTGCAGCTCACTGATCATAACCTTTTTGTATTATCACATGTGCAGCACCCGACCGGGTCCCCGTGTGAGTATCCCCTTCTTCTTTCTCACCTTACCGGTGTCTCACTTTTTCACTGTCTCACGAGGCTGTACATTCGCCATCAGGTACTTAATATTCCACCTAAGTCCTTCCCATTTAAGGATCCCAGCTGACATTTTCTAAGCATACGCTTTCTTCTTTCTTTTTCTGATCATTAGATTGTCCCCATATCCCTTGGTCCTGAGGAGACCCTACACTGTAAAAGGGTCGAAACGCCGTCGACTGTATTTGAAAGCGAACCACTTTAACAGCTCTGACTATTGTACACAGAAGCTGGAATCATTAATAAGTTACTCTTTGGTCGCCTTTTTCAAAAAAATTGTGGAAACCAAGCTGTACACATTACATGTTTTTTCACTGTTTGTTTTATGGTTCCATTTCACTTGGGGACACAAAAGCACTATTGTTTTCTCTTGGTCTGTGTTTTTATTGATTTGAATTGTACAAATTGGATAAAAAGAATTATTGTGAACATAAAGTCTGCAAGGCCCTCTTTCTTTCTGACATCACTTCTAACCCGTTTTTTGATTGCGATTGTGCATTTGATTATTACTATAGATTAACCTAACTTTCCGCTGGAACCGTTGTTTTTGATACATATGACATACCCTGGTTCCTAGTGAGTAGGGTCCCCCTTGTTCTTGGTTTCGCGGAATGGGAAGTAAAGCAGGGCCTCTCAGCTGGGGATAAACCTGGAATGGAAGTGTGCACGGCCTCTCAGCTGATCGGGAAGCAATGCAGAGCCTTTCCGCAGGACGACGACCTGGAAAGGGAAGTGGTGCAGGGCCTCTCAGAGAGGGGACAGAGGGCGGTGCAGGGCCTCTCAGAGAGGGGACAGAGGGCGGTGGTCTGCAACTCCGTGGAAAGCTCGGGGTCCTAAATACCCCCAGAGACCGAGAGGCGGAGGCCGTTAAGTTTCAGGCACAGCAAAAACAATAAGTTTGCTGGAGGAAAGGGAGAGAGTCCCTGTGCCGATGGTAGCTACACATGGTGTCTACGAATAGGGTGTTTCAGGTAACTTATAAAACGAAATCTGCTATTTGGGAAGGATGTTGGTTAAAAGTGTGTGACGCGGACAATGCGTATAGCAATTAGCGGTATACAGTGTAAGCAGGGGGCTTCGTGCACACCTCGTGCAGCACAGGGTTGTGATTGAATGTAGCATACATCGAGAAGAACAGTTAAACTGTGAGGGTATTGTATGCAAACATATGTAGAACGTAGCACTGCATAGATTGTGTATCAGTGACTCTGGAGCTCAGGCACTGCCTTGGTGACGTCACAGAGGCTCCGCCCCCTACCGGGCAGAAGTGCGATGCAGAAATAAACACAGCTTTAGGGGTGGCGTGAGCTATTCTCACCTTTCGATGCAGCCTTTGCCTGTTGCTGGTTCCGTGACGGTGCAGTGCTCTCTGTGCCCCCAGCCTCTCCCTGCTGCTCGCAGCCTCCGCCGCTCCTATCCACTCAGCGCCAGTTTGGATGGGAAGAGTTGCACGCACTGACTCTGGAGCTCAGGCACTGCCTTGGTGATGTCACAGAGGCTCCGCCCCCTCCCGGGCAGAAGTGCGATGCAGAAATAAACACGGCCGGCCAGATGGCCCCCATAAATCACAAGACAGCAATAAAAAAGACGAGCGCGGCAGCGTGCTGAGCTGACCACATGCTCGTGCATCGTGCCTGAAACGTGCGGGTAACCGCACGGAAAAGGCCATTGTGCACGAGCGTGTGGTCAGCTTTGAAAAGCCCCTTACATAAAGTCTCGCAGAGCAGCGCTTGCGTGCTACTCGAGG
Source organism: Calotriton arnoldi (assembly GCA_963921515.1). NCBI lineage: Eukaryota > Metazoa > Chordata > Amphibia > Caudata > Salamandridae > Calotriton > Calotriton arnoldi. The sequence continues at coordinate 89,777 of CAWUFW010012172.1, read as the reverse complement.
CTCGACCTAAAAAAACAGGCCACCGACTCATTAACCCTAACAAAATCCCACGCTGGAAAGTGCTGGAGGGGGAGATAAATTTAAAAGCTCTATTTGTCCAACAATAATTGTGATATGTTTGAAAAGAGTGCACCATGGTGGGTGATTCAGTGATCGTTCTCCACCTTTTTTTTATTAGCGCACCGAGGCGCCAACTTACTGATTAAATATAGACTGTGCCAAACCACAAATAAATTCAATTCAATTCAAATCATCTTTATTTGATCAAAGTTTATCATGATCATAAAAGAATAGAATAAAATACATAAAAATGCCAAGTTCATAATATTCCATTAAAAATCATTCAATTGATACTCACAGTTAAATTGCAATAACGTTAAAACAATGATTTACAATTAAAATCGCAGGTCAGGATCTTATTGCCCCACCCCCTTTCCTTCTCTTCAAACATGCCAATAAGTAAGAGGCCATTGAAAAACAAACATAGGAATCTGGTAATGATTTTAGAAAGTATAGGGCCACTCGACACTGCGTAAACCTTGCTTTCTTTAGAATCGGCAGTAAATATTCTTTCCTTTCCTTCTTGTATAATGAACAGAACAGGATTAAATGCAACTCGGATTGAGTTGATGCGTTGTCACATGGGCAAACGCTCAAGTCCTTGGTCCTAAAAGTGTTCTCCGGATAACCTAGCATACACGTTATCAAATTCGTTCTAAACCTTAATAAAATATACCTGTGTTGTGGAATATTAGCTATTGATAGATACGAGAATCCTACATTTAATAACGGAGGGGTTCCTTGATATAACCGCATAGCTTGTTTTCCCTTCTCATCTTCCTCCCTCTTATATTCCGCCAACCGGGAGAACCTGTTAGTTATATACTCTTTGGAGCACCTCTTGCACGTTTGCAAAGTCTTAAAAAGTTCCAGGAGCCCAATTTCTCTAAAGGTCTGCTCCACGTAGGTCAGCCACTTGGAACTCTTCCATTGATCCATATCGAGGCAATTCTTAAGTATTAACTGTGTAAGAGGAATAGATTCCCTCCTCCATACTGAGTGCCACAGAAGTAACGGGGCCAATTTAATCTGCTCAGTAATGTAAGGGGTCTCTAACTCCTTGTGTAATATAGAGTTTGTAAAAGAAGGGGGGAGACCAACTACAGATTTAAAATATTTATTCTCAACTGTCTGCAGTATCGAAGTGTTTGCCATACCCCACACCCCTGCTCCATAAGTTACAGCAGCTTTTACCTGAGCTTGGTAAATATTCTTAATAGTGGGCAGAGGCTTCGCCCCCAATTTTTTAGAAAATAATTTCAGGGCGCTAATACCCCTCTCCATAGCCCTCCTCCTTCCTTCCACTAATTTGTTCCATGTAAGGTCTTTATCAAAAGCAACCCTAAATAAGGGAAGGATTCTACTACCTCGATTTTGTGACCTTCCGCACGAAAACTAGGGGTTTTATCTCTCTTAGCAGCCCCAGCCACAATTACAAATGATTTAGTGTAATTTACTTTCATCCGTAGCATGCCCATGAAGGAGACATACGTCGCAATCAATTTCTGCAGGCCCACCCCCGTCCTTGCAATCAATACAGCGTCATCTGCATACGCCAATATTGGGGTCCTTAAGTTACCAAATCTCGGGATGTCCTCAGTGGCCACTAGAAGTTCTTCTTCTACACCATTAGTGTACAAAGAAAACAGAAACGGGGCTAAAACGCATCCCTGGCGTACTCCCCTTCCAATTTTAAATTGGCGCGTGCAATCACCAGATTTTGTGTAGCGTACTGTAGCGGATGCATTAGAGTATGACTGACGGATGAAATTTAAAATAGCCGGGTCTACCCCCATCCTCTGCATTATGCCCCACAGCTTCTCATGGACCACGCAGTCAAAGGCTGCGCTCAGGTCCATGAACCCCAAATATAATTTGCCTTTCATTATCACTGTATATTTCTCTATTATCAAGGCTAAGTTTAGGGCTTGGTCTACATTGCCCCTCCCCTTCTGAAAACCATATTGGGCTTGGATGAGAATGTTATTATTCCTAGCCCAATCTTCCAGCCTTGACAGTAGTTGTCGACCCATTAACTTTGAGGTTGTATCTAACAGGGAAATTGGTCTGTAGTTATTCGGATTTGATCTATCTCCCTTTTTGTGTATCGGGACGATCACTCCCGAAGACCATGATAACGGGGGACCGACCCTAGCAATACTATTCATAACATTTGTCAACAGTGGTACCCATAAATCTAGGCTTTCTCGAAAAATATCGATTGGAACACCGTCTGGGCGCTTTCCCCAAACTACACGCCTCTAGCCCCTTCCTGAGCTCACAGCAAGAGAAACTTATGGGTTCGCTTACCGTGTCCAATAGTGGCCCTGCGTGAATTCTTTCGGTATCTGTGCCACGGAAAATCTCCCCAAAATGGAGAACCCAGGCATCCTCTCCCACATTTACATCCAGAGAGGGGTCGGTTGGTGATTTAAAGTATGGGGCATTAATCAGACCCCAAAACTCACTGCCATTCCCTGTTTGGGCTGCTTTTTCTAGATCTGCCCATAATTCCTCCTTGATCTCCCTCTCTCTCTTTTTCCTTACCTCCTTGTACTCAGCCTGCAAGGTTTTTATATGGGCCGGGTCTCGCGGTTTCACCTTAAGTTCTCTGTGCAAAGCTGCCTTAGCCTTTGTACAAGCGCTATCAAACCATCCCTCCTTGCCTTCTTGGGGACTAGTTTTCCCCCTGGTCGTTAAAGCCGTTTTAATATTTCCCAGAATTCCACTAAAGGCCTCAACTACAGCTAAAGGAGGGCCTTCTGAGTTCAAAAATACATCGATTTCAACCTGTGAGCGGGAGACTACCTCCTGGATAGTCTTACTTTTATCTATCTTTCCCCACTTCAGCTGAACCCCATTTCTTCTTGCAACTACTGGCGTCCCCACATTTCCCATGCCCTGTTTCAATTGGAGCACACACTTCAGCTCCAAAGATACCATGGTGTGATCACCATAGATATTAAAATATTAGCTTATCTTACACACCCTACGGGTTAAAGCTGGACGTAAAATGATATAGTCAAGCGTTGTCTCTACCCCATTCCTCCTAAATGTTTTTGCTATATGGCCCGTATCAGGGGTAACTTGACATACCATTTCCAAGTTTAAATCTATTAACATCTCATTTAATCTGTCCCCATACTCATTGTGGGAAAAATGGTAAGTTGCATTCCCTCCTAAATCATCTACACCACATATCGCAAATGCACCATTTTTACAGGGGTGTATGTTAAAATCCCCCATCCATAGTATATCAATGGTTGCCCTTTTATTTTTATGTAATATTGTAGTGATCTCTTTCTTGATCTCGCCCACCAGCTGGTACATCAATGCCCCAAATCTATTATTATAATAGTTACCCACCAGCCATACTCCACCCTGTGATATTTCTAACATTAAGATATGGAAGTTTGGATTGTCGTTGCTCTGCATTGTTATCTTGACTGGTAGGTCATTCTGGACCAAAGTTAGTATCCCTCCTTTAGCCCTACCTGCGGGAGAAGGTACCGCTTTCATTTGAAATGATCTATAGTTGTTCACAAATACCAGATCCGTAGCCCAGGTTTCTTGAAAACATACTACCTGATAATCCTGCCACTCCCTCAGCCAATCCTTATTATACAATTTTGCGGTTACGCCTGCAACGTTCCAAGAAGCAATCTTCAAGTTGCCCCTCTCTTTCATCAAGCCCGCTAGTGGTTAGAGCGGATTTCTGTGGTCATTATTATTGTTATTATTATTCCGAGACACCTGCTCCTCCTCTGCCCTTCCCATACCTTGGGGGCCAGCATGGAGTCAATCGCACTCCTCCAAATCAGTTAGAGGTGCGAAACGGTTCTGATTTGCCAATTCTAATGAATCCCTGAAACTGTGCCTCTCCTGCCACTTCATACCCTGATCACAATTCTTCGTCCCCTGAGGGTATATTCTGTGTGGATTGGACGGTCTATAAAAGTAACCTAAGGGTAAGGGCACAATACTAGGAGTACCAAGGGGCATATGGCCTAATTGTGCAAGAATGAAACCTACTACATGTCTACTATTAAAATTAACAACCACACAATCCCCCTCCATTTGCTTCGTTGTTGGGCCCACCCATGCAACCCTTCTCGCCATGAGTATCTGATTTGCTTCAATTTCCCCCCGCACTCCAGTTTTCCTCAGATTTTGGTTCAGCCAATGGAAAGCCTTAGAGATCAACTGAGGAGAAGACTCAATTTGGTCTCTCCTTAACAGGGGGACATTTCCTAATACCAAGGCCAGGGGTGCTGCTGCGGGCGGAAGATGGAGAACTTGATCCGCCGCCCTTTCCCTGCCATTGGTCAGACATGCATCCCAGCCTAAAATTCCACCTTCTGCGTTCCTTCCCTTAACCGTTTTAAATAGGCTAGGTAGGGTACTGTCATTGTTTTCTCTATCCTTCTCCCTCTGGGCCCCTTTCGACTCCTTATTATTTATACGAGTGCCCAATATAGTGTTTTCCACATAAGGGGGCCTTGGGTTGGGGATATTAGACACTTCGTCATGCTCTTCAATGGCTGAGTTGGAAACTCCTGCCCTGTTCGTGCTTAGACTGGGGTCCACTTGTTTCATTACAGGGGCCACATTTAACCTAGGTAGGCTCTGAATGTTTATTCCTATTGCCTCAATTTTATTAGAAAAATCTAAAACATGGGCCCCGAGGTTACTTATTTTTTGCTCCATCTGGTTCAACCTTTCCGTAATGGGATTAAGGAGTGAGGAAATCAAGGACTCAAATCTAAACCAAGTTGCTTCATCGAGACCATCTTTAGCTGCCAGCATTACATTATTTGCACTGTTTACGGGGTTTAACGCACCGTGGTCTCTCCCCGCTGCCACGTCTTCCCCACCCTCTCCCAAACAACTGTTTTTATTAGATCTTGGCACCTTTGCTGCATTCACCCTTTGTGGCCCACCACCCCGTTTTCTTTTAGACCCTGTCTCCTGCTTTGAGTCCTGGGGTTTCTTCCTCGTTGTGGCCCTTGTATTAGTTCTTTGAGGGTTTGTCCTTTGAGGGGTCTCTTCGGGGTCCACCACTTCCATAGAGTGTTCTATTACACCCCCGAGGCCAAATCCTCAGATGGTATCTCCACCGGGCCCTCATCTATTCCACCACGTACGCCCGGGCAAACACTGTATGCAAAAGCCCCAAGGGATGACCTTTTTTGCGGTAAAAATTCCGCTGAAATGCGGCGCTCAGTTAACGTTATCTCGTTCTCCAGAATGTTTGTAGCCCTTATCAGAAAAGAGTCCAGGGTTCCTCCTATCCTGCCGGCCATTTGAGTGTTTGCAGATTTTGACGTGCTATTATTACTCATTCTGGACTTCAAACTCTCACACCCTCCGTTGGCCAAAACCTTCGGTAAAATTGAGTCCTCTCCTATAGGCCTATACGTCCCCTGAGACTTCAAATCAGGGCCGGCGCTAGGCATGGGCAGCGTGGGCAGCTGCCCAGGGCCTCGCACTCAGCCCACCAGCATGGGGCCCGCACCGATCGTGTGCCCTGTTGTTTCCCTGTCTCCTTGCAATTAGGGTCCATGGGAGGGGTCCCTCCCTGGGCCTCACAGGGATGGTGTCTGGAGGCCTAGGGGAGGGAGACGCTTCCTTGTCCCAATTGCAAGGAGACCCATTCAGAGACACTGCGGGAGGCCCATTGTACAGGATTTTAGCGCCCCCACAGTGTTAACTCTCAGCCCACTAGCAATTCTTACACCTATCAGGCTGAAGGTGTGAGAATTGCTTGTGGGCTGAAAGTTAAAACTGTGGGGGCGCTTAAATCCTGTACAATGGGCCTCCCGCAGTTTCTCTGACTCTGAATGGTTTCCTTGCAAGGGGTCACTTAACTAAATTAGAGGGGCCTCGCACATTCCCTTTTGGCCCAGGGCCCCGCAAATCATAGAACCGGCCCTGCTTCAAATAGTGTCAATCTTTAAAGGTGCATAAGTGAACGGCTCACTTTAGTTCTTGTTATGCCAGTTATTAAGTTATTAAGTACACCGTGAAACGAAGCAAAGTAGGCAGATAACGGCCTCTGTTTGTAGCCAATTCCCTTACCTTACTGGAGGGGTTAGAAAGTGGGCCCAGCCCAGCCTCGTCCAGGCTCCGACGGGCATGGACGGGCCCGCCCTTGGCCCGGGCTTTGCCCGGGAGCGTCCCGCGCCGCGGGATGCGAGTTGCGCTGATAAAGGCTCAGCTGACACCTCCCTCTCAGCTGACCAGTGAGTCGGTGGAGGCGGGAAACCACCGTTGCACTCTGGGACTAGTAGTCCCACCAGAGTGTGGAGGTTACGGTCGGGCACTCACGGTGACCTCAGAGTGATGCTGACCAAGTTCAGCAAGGGTCAGAGCCTCTGTTACAGAGTCCTGGGTCAATCTTCCCCCTGTAATTGCCTCGGGCGTCCCCACAAATCCAATAGTTACACACAGCCGTGAAAATAAGTTATTTCACATATTGTGAAACTCGTGCTATCTCTTCCTTGTGGAAATCGGGCGCTAAACTTAGAAACGTCAGTCAACATGTTTCACAAGAAACAGGCGGTAACCGGCTTGATTGGCACACTTAAAGTGCACCTTCACCACTGAGAAAATTAAGCGTGCTGCATGTAGTTAATAAAATATAAACGAGGTGGTGGTGGCTTTGTGTTATGATTAGATAGTAGATACTAGTGAGAGACAGGGTGGGACCGGCCTAGGGCAATCTGGCGGTGCCAGGAGAGCTGGTCTGACAGGTCGGTGGGGCCCGGTTTTTTGTCTGTCTGTTGGCTTCTTTTATGGTCTAGTGGGCCGGGTTTTACTGTTGATTACCCGAATCTTACAACAAACATTGCCTGCATGATGCCGTCTCCCATGCCTTGTAAAGCACAAAGCACGTACTTTTTTGTTTACATTTCTTAATTGGAATTTAGTCAAATTGCACCACCAGTTGTACAGAACACAATATCATTAAGTGGACAGACATATACATCCAATCCTGCATACATTGAGAAGGTCCTGGAAGCAGCATCTGCAATTGTATGGATGGTGACAGGCATGGGGGGGAGGGGGAATAGGACGCTTACCCAGGGCGACAGTAAGCACCCTGTTCCATGGAGGAGTAGCCAATGTGTACACATCATAAACAAACAAGCACTGGCAAGGCCACCATGTCATGCCTTTCGCAACTATTGGCTTTAAGAATGCCTATAAGCCATGATGCACAGCATTGGCAAGATGCTGTGCAGCATGGCAAAAAGCTAACAAAAAAAAAAAAACAGAAGTTGGAGGGACGTAGTCCCGGAAGTGTGAATGAAGGATTCAACATCAGATTTAACAACCTACTGCGCATGCCCAGAATTAGAGAATACTTATCACCGGGAAATGCGCTGACACAGAAACACAAGCCCGGGAGTGGTGCGTGCGTGCGCGCGCAGTCTTAACGGACGACGGGTGTGTGAGCTGGCAGGGATCTGTGAGGGAGCTACAAAGTGCAGGTAAGGAGCTGTTCCCCTGCAACCAGAAGTTGGAGGGACGTAGTCCCGGAAGTGTGAATGAAGGAATCAACATCAGCTTTAAGAACCTACTGCGCATGCCCAGAATTAGAGAATACTTATCACCGGGAAATGCGCTGACACAGAAACACAAACCTGGGAGTGGTGCGTGCGTGCGCGCGCAGGCTTCACTTTTCAAGCTCTGCACTCGTGCTTGTGGCGCGCCGCTGCTCGCTCCCGCAAGGTGGATGCCACCACAAGCACGAGTGTGTGCTTGAAAATGAGCAGAGCGACGGCTAAAGGCCCTCCTATGCAGCGCATGCACGCTGCGTAGGGGAGACCTAACAAAGTTTTAAAAATGCACTGACAGCTATTCAGTTTGTAACCAAGGTAAGGAGAGACTAAACGAGGTGCTGTTGATAAAAACAATGTACCAATGCACTCCGTTTTGGCGCTAAAGAAACTCTTTCAAACCTTCAAACTTGTTGACACACCCTATTCGCTTTGAAAACAAGGTAAGTGTGATCGCATTAGAATAACCTTACATACTGAAGGTAGCCTAAAGGGTGCCTAAGAAAAACATTTGACCTTTTATTCCATCTGCAGCAACATTTCTCCCTACCCCCCACAGCGAACAACAACAAATTACAGACAAGAAGTCTGGAGTGGCGAGAAAGTGTTAAATGGTCTGTAAAAGTGTTAAGGAAGGAGACAGCTATTTGTAAAGATGTGTATCATTGTTGTGACCAGCATCTGTGAATGTTGTTTGCATGGAGACGTTAAGTGATTTGCCATAAATCTAGGGATGATAAGCTACAAACTGAGACATCACGCTACTTCACAACCTGCCAAATTGTTTCTTTAATGTTTTACGCCACATTTGGAGGTTTATTTCCTACATATTGTTTTGAGGGAAGGTTTGCAACTCGGCCCTACCTGCAACCCTTCTGTGGTATTTGGGAAAATTACAGCAGTGTGTTCACGGACTGAAACTTAGAGCAGCTTTACTTGATTGTGTCAGATTTGTAGTTTTATGATTTCAATTTAAACCAGAATCGGTTGTAACCTGTTTTATATTTATCTGGTTACTTTCTGTTACTTTCTCCCTTGCTGCTCAGCCAGTGTGAATGTGATGCATGGAATGTTGGGGTGATGGTCTTGAATGGAATGTTGGGGTGCCTGGATGCTTGAGGGTGACAGTTGGAGTATGGGCTGAGCAGCAGGCAGACTGCTCCTGGTGGGGCTGCATCTCTACAACTCAACTACCTGTAACTGAACTTAATTAATATACATGAAACTACATCCTGGCTGTGGACCTCAATACTACAGATTTTTGGCGACGATTCTTGAAACGAAACTCTGCGTGCTTTTAAGAGGACTCCTAAAGCAGAAATCTCCAAAGGAAACCTACACAAGCAAGATAAAGCCTCCTTTGAAGTACAAAGCGCGCCAGCCCCACCACTGTCTTTTTCACCGGACAGCCCCAACTTGTGCTTACTTCATTGGCTACAAGGATTGTGAATTCCTGCTGTTATGACAGCTTGTGTGATCCTCAGCATGACAACTTATGTGATCCTCAGCACTCCACCAGTGTCAGTTTCACCGGACAGCCCCAGCCTGCGCGTACTTCATTTGCTACAAGGATTGGATATTCCTGCTACTGTGACAGCTTGTGAGATCTTGACCACTTGTCAACGAACAGCCCAGCCTGGACATGCTTTATGGGTTTACGTAATTCGCTTTTCCAAGTGGATAGCTCTTTACTCTTTACCAGTCTTTCTCACACTGCCCCACCCCCAGCACAACCGTGGAGCACAAGCGTGGTGTGCCCACAAGGAAATGCTGAAAAAGCCACACGAGTATGTGCACACTTCCTCTTTGTGCCTTCTCTGTTGACTTGGACGGTTTTGGGATTTTATGAACAAGTTACTTATGGACATCACTTTTGTTGTGCCCCAAGGCTCTGCCCTATCCCCCACCCTGTTCAATGTATATGTTGCCCCTTTGGCGAGAGTTATAAAAAGCCATGGTCTTTCTCTTGTATCATACGCGGACGACACCCAATTAGTGGTGTCAGTTGCGCAAAACGTGGACCTGACGGCGGAAAGGTTCCGGAACTGCCTAAGGGCTTTGATGGCCTGGATGAATTTAAACTTTTTGAAGCTAAACACGGAAAAAACTGAGGTCATAGAGTTCGGGCAAAAACCCTCTGTCTGGAGTAAACTCTGGTGGCCGCCTGAAGCCGGAACACTTCCTGTCACCGTTCTGAAGGCCAGAAATATAGGGTTTCTGGTAGATAAGGACTTAACTCTTGCCTCCCAGATTAATCAAGTGACATCGGCCTGTTTTTTCACGCTGAAAATATTACGGAAGATTCTTCCATTCATTCCACCTTCGTTAAGAAAAACGGTAGTTGGTGCGCTGGTGTTGTCCCGAATAGACTATTGTAATGCGCTATACCTAGGGGCTGGTGTTAGACAACTCTCTAAACTACAGTCTCTACAAAATGCGGCCGCACGAGTATTGCTAGAGCTACCTAAACATCACCCAACATCCGCAAGCCTAAAACGTCTCCATTGGCTACCAGTTCGCCGAAGAATAGATTTTAAGGCTCTATGCCTAGTCCATAAAGCCCTTTATGGAGGAGGGGCGTCAGCTATTCAACTTCTATTCCCAAGATATTTGCCGGTACGCTGCCTCAGGTCGGCAAACACCGGATTGGTCCTGCTCTCTACTATAAGCAGAGCTAGATGGGGCGGAAGGGGTTCTCCTACCAAGCTGCTAAGCTGTGGAACTCCCTCCCAATCCACATGAGACTGCAGTCAAGCAGGGATCTCTTTAGAAAGCTGATCAAAACATGGCTCTTCTCTAAGCTCTAGGCCCGTCAAATCTGGTGGATGGCTATTACCTCAGCGCCAAGACGCCTCGGCATTAGAGCGCTTTATAAATATCTCAGTCAGTCAGTCAGTCAGTCAGTCAGTCAGTTGTGAGATATTGGGGTTTGCAGCCAAAGCTGTTTTCTCAGCGTGTGTTTTATTGCAGAGGTTTACACAATTTTATGAGGTGCCAAGCCGTGGTACCGGCCGAAGGTATGGAACATTTTCGGTGAGGACATTATTAGTGACAAGCAGTTGTGATGTTTTTTTTAAAAAACAATAGTATTTTACACTTTGTCTTGTCACTTGTGGCAGTTCAACCGCTGCCCAACATTTTAAAATGGATGCACTAGTCAAGTAATGCACGCGCAAACTCACCTTCACCCGGTGTCGCGCGGCGTCTCTTCTGTGACGCTTCTTCAACTCTGCTGCTGCTTTTGGACGCTATGCAGAGCGGCGATGCCGATAGCCATCCGCCACAGCATCACCTGCGTGCCGCCATTTTGGGATTGGAGGCACCACGCAAATACCTGTGTTTTGAAGTGTCCGTATTATCCAACCTGTTTGGTTCGATTTCTGCCAACCACTTGTTGTACCTATACATTTTCACAGCAATTTGAAGGAGACCGGGGACGTCGATAAATCCTGTTGCTTTTTATCTCTTTACGGTCAGCTCTAATGGTACAACTAAGAATGTTTGACTCTCTCCGATCTTCAGGATTTGTTCTGTATGGCAGTTTGGCTGTCTCATCTTGTGGGTGTAATTCAAACAGTAGTCTACAAGGTTGTTTTCTAGTTTGGGACTGCTTTTCTTCAAAAGTGTAATGCTAATATTTCCTTGCTATTCCGTTAGTCCAGTTTTGAAAACCCATGTAGAATGTTTCTACTGAGGTAACCCGCAATAATATAGAAGTGTTCTGTACTTTTGGGTGTTCTGCCCTGTTTTCAACTTACTCATGGTTCAACATTGCAAAGGATTTTCATGAGACATCGCTCTTGCATGTTAGTGTTGCTGGTTTATTTTTGCCATGTTGCTGTTTCTGGCCTTTATGTTGAATTGTAATGAGCGATTTTCACACGGTACACTATGTGGGTTGGTTGGCATTCTTACAGCACAACTTATGTTTCATTTATACTCTCAATCCTATATATCTCGTACACGTGGGATTGTTAATATGTTTAATTTTTCGTGTTTTCGTTGCCTTTGGGTGTTTAGTCCCATTTAACACAGATTAAGGGGTGGCTCTCCTTATCACGGTTGATGGGTTTTAGTCCCATTCAACACTGTTTTCACAGTTATGGGTGTTAGTCCCATCTTTACAGTTTGTAGTGGGTGTCAGTCCCACTTACACAGTTCCTCATGGTTATTAGTCCCATGTGTTCTTTTGTTCTGTGCACGCTTCTAACCTCCACACATGAGTTCTAATGGGTACGAGCCCCATGTGTTCTATTGTTCTGTTCACGTTTCTAACCTTCACATAGAGGTTCTAACGGGTACGAGTCCCATGTGTTCTGCTGTTCTTTTCATGCTACTAACCTCTAAGTAGGGGTTCTAATGGGTATGATTCCCATGTGTTCTGTTCATGCTACTAACCTTCACATAGAGGTTATAATGGGTACAAGTTCCATGTGTATCATTGTTTGTGCACACTAGTGTGCCACACTCGTGGTTGTCTGCCCCAAGGCCTGTTTGGCTGTATGGTTAGCAGTCAACGTTCTTTTTCTTTCTTCCCCTAACTTTTTTTTTTCTTCGTTTGATGTTGGGTGTAGATGTTCCATGTTGTTTCTGGTCCATTTATTCACCTGTATTTTGGGGAAAGTGAGTTCGGGTGTCTTTCACCCATCTCTACTGTTTCTTTAAAAATGTATAGGAGGATTATGGGTGGGTGATATATTATGTATATTTGTCTATGCATCTCCTCTATATTGTTTATTCTTCTTGTACATCTTTTGTATATTTTCTCTGAATTTTCTTTCCATTTCTCTTGCATTTACTTTTGCATATCTCCTATCTCCTGTGTATTTTCTTTCATACTCACAGTGTTTTCTTTGGGTTTCTATGCTATTATCCTTTCACGTTTGGGTTCACTTTTTTCTTGCTTTTTCTCTACTTTTCCATTTTGCTATTTCTTGGGTTTCTCCTTGTTTGAACCTTTTTCTTCTTTGCGGTTTCAATTTTGATTTGTGGAAGAAGGGAAGGTATGTTGTATTATATTTATCTGGTTACTTTCTGTTACTTTCTCCCTTGCTGCTCAGCCAGTGTGAATGTGATTCATGGAATGTTGGGGTGATGGTCTTGAATGGAATGTTGGGGTGCCTGGATGCTTGAGGGTGACAGTTGGAGTATTGGCTGAGCAGCAGGCAGACTGCTCTTGGTGGGGCTGCATCTCTACAACTCAACTACCTGTAACTGAACTCAATAAATCTACTTAAAACTACATCCTGGCTGTGGACCTCATCACTACAGAATCACAGGAGCAGAGAGAATGTGGCACAGTGGCCAGAGCTGCTGACTCAAAAACTGGGTATCCGGACCGGGTTCGAGTCTTGGCGGCGCAACATCCTGTGATTCTGCGCAAATCACTTAATCTCTCAGGGTGATAAGTTGCGCTATATAAATCTGCTGCAAGGCGAAAAAGCAGAGTCAAAAAATTATGAAAAAAGTGTTCCACCAAAGTGGGTGTTAACAGTATTTTGGCTACAGGAAACAGATAGGAGAAGCAGATGAGCAACAAGCATTGGTAAATGCAGGAAAATATGCTACAGCCAATAGAAATGGAGGAAAAGTGAGTGGCAAGCACAGGAACCAATGAAAAGCCAGGAAAGAGAAGAGGCAGGATGTAAGTCCCTTTTAAGTTTATATTAAAAACAATAGATTTCACAAGCACAGCGCAAGCGCTGTGGCGGCGAGACCTAAAAATTCATGTATGATATATTTGTTATGTAGGACTGGAACCTTCCCTATGTCTCACCTGCACAGCTTTAGTCCGAGGATGTTGTAGTTGTCATGAACACTCAGACTTCTTACGTATTGTGCAAAGTGGTGGCGTTTCCAGTACCAGACGAGGCTTAAATTCATTATGACTCAGGTTTTTGGGGGGTTTTCTAAGCGTTGCCTTCTGAATCCCTGCTAATGTATAGCAGCGGTATGCCCCTCTCTGGTTCCAGTCTGAAATCCTTCAGGTCACCAAGTTTTAGCTGCCTTAATATGGAGCTTAATTTTCTTTCTAATGTCTCGATTCAAACATAATGCCCGTCACCCCCTGGGTCCTCCACCTAAAAATTACCATTATAGTCTTAGAAATAATCGCAAAAAATAGCTGTCATCTTCCCGCCAACCTTAGTTTGTTTTTACTAAAATCACAAAGTCGTAGAATTTCCGTCTTCATGCTTTAAATGCGTGCCAGTCTACAGTACTGGGTTTGTACTCAGATCATTCAATTTATGCAGTACACCGAGTCACGCGAGTCCCCAGAAAATGCAAATTGATACTCGATCGAGGAAGTGCACATTTCGAAGGCTGAGCCAGGCTTCTGCCCGGCGGGGTTTCTATAGGCCGCACACAAAAAAGTCATGTTGCACGCGAGGCTGAGAGACACTGTTCCTACAGAGTTGTCTGATTGCATCATGTCTGCAGAACACCATGCTAGCAAGCATGATGCCTTATATTGCTGTGACGATATGCTGAATATTTGGTCTTCTAGACACAATATTATTCCAGGGTCATAATAAAATCTCAATAAAGAGGTAGAACACAGACTAGTACATTTGAGTGAAGCCTGAAAGACCTATAATGTACTGATTTATTAATGCAGCCTTATGACTCTAGACATGTTACCCTACTAACATGGAGTGTGAGTTTATTAAACAGGTCCCTACCGTGTGCAAATTATAAATCCTCCTAACCTGCCCTATCCCCCTGAACCTAAGCATTCGACATGGAGCTAGAGTCTAAACAATATCCTTAATATTGGAAGGATGATCATGGTGATTGATGTATTATGAAAAGTAAAAAATATCTGAGAATGCCTCTTCTTGCATGATCACCTCCATTTCTTTTTGGACTAATGCTGTTTTGTTTTGACTCTGTGTGCTGGAACTCTGCTAACTAGGCTCCAGTGCATGTGCTCTATGCTCTAAAACATGCTGAAATTGCCCATACTCCTAATTTTCCAGATTTAATTTACCTCTGAGTTCCTAGTACAGGGTACAAAGTGCACCAAGGGCTGTAAGTTTAAAGTCACTAATAGACTGCAGCATACACTGCACCCCCACCAGAGTGAAATCAAAAAAACTGCCACCAGTAACCTGGTTGTGTAGGTTTAAGCTGCTAATTCGACCGGTCAAAATAACTCCTTGTGACAGGTGTAAGCCCTACTTTTAAATATTAATAAGTCACCCCTAAGTAAGCTTAAGTGCCCATAAGTCAGTGTTCATTGTTGTATAAATAGGACATGTAAAAGTTTAATGTTAATATGTCCTTACAGTGAAAATAGCCAATCAACTATTTTCATTGTAGAAGGGTTAACTGTTCCATAGGAAAGCATTGGGTTGTTATTCCCATCTAGGAATCAGATAAAAAGTTCATTCTTGAACTTTGTAAAATATTTATTACAAATCCAATTCATTGGTAAAGTCAGATTTGTATTACATATTTTAAACAAGCATTTGCAAAGCCAACAGGTCTCCCCTATGCAAGAGTTATTGGCTTTGCCAATATGTTTTTGCCATGTTACACACCAGCATGCTGCTGCTCCACATGGCTAAATGTTAGTGGGGTAAAGGAGAGTGACGTGAAGTGGAGTGCTATGGAGTAGTGTGGAGTGGCATAGAGTAGAGTTGAGTGGCGTGGAGTGAAGTGGAGTGTCATGGAGTGGCGTGGAGGGAGTAGAGTATCTCAAAGTGGAAGGGTGTAGAGTGGAGGAGAGTTGAGTGGCGTAGAGTGTTAGAGTGGCATAGAGTGTCTAGTAAAGCCTGACTGCTCTTTGCCACTCTACCAGGACTGAGCTAAGGATATATTAGTGTGAATCCAAGGACCACCTTTGAGGTATTGTGATAATATTACATGGTGACAAATGGTTGGTGGTATAATGTTAGGGAAGCTGGCTCTCCAAGGGTGATTTCACCAAATATCTCAAAAGAACAATATTAGTTCAACGGTGCTGTAGGGTGGAGAGAACCACCGGCCTCCCCAAAACTTGTGGCCTAAGCTACAAATACAGGCAATTACAATCCCCGCACAAGTTACTCTTAATCCTAGAAAAAATGACAGCAGTAGCATACGTAAGTCCACTTAATCACAAAGCAAACATAGTGATGAGGTTCTTTGTTTCTTTTATTCTTTTCCTCTTTTTTCTTTTATTCGTACAAGTTCTTAGCCAGCCAACATGTGTTTCGTCGGGAATATTAACCCACTGCTTTTTCAAGGCGAAGTAGAAACACAGAACAAACAGCCAATGTCATATAGTCCAGACAGCTGTTACATCAATACCACATCCCTCAAATCCTTCACCGTGCCTGTGTCTGATGCTAGAGAGAGAGTTAAAAGCATCATACAGTGCCACGCACTTTGCAACAAATTTCAAGCCTTATTTACACAAAATATGAAGAGTGAAAAAACACACAGAAGGTCTTATACTAAGATTGTCAAAAAACGGTACAGAGGTGCTACTAAAGTGGGTAAAAAATGTGTGCATATAGTTGCTATATGAAACCTCAATCACCATTACTCCGTACCCCATGTTCTGGCAACGGGCATGATGATACCGACACTCATGCATGAAAAGCACCCGTGTTATCAACCATATACGTGCTGCAAAATTACCACAAACCTCTAATGTCACTCCTAATGTATCTACATGACACAAAAGGAAGAAATATAAAACATGTTTAGAAAGGCTACCAACAAAAGTTATCTTACAAAAACCTCGAATAATTACGTGACCTCTCACTCAGTCACCTACTTCAAATGTGGTGATCATTCCAACCCACAAGGTATATCAGCAAAGCAATTCATATATCGCGCTATTAGCTTCCAATAGTCGTCCACTGACAGAACCAAAATCTCGGTGTGTCGTCTGCAAGAAAGAGAACATTATTTACCTCCCAGGCTTATTCTTCATACAGAACTCATGGTAAACTGCTTCCTATATTTAGCGCTCGTATCTGGGAAAAACCACTGCTCGCGTTAAGTTTCTATTATTTAATACGCTCGACAGAGCCAAGTTTGCCTGTTCATGCCAGATTATCTCCCATATTATAATCACCGCCCAAAGCATCAAAATAGCCATATCTGTCTCTATAATCCGGAATATCAAGCCTCATCTATAGTCTATCACCCCCAGAATACTTCTTACCGTGTGTGTAGTTGCGAAATTCACAGCCGCGTTCCAGTATCGGTGCCTCAAGTACGAGGCCATTCTGCACTGCTTCCGCGTTTAAGTACTATCACAAGAGTCCAGTCAGTCTAAAAACAAATGACGGACACCCAGAGCAAAGGTTTCCCTGGGCGCCATATTGGTATGTCTCCAACCCGAGATCAAGGAAGTATTGAATTCGAGTAGTCGCATAAATAAAAACATGTGACCCACGATGCCTGACCTTATCTTATGTTTGAGACCCTCATTAAAATCATGGCTTTTTCCATATCCATCTTACAGTTACTGCTTCTCAAGTGTACCAATTATCTTATAAAAAGTCAAATAGTCCATACATATGTCCTTCCCAAAGGGCGCCATAATAGTTGACCCTTAGCGTTCGATAAAGGTAGTCTTGCACTATATATTCGTCTCATACTATAATAGTCCATGCATATGTCCTTCCCAAAGGGCGCCATAAGAGTTGACCCATAGCGTCCGATAAAGGTAGGCTTGCACTATATATTCGTCTCATACTATAATACCATTAAAAACTGGACTATCCATACGCGACCACCTCTCCCTAACAAAGTCTCCCATTTCTTGTCACCAATGTTTCATCTCCGAAACGCAGTCTATGATTATAGAACATCCCAATTCCAAGTACAAAGACCAAAGGTTGGGCGGGAACATCCCAATGTCAACCTAAATATTCATTTGTCATGCAATTACCATGTCAACCTACATCACACCCAATTTGTATCTATCAGGCATTATCTGTGTTTAACTCGCGTATAGTGCAAGAGGCTTGTCCCAATAGTGCCAGTCAAATTTCTCTACAATCTCGTAAGTGATATTCTAATTGCAATTAGGTCTACTGAGTAAGGATGATATGGTATGTGTCGTAAGTAAAATAAAAATTGGGTGGCGATGTGCACACCCAACAGCGTCCCCTGTAGAGGTGGGCGAATCTCTACGTCAGTGACTAAAGAATAACATGTTGCTCTCCTCTGTTTACAAAATCATTTCAGATATATACAGTAATAATAGGAAGCACATTACAATTTAATGGAAAATATGCAGAATCAATGAATACATGAATTAAACACTTACATGTATAATCATTACGAAATTATCTGCCTAAAAAGTAGTGCAGTTCTTGATCCATGTTAAGGCCTATTTCAATACTCCGTAACCTCAATATCCAAGAAGCCTCGCTTCTACGCTGTGTTAATTCCCTATTCCCACCCCTAGGGTGTCTAAGGGTCTGATCAATCCCATAGTAAATAAAGTCTTTGTTCTTACTTTGGGAGGCGCACTGTGCAATGTGAGCCGCAATCGGGTATCTGACATCACCCTGCTTGACAGCTCTCATATGTTCCCCAATTCTCTCCCGCAAGGTTCTAATCGTACTTCCAACATACCTTTTACTACATCTGCACTCGATCACATACACAACAAATCTAGTACTGCAATTGATGTTGGACAGTATTCTGTATGTTTTATCCCCAGGACCACTGAAGTGTGTTTTCTTGTTGCAGGCCCACTTGCATGCCATACAATGTCCACATCCAGAAAATCCTATTGTGTGTGGTGTCAGCCAATTTGTAGCAATTTTGGCCCCCGTGTAGCTCGGACTCAGCAAATTCCTATGGCAGACACCCCTCCTATATGTGATATTGGGTCTTTCATTAATATATCCCATTAAGGATCTGTCTTCCTTCAGAATATGCCAATGCCTGTTCAAACTGTGCATCAGTACTCTAGATAGGGTGTTATAATTAGTAACCATACGTATCTTCTCATCTTTCCTTGTCACCCTAGTCCGCTCCTTCAATGTGTCGGGTCTCTTGATCGTCTTGATCCTCTGTTTGGCTCTTTCAAGTGTGTGCCTATCATACCCCCTTCTTTTAAAGCAGGCCATCATACACTAACACATTCCTCAAATTCGGGGTCATAGTTGCAATTACGTCTTGTCCGAATCAGTTCACCAAAAGGGTGTGCGCTGGAGGCATGGAGGACTGCATTACATGCAGTCGTCTTGCGAAACAGCCTGCTGTGGATCTGATTCTCCCTGATATAAATTTCTGTGTCCAAAAAAGTGATACTCTTATTACTGTATTCAAATGTGAACCTGATATTATATTCATTGTCATTAAGGTGTTCAAAAAAGCCCACAAGTTTCTCAGTGCTGCCTGTCCACACCATAAGGCAGTCATCGATGTATCATTCCACTCGGTGCCTCTGGTGCCCCAGATCCACGTCTCCTCCATCCAACCCATGGAAAGGTTGGCATACAAGGGAGAGAATCTGGAGCCCATGGCTACTCCCTGTTTTTGGCGATACCACTTTTCCTTAAACAAGAAGACATTATTATCAAGGATCAGCTCTATCATGTTAATCAACATTTCGGTATGGTCCCATGCACTGGCAGATCTGGTGTTCAAAATGCTTCTAATTGCAGGTAGTCCAATATCTTTCCTGATACTCGTGTACAACGCTGTCACATCCAACGTCACCAAGGTCATATTTTCTTCCCAAGTCAAATCTGATAAGGTCCCCAGGATGTACTTGGTATTGCGGATATAGGAGGGTATGTTACTCACCAAAGGTTTCAGAAAGATATCCACGTACTCGGAAATCCTCTCCATGGGCCCATCAATGCCCGATATAATGGGTCTACCAGGTGGGAACAGGAAGTTTTTGTGGATCTTGGGGAGCGTGTAAATGCACGGGTATCTAGGGCGATCTACTCTTAAATATGTTACCTCATCATCATCTAGTAAGCCCATCCCTTGCCATTGTTTTAGGTGTCTATTTATGTGGTCAGTCAGTATCCACATCGGATTCTAGGGCAGCTGTTCATAACACTCACTATCACCAAGTTGGGTCAGAATCTCTTGTTCGTAATCCGTGCTTTTCATGATTACTATATTCCCCCCTTTATCTGCTTCGCGAATGGTAATGCTATCATCCTCCATCAAATTTTTCAAAGCTTGCCTTTCCCCATGTGACAGATTGTCAATCCCCTTGCTGGGCCGTCCCTTCTTATCCATGTATCTGTCAAGGTCTGAAAGTACTAATTTATGAAAAATGTCTATGTTGTTCCCTGTGTGAAGTGTGGGTGTCCACTCCGACTTTTCTTTCAGACCACTAGAAATTGAAAAATCACTCACAACATTCAAATCTCTTAATACAATATCTGCAGTCACCAACTCATCCTCACAGTCCGTTAGTGAAAGGAGTAGTTTCGTGTCTATTATATTCTGTATCAAAAGTTCACTAGATTCGCAAATCCCATGTTGTTTGCTTGATACTTTATTCTCTGTATTCAACATTTGGAAATGTTTTTTTATTTTAATTCGTCTCACGGATTTGTATAAATCAATTTTTAAATCACAAATATCCCCAACATTGCTCGGGCAAAATCCCAAACCTTTAGTTAGCAAAGACACATCATCATCAGAAAGACATTTCGCGGACAGATTCACAACATTAACATCCCCTGCTTCTTCTAATTCCAGGACCTGGTCCTCATCCCTGGTCGTTCTTCTCCTTGTGCCCCCTCTTTTTCCCCTCCTTGTTTTGGCCCTGATGCGGGACGCCTGTTCTGTTCTCTGTTGCCTTTTTTGATTCGTTGTACTTCCCGTAAAAAACGGTTCTCACTATTCTGAGCGTCTATTGAACCTTCTCCTTTATCTGACTCGCCACCACTAGTGACTGACGTATCTATGGACGTGGAACTGGAACTGATAGAGTTCCCTTCTTTGGCTCTAGCCTGATTGTCTTTTAATATTAGGTGATCATATTTCTGGGCAAAGGTAAATATTCTGCCATTCAAATAATCGTACTCATCTCTCTTTAGTAGTAGTAGTAAATGAACTTTATTCGGTATCCAAGTACCATCAAAGTGCACTGTGCATAAACATTACAAAAGACATTTCATAAAACCAATATAAAAGATGTTACAGCTCAGTTCATTACAAGAGAGGCGGCACCATTCAGAATTTCATTTTCTTTGGACGTTATTTATATGCCAGATGGAAGCAGAAATTGGACAAAACTATGTGCAAATTGAGCAATGGATACTTAAATAGATACATAAAAAAAGCTTAAAAAACTATCTTCAGCAATATATATATATATAAAATCAATGTTAAAAAGCAAGAGAGACATTAAAAAGAAAGACCTAATCACTTGGGGGCACAGGCAATAATCTACCACGTTTGTACCACGCCGCCTGTAAAAATTTGCTCGCAGCAATGGCTATTACTGGAGTTGTGTCGCTCCTGAGTATTCTAAGGGCCACTATATATTTTGAGACCTTCAGGTTTTCGCAAACGGGAATAATCCATTTCCGGCGCGGGCTGTGATAGCTTGGGCAGAAGAATAATATGTGAGCCTCATCTTCATCTGCCAAGCCACATGCCGGACAAGTACTAGCACCGAGGGACTTACGCCATTGGCTCGTTACAGATCTTAAAGGCAAGGTGCCAAGACGAAAACAGATGTAAAGACTCTTGGCTAGAGGGGAGGAAATAAAATTTAAAAATTCCTCATAACGAGGGAACGGCTTAATATCTAAAAATCGGTTTGTTAGTTTGCCAATTGAATGGTTATCTAAATGAATATCTCGGGTATGGATCCAATAGCTAGATTTTAAAGAGTTAAGATCAGTCTTACACAGTCTTTCCGGGATGATCCATAGCCTTGTCAATCCTAACCTCTGGAACCAATCTGAGGAAAACTTGACCCAGGGTATTAGTTTAGCACCCCTCATGCCCAACAATTCTACAAGGCAATCTCTAAATTCCTTCAGCTCAGGAGTGACCCATAATCGAATCCAGTAGACAAGTGGTCTAAGGGCGGCCATATCTGCGATTCTTTTAAGCCCAAAGTCATAAAACAGAGGAATTAAAGGTGTGCTACTGGGGACAGAGACCAGCCTTCTGACGAATCTATTTTCTGCAGCAGTAAGTTGAGAAACATCAGTGCATCCCCAAGTCTCAGCTCCATATAGAGCTGCCGCTTGAGCTTTGCCGCGATAGACTTCCAGGGCAGGCAATACTGCACGGGTACTTGTTTGCCTATGCAGCCTACTAATCGCATTGGCTCTATGCTCTAATAGTAGTGAACTTTTCTTTAGCTGGTCGTTCCACTTCATGTTCCCCATTACCTTAACTCCTAGGTAGTCAAAGCTCCTAACCCTCTCAAGTACCTCATCCCCAGCCTGTATGATTGAGTTTTTAACCGCTCCCTTACCAAGTACCATATACTTGGTTTTGTTAGCGTTGAGCTCCAGGCCCCTTGCTGCACAGAAGTCAATACATTTGTTGACAAGGAGCTGAAGCCCCATTGGGGTCTTGAAGATGAGAAGGGAATCGTCTGCGAATAAAAGAATCGGTACCCTATTACCGTTCTGCAGAGGGGAGTCATTTCTACAATTTTTCAAAACATCTACCACATCGTTTATATAGAGGGTAAAGAGCGTAGGAGCAAGGACACATCCCTGGCGTACACCCCGCTGTATGGGGATACGCTTGGTTAACTCTCCTGCATGCCCACACCGCACCTGGGCAAAGTTATTGCTATGTAGCTGGGACATAAGATGAATTAAGTTGCCTGGGACCCCCATCATATTTAAAACAGACCACAAATTTGTACGGGGGATGAGATCAAAGGCGGCTCTAAGATCGATGAATGCCACATAAAGGTTCTGCTGTTGTAGTAGAGTGTATTTCCAGTGTAGTGGGTGAACATTTGGTCTACAGTGCTCATCTTAGAGCGAAACCCTGCTTGGAGGTTTGACATAATATTATTAGTGTCTATCCAGTGATGTAATTTATCAAGGATTTGTTTGGCAAAAATCTTTTGGGCATTATCGATTAGACTGATTGGCCAGTAATTTGATGGTACACATGCATCACCCTTCTTGTATATGGCAACAATCTCGGCCCCCTTCCAGGACTTGGGTATCTCTCCCCCTCTAGCTATAGCATTGGAAAGGAGATTAAAATAAAGTGACCAAATCTGGGGTTCCGATTTGTAGAGGTCCCCAGGAATTTTATCAGGTCCTGGCGCCTTAGTTGCTTTTAGTGCGGAGATGGCATTCATAGTATCTTCTAGACTAAAAGTGACAACTGTGCCATCAACTTGTAAAATATCATGGCAGGACGGGCCTCTAGCTGCTATTGAAATACTGTGTGAGCCCTGTATAATGCCTACCTTGGGCTCATAAAGATCAGAAAAATGGGACACCCACCTATCAGCTGAGATAAAATGTTGGTGGTTCTTAGTATTCTCCGCTCTGGTTTGTGACACTGTGAGCCAGAATATATTATTATCTTTTGTTTTTACCGCACGCAACATATCCTCCCAGATTCTGTCGTCCCATTGCTTTTTTTCCTTTTTTATGGAGGTTTCGTACGTGCGCCTTGCTTGGGCTATTTGATCCCTATAACCTTCAAGGACAGCGCACCTTAGTAGGTGTTTAGCTTGTTTACAAGGGGAATCGAACCAGGAGGTTTTTTTTCCCATAACTGGTATCTTGTTGGCCATATCTTTATTAAAAACCTGTTGAAGCTCTTTAAAAAGAGAATTATGTATGTTTAAAATTGGGATTTCTTGCTCATTCACATCTTCATAGTTATCCAGTGAGCTAACATAAAGCCCATATATCTGGGACAACAGTGCTTGATTCGTCATAATTTTGGGCCAGAAGACGTAGCGCCTGCAGTTAGAGAGTACAGGGTCTGGTACCTCTGTGTAGCATGTATTCAATGATCTTGCCAATAAAGCTCCACCCAAAGTAACCACCAGGGGGTCATGGTCACTGTCAGTTCATCTATCCAGTTTCATATCATCCAAAAGTGGCCAGAGTCTCACATCCAAAATGACAAAATCAATAACAGTCGCATGATTACCTCTTCTAAAAGTGGGGGCTCGGTCAGGGTCAGATCTAGTACGACCATTACTTGCCCTCTACCCTCTACCCACTACTATGGAACCAAGCTTAAGACCAGTTTCCGTGAAGTTTGTTCGTGGTTTCCCCGTTAGTGCTCTGATACCCCACTGTTCGTCCTCATCTTCTGTGACTTCATTAATATAGGAGGATGGTTCATAGGATGTATTGAAATCATCGGCCAGTATTACTTTTGTATTTGAATGGAAAGAGTCCAACGCTTTATCAAGAATGGACAAAGTGGGGGATTCAATACTAGCCGCAGTAGATCTTACATATTTGTTTAGGAAGGCCAAAACTAGTCCAGATGGTAACAAGGCGGTGATCCCCATTAAGTCTAAAAATGATATCTGTATCGGCATGCATGACTTAAATACGTTATTCTTAACAAGAATCAGGAGGCCTTCAATTGCCCTTCCATAATGGTTGGGGGGTTTTGCTTCGATACTATAACTTGTAAACCCATCAACAAATTTTTTTTCAGTTGCCCAGGTCTCCTGAAATATACAAATGTCATGTTCTCCAATATATAACAACCACTCGGGATCATCTAGTTTAGAAGCAATACCTGCCAAGTTCCACGATATGAGGTTTATACCAGCGTATGACTGGGTGCCTGTGCAACCTATTACATGCAAGGGTCCTGAGTTAGCATCCAGAGGTGTGGTAAATATATCACCTGGCCCACACCCATCCTCCTTGCTGTCGCTAACTAAGTTACCAGCTGGTCTACTCAGGCAGGTAGGAGCATCAGGTATAATTTCCCCTCCATTTCTATTAGGAGACACACGATTTGTCAGTCTCAGCACCCCAGCATCACTCCTCCCATTTTCTGCCAGATCAATAGGCACATTTAAAGGGACAGGTATTATTCCTAGCCTTTCTACACAAGATAAAACACAATTACTCTGCGTATGCGTTACACTCAGTCAATCGACTGCATTCAGGTTTGAGTTAGAAGCTTGATGACCAGCTTGTGAGAATAAGTTATTGGATTGCACTAAGGAGCTTCTCAAGGGTCTACTAGTTGGAAGAGACAGCTTTAATCTAATTCCTATCGCATCATTACCCATAAAATGACAGGTCCGGATTTCGAAATTTATGAGATTCTCAACTAACTCGCTGTCACATAGAATAACCTGGATGCAACCGTCTACCACTCAAAATATCTGATCTAATTACAGAAAGACACTTGCGCTTAATTCTAAGCCAGAATATTACTTTGTTAATTAAGCCATCAGTATCTTCATGAACTCCTGACTTAAGTTTAGGCACTCGTGTCATATAAATTACATTGCTAGAGTCTCGATATGACTTTCTTCGCAAACAATCGATTGGAGGCATTGATGAATAGTCCTGTTGTAAGCGAGGAGTAAATTCATGTAGAGCACCCCGATAAGGAGGACAATTTACATTGGCACCAGCCCTTACTCTCTTGTGAAAATTACCTTCCGCTGCTCCTATGGTCATACTATTAGAGGCTGTTGGGTTATGGTACCTTGTAGATCGTGTAGAATAATCTGCAGAAGAAATACTTGAAGATCGAGGGATTTCTGGTGGCTTAACAGTACTTAAGATAGCAGCAGAATTTTGAGTCTGATCCAATCTATTAGTGTCTACTGTAGCTTTCGGATGGATTTGGTTCACTTGACAATTTGGGAAGGGTCGGGCTGGGTCTTTATTACAGCAGCATAGTAAACTTCTTTGCTGTAGCAGGGAGACTCGATCCACCAGAGAAGTAATCAGACTACTCAGCTGATCCAATTGTAGTGCTAAAATTGATAGAGTTGTGGATTCAACAGGTGTCACCAACCTTAATTGACATCCATTTTCAATTGGATCAACATGATTATTGTCAATTTGCGACTGGGATGAAATTTGCCGCTCAGCATCTCCTAGGGTTTGAAGGGCTGCAAATCGATTATGGCACGGAATACTCGGGGCAATAATGACCTCGGGAGACAGTGGGCAAGTTATTATAGTAGACAGTAACACAGGGTCTTCTTCCCCAGCCTTTGATTTAGGTAATAAAGGGGTTACATCATCAGCAGAAGCCGCTGTTATACACTGATTATCGGATGCAGCAGAGCTTGTTTGTGAACTAAGGGCTACTTCCTGCAATTTTTTGGCTTTAGTATTTTTAAACATGTCCGGGACCCTCGAGACACCACCCTTCCCATTTTCAGAGCCAACTGGGTTTAGTAGGGATTCAACTTCTTCAATTAATAAGTCAATATCCGCCAGTGTATCAGTATTAGAGCACAGATCAGCCGTTTTCATTTTATGGCCTGGTTTCCGGGCTTTCTTGGCACTGGATAACTCTAAGTGGATCACCCGCTTTCCTTTTACCCATAATGGGGGTTAAATCAGTCAGCATGCACAACAGCAAGAAATAAAATAAGAAGTGTCGGACTTCCTCATCCTTAACGTCTGCCAATTCCTTCCAAGATGTAGCACTCCCAGCCAGGCCCCCTAGCCCCACACTGCAATAAGATCTTAACTTGTACTGATGAAATATGTGGTCCCAAGCAGCTAGTAAGTTCCGGGTACCAGATGTTAGAGGGGGAGCCCGGCCCGGCCACCTCTGGTCAGTGACGGGCAAGGACGGGCCCGGGCTTTGTCCGGGCGCGTCCCACGTGCATCCCGCGCAGCGTGATGTCTCCTTCTGTTTTGAGCGCAGAATGGCGTGTCAGAGGTAGGGGGAGCCTGGGAGATGGAGTCCGCTGTGGCTCCTGTGGCTGGCTCTCACCCCCGTTAGCTGCAAATGCGTCCCGCACAGCGGGATGTCTCTGTCTGTTTTGAGCGCCTCCGTGCGCAGAATGGCGTGTCAGAGGTAGGGAGAGCCTGGGAGATGGAGTCCGCTGTGGCTCCTGTGGCTGGCTCTCACCCCCGGTAGCTGCAATGCGTCCCCATCTCTCTTTAGTTTTTTGGACTTTCTTTGCTTAATCTCCAATTGATGTTGTTGCATCACATCATTAAGCCAACAGGTCTCCCCTATGCAAGAGTTATTGGCCTTACCAATATGTTTAAGCCATTTTACACACCAGCATGTTGCTGTTCCGCATGGCTAAATGCTATTGGGGTAAAGGAGAGTGGCGTGAAGTGGAGTGCTATGGAGTAGTGTGGAGTGGCATAGAGTAGAGTAGAGTGGCGTGGAGTGAAGTGGAGTGTCATGGAGTGGCATGGAGGGAGTAGAGTATCTCAAAGTGGATGGGTGTAGAGTGGAGGAGAGTTGAGTGGCGTAGAGTGTCAGAGTGGCATAGAGTGTCTAGTAAAGCCTGACTGCTCTTTGCCACTCTACCAGGACTGAGCTAAGGATATATTAGTGTGAATCCAAGGACCACCTTTGAGGTATTGTGATAATATTACATGGTGAGTCTTCCCAGGTTCACCACGTAATTCTTAACTTTCGTACAAGTAATCTGCGTTGTCTAGGTTTTTTTGGCACAGTGCTACTGCCTGTGTTGCACACACTGAGGCTATTGCTCATTAATGTAGTTGTGTAGGCTACACCTTTTGGCTTGCCAATGAGTGCTATTATTACAAGGATTTGGTGCTCGGATTCGCTGATTGTAAACTAAAGATCATTAGACATTCACTAGAGGGTCACATTAAGCAAAAACAGTGCTTTGATAGAACTTCGACATGAATATTTGCCGAGTACCTATGTTACCGCCTCGTAAACTGGAGCGTAGGAGGGGCACCAGCAGGCTCCATGGGGAAAGTAATTTGCATTCCTCTTACTTTCCTACAAACGCTCTCACTTTGAAGTCATAGAAAGAAAAGTAAAGACCAAGCTCCCTCTGAAGATAAGCCTGACATTTGACCTTTGAGTTTAAATGCACAGCAAATGTGACAGGATAAGAACCAGATTTAAAGGCCTGTTTACAAAAAGTGACATCTCAGAAGGATACAGTAAGCAAGGTTTGGGCAAGGGAAGGGACAAACTCAAACTGGACAGTCTGAAACAAATAGAGGCAGCAAATAGAAATCAAGGAAATGTGAGTTACAAACCACAAAGTCATTGGTAAGCATATCCCCTTCAGCTACAACCTACAGCTTTGCCCCTCAGAAGGAATCCCACTTTCTGAAAAGAGTCCAAGGCCCAAGGTAGAAATCTTTACTGGGCCTGATTCAGAGCAACATCCCATTGATGTCAACAACTTCCTGGGCACAAACTCACATTTTTTCTATCTTGAACCTTTTCCAGCTTTGTCGACGGCTTCACTGAGACTTCAACCTTTGTCAGCCCATCAACGAGCCGGTCTTCAGATCCTGCCTACAGCTGTGCCCCGCTGAAGACTCTACCTTTTCGAAAAATTTCTAAGTATGAAGGTGTGTTTCCAGCCTGTGCATGCGACCTGTGCTCCATTGCGTTCAGCCTTAAACCTTACACTTGTCCCATTCTAGAGTGCCCAGTTGCTTGTGGGTGGCTATTGACGCTTTTTGGAGATATTATTTAAAACTTTAAAAATTCATATCTCCAGTTCCCCTTATTGTATTTTTGTGGCTTTGGCATCATTTTGTTCCTTAAGGTAGTCTCTATTTATATTATAAATTGGAGTGGGATTTTTAATGTGCCATGTTTTGACGTTTTAACTGTTCTGGTATTTTTAAATGCTTTACACGCTGTTCTATTAAGTTAAGCCTGTCTGCTGTGTGCAACAGATACCAGGGGTTGAACTCCGGTTTAAGTTACTGAAACCTTTTCTGGATTTTGCAAGAATAGTGACATTATTCCTTGTGGAGGGCTACCATTCACCCAAATGAATAACCCACTTTCGCCCGATACCTTTCCTTGAAGACAAACGATACCTCAAGTTCTCTGAGTTCCATGACCTTATAAGGGAACCTTAGGTTTAGTTTTGTGATACTATATCGTTGGTGACTTAAAATATCATATTAACATCAATTCAGAGTTATTTTTCCCTTATTTCATTAATGATTTGAATTTATGCTATATACTCCCTGATCTAGTAATTTCACTGTACTCCATTAGTGCGATCAGCGTTCTTAGCTGTGTATGTCGAGATCTGGTGTGCATGTGGATACAAACATGTCTAAAACCTCTTTGCCCTGTAGACACTATTAAAGGCTAATGCAAGGTAAACACGGGCCAGATCAAAGTGCTGTAGGAGCTACCTGCCCAGTGTTTCATCACAAGTGGAAATCCTCCAATATGCTGTAAATGATGCATTGGGTGAGTCTCGCCCAAACCACGGGATGTGATTGGATGGTTTAATTCAGCAGCTTTGAACTGTAGAGCAATGTTTCAAATACTCCTTCTGAGAGACATTTTACACAGAACATGATTGCAGGTTCTTACACCCTGAGAGAGAGAGAGGACGAGAGAGGACGAGAGAGAGAGGGGGGGGGGGGGGGGGGGGGGAGAAAGAAAGATAGTGTGTGTGTGAGAGAGAGAGAGAGAGAGAAAGAAAAAGAGAGAGAGAGAGAGAACAAAAAGATAGACAGAAACAGATATGGGAGTGAGAGACAGAGAGAAAGAGAGAGCTAGAGGGAGAAGAAAGAATGAGAGTGAGAAAAAGACAAAAAAAGTGAAAAAAGAGAGACAGAGAATGAAGGAGAGAGCGAGATTCAGGGAAAGAAAATGAGCAAAAGAGACACTGAAAGAGAGAGAGAAACAGATAGAAGAAAAAATGAGAGGGAGAAAGAGACAGGGAGACAATGATTGAGAAAAAGAGCGGGAAAAAAGAGTGCATGTATGAGACAGAAAGTGTATGAAAGAGTGTATGAGAGCTAGTGAGACTCATTTGGTTCCTCAAAGGCGGAATAAACGTGAGGACACATTGCCCTTCCCTCGCAGCCTGCACCTGTCACTCATTCAAGGCATACCCATATAAGGCAGGGCTGGGCATGACTGTGCAAGTTTGCTGGAGTAGGTTGTATTTTTCAGTGTCTTTATATGATATTCTGTGCATGTGAGCGCTGTAGGGAATAAAGTAAGACCCACAAGAATGTGGTGCATGTCTTCTCTTGTGCTACTCACAGTTTGTGTTTTTAGGTCTGGCTACAGGCAACCTTAGCTCTCTGCTAGATCTCTTGTCAAGAAGTATACAGCATAAAGCGTATAGAAAGGACATTTTGGTGAACCCCCATTCAGCCTTTAGCTTGTGTGGGTGAGTTTCTCCAAGCATTGACTTGATGGGCTGTCAATGATGTTTGGATCAGGCCGCTGCATTTCACAGATGTTTACGTTTATTAAAGTTACATTTTGCATTGATGAGGAGAGATATTCCTCGTCTTCAGCCTTGGGCTCTGTGACGAATGAGCCCACACAAAGAAAACTATACTGCTGATCATTATGAGTGAGCCACAGCCTTCACTGAAATAAAAGGGTGGCCTCCTAACCAAAGATGGACACCTCCTGAACATCATGATGCAGTGTTCTTTGAAGAACACTAACAACGCAGCTTTCCCAAATTCCTATATACATCATTGTGCAATGACACAGTAGTTTCCTAGTCTACTGAAGCTGGTTCTGCGTTTTGGCACTGCTCTTCCGCTCGTTTGCTCATGTGCTGCTCTAATATAGCCAACGTCCCCGAGGTGGCCCTATTATTGGTCGTTGCAGAATGTGCTTCTAGAGAAGCTCTGTACACCACGCTGGTTGTACGCTTCACTGCCTCAGCTCCTCGCATCCTTCCGGGTAACCATGGTAGATAGCGCCAGTGAAACCGGTGTGAGGATCCAGAGCGATTCGCAGCGCGACCTCTTCATTTGCCAGCAAACCAAGCGTCATCACCTCGCCCTTTGACCTGGAGGAGCTCAGCAACTGGTTGGAGTTCCTGCAACAGGAAAACAAGGTGCTCCAAGTTCAGCTCAAAACCTACAAGATCAAACTTTAAAGCGCTTCAAGAGAACTGCTCCCTGTGCAATCCTGCATCACCATCAAACATACCATGGTCCAGGCAGAGGGGCAAAGTCACCATCATTAGTCGGGGCTGGCAGGGGCGGTGTTCCAGCATTTTGGGGGGTAGGTGATGGGGGCACCATCCTGCATCATACGAGGTTGTACTCCTCGAGGCAAATGCAGGTTAATGCTGGGACACTCACTACCTATCAGACGTGTTATAAAGAAGGGGACACAGCTTCCGGGTTCCACCTGCCAGGTTGGTGCCAACCTGGGGGTACCTGGTACGCAATTAAAGAGTATGTGTCCACCGGGATGTCATGCTGACACCTCACCACACAGGGCACTGTGCCCTCGGACTGGGGCTCTTTTTGATCTTGGTGGTGTCTCTGCAGAGTGGTCCTCTGATCTCCATGCTTTCTGCTCCCACATGCTGCATCTGTAGCACCATGGTTGTGACTAGAGACTCCTGCCCTTGAGCACACTGGTCTGTGACATTTCCTCATGGTCATTGTCATGGTACTGTGTGCTTCTCCTCATTGACCATATATGAAGACTTCCTCTTTCCTCGGCTATTGGGCTGGAACTTTATTTGCTGGGTGCCTTACCTTGCTCTTGCCTGTCAGGGTGCTGCCTTAATGGCGTGTCCCTTCTGCTTCTCCACTATCAGTTGTATTGCCATGCTAGCTGATACTGACCGAGTAATTGCATTGCGCAAAAAGTGCAAAGGTCTTTAATCAGTTTCGTGATGGTCCCAATAGAGGTCCATTTAGAGATAGTTTTACGGAAACCTCCTGGAGCCACGGGGCAGGCAGTGGCAAAAGGCCTCTAACAATATCAACTATAGTTGTTTGCCTCTGGTGTCCCAGGGTCTGACTAAATATTGAACCAATAACTGATTACCAAGTACAACCATTAGAAATTGCCTCTCAGGGCAGCAAAGCAGTCCAAGGATTATATAGGGAGATGGTGTGGGTTTAAAGACTCAGATCTCAGCAGACTATTACCCATAATATATGGATAACCACCCGCTGTCCTACAATATAAGTATATTGCAAGTCATCAAGGACTTACATGGCCATATAGAGGAACAAGGCTGAAGGCCAAAGTTTCTTTATAAGGTTATTGAACTTTGAGGTCACTTGGAATATCCTTATCATGTATGGTAGGGGGTGCTTTATTCCTTATAATATATGGACAAACCATAATCTTTCCTGCAAACCACTTAAATCCTTGGTGTGGTGCTCTTTCATATGAAAGAGAGAGCATGTTTGCATACTTGAAAAAAATAACAATGGAATCTCTAGTGCAAAATTAAACACATCAAAAAGCAATTAGATATTTGATGCAAAAAGATACTAGAATCAGTTTAATACCAGTTTTTCTTTAAAGGCACAGTAGCTCACCATGTGTAGAAACATGAAGAAAGATTCAAATTTTTCTATAATTATCTAAGGAGTGAAAAAAGTAAACAGGTTGCCATAAATAGCTCCTTCCTGCTGGTCACTGTACAGTTAGAAAAACAGAGCAGAATGAAGAAAAGCAACATTTCGATGTTGTGCTTTAATCAGCTGGTTTAATTATACTTCACGACCTGACCTGCCTTTCCCCTCGGCTGCCGGCTCTGGCAGCAGGCATTGTGATGTCAGAACTTAACTGATAAGTTATGACAGTTGAGTGGTACGTCAATTCTTTCTAATAGACTTCTCGGTGAGTCACAAGTCACCTATAATAAATAAATTAGAGACAGGTTTTAATACAGGGATTTCAGAATCCATGTATTATAAACCAATGTCCAACCTGTGGACTTTCTTCTTCTTCACATTGAAATGTGATACAGGTTGAGGTTTCTATATATCTTACTGGGCATTCAGAAGTGTGCGGTTTCCTGTAGTGGAATAGTCCTAATATTGAGGGTTCCCCTGTCTCGATGTACGCTTTGGCTACTCCCACAGACATTTCCTACTTATTATTAAGCTGCCTTAGTGCACCCTGGGACTCAATGTCCACTAAGATTACTTCTCTGTGAATCGGGTCCCCACCCACTCTGCCCCCCCTCCATAGAGTGTACTCCCCAGTTGCCTTTCCACTTAGACATTCGGAGTCTGCTTTGGCATCTTTAAGATTGCACCTTGCTTTGAAGGGTGCCGCACCTCCACTGGTGCAGCTGTGGATGTTCATCTGGCTTCCCTGCTCTGGTGTGCATGTGTCCAGGTGCATTGAGCATTCACTCACAAACATACTCAGACTCACTCACCTATACTCTCATACATAACGAGAATAGAAAAA
Organism: Calotriton arnoldi; assembly: GCA_963921515.1. Classification (NCBI taxonomy): domain Eukaryota; kingdom Metazoa; phylum Chordata; class Amphibia; order Caudata; family Salamandridae; genus Calotriton; species Calotriton arnoldi. The sequence continues at coordinate 56,874 of CAWUFW010012172.1, read as the reverse complement.
CTAGATTTTTTCTTTTTACATAAGTTGCTTCCGCTTCTGGTAAATCCTCAATGGCAGAAACAAGGCGGAAATACAGCATTGGACATAGGAGCCAGCAAGACATGATTCCTGTGCTGCAAACGAGAGCCTGACAGTGCAGCAGGGCCAGTATTAAGGAGTGAGGGGGCGATCAACCTCAAGCCTCTACCAGGTTCTGCAGGGGCTGGAAGCATATCTGTGTAAGAATCTGGGCTAAGGCCTGAAATCCCACCCTTGCTGCTGCTGGTGGACTCTCGTTTGCTACAGGAGGGGTCTGATGTGGGCCCTGACAGACTCATTTAAGTGGATATACTGTGTTGCCTGAGGCACTTGCAGAATGCCTAGTAGATAACATGGATTGTGCCTGATATGAGTAATCCAGGCATCCACCTACAAATTGCCAGTTTTTAGGTTTTGCCTGCACAGCGCTTGCACTGTGCTTGTGTAATATTGTTTTTAACATGAACTTAAAAGAGATTTACATCCCGTCCCCTCTCTTTCCTGGCTTTTCATTAGTTCCTGTGCGTGCCACTTTCTTTTCCTCCATTTACATTGGCTCTAGCATAATTTTCTGCATTTACCAATCCTTGTTCCTCATCTGCTTCTCTTATCAGTTTCATAGCTGAAATACTGTTAACATCCCCTTTGGTGGAACTATTTTTTTCGTAAGTATTACCTCTTTTTGCTTTTTCGTCTTGCAGCAGATTTATATAGCAACTTAGCACCGGAGAAATTAAGTGATTTGCCCAGAATCACATGATGTTGCGCCACTGAGATTCGAACAGGGATCCCCAGTTCTTGAGCCAGCAGCTCTGGCCGCTGCGCCACTTCCTTTCCACCTTCGTGTTACTTGTTGGATCGTCGGTGCTTAAGCACTCTACAGGTGAATTTGTTTTTCAGCTATCTCCCTTTTGTGCTTCTCTTCACTCTCCTGCTCTGTGTTGCTGTCTCCTCTGTGTGTTTTTCTCCCCTAGCACTGCTGTCTCTCATCCGTGTACTTCTCTCCCTCACCCTGTGCTTTGCGTGTCTTTGTCTGGCCTGTGTGCTTCTGTGATCGCTCCACTTTGTGCTTCTCCTCATGCCCTTCGTGTGCTGCTTTTACTCTTTATCCCTCAGCTCCTCCATTACCCCCAAATACCTGTGGTCTTTTTTTTTTACTCGTCGCTTTCACGCTAAAGAAATGTAATTCTTTATTTACCAACACAAGTGGCATCCGCCTTCTTGAATCAGTAAATAAAAAATGTAAGTAAATGTTACACATGCATCATTCTACTGGCGTGCGAATGCATTCTTGAGTCAGCAAAATGACGCCGTTCCTCCTTTTTTTGACTTTTTATTTTGATGATGCTGTAAAGCGCCCCGAAACTGTATGGCACTGCCAAATGCAATTGGCAAAGACCAGTAGGCCCAAAAGGCAAGAATTTGTCAATGCTTGTTTTTTTAATGACTTTTGGAGGGAAGGCATGTCTCCTTCGACCACTTCCGAACTCGTCGAGATATTATAAACATACAGAAATACATAAGTAGAGCAGGATTCGGAAAATACTGGCAGTGGCAGCAAACGGACCGAGTATCCACCATCAGAAAGTGATCAGAGTATCTGCCATGCTCACCCAGAGACTCTTCGCGACCACCGTCGGTAACCCGGTTACCTTACTGCCCTTTGTGAGGTGTAGGCTTTTTGAAATTCTGTTCCTTGTCTCTCAGCCACTTTTATGCAGTTGTTTCATTCTGAAGCAAAGCCAATGCATTGGGTTTTCGGGGAACAGGAAACATGTAAAATCCCTTTCCTAGTTGCCCCTCCCCCAGCAGCCAGAGACTAGCAGGGCTTTTCTTTCATGGCACTATGGATCAGATGCCCGGAGACCTTGTTGGATTACTGATCTTCCCTTTGTCTGCCCCGCCAGCGATTGTGTCCTCCCGATGCCCTCTCCCTCCCCTACCTCTCAGGTGCTGAGAGGGGATGCTACATTTCTGCCATCACCTTGTTTGACTTCTCAGCATGGCAGAGGCGAATGCCAACAGCGAAACATCCATTACAACGCAGGCATTACAACGCATGCCATTAAAATGCATACCCCTCACTGACCAGCACCTTCCCAAGGGGGAAGCACCTGGCGGTGTTAGAATAGTAATTTTTGTTGTAATGGAACATGCGTTGTAATGGCTTGCGTTGTAATGGAAGTTGCGTTGTAAAAACCGCGTTGTAAAGGTATGCTTTGTAATAGTTTGCATTGTAACGGTAAACAGACATAATATCGAATTTTTAATATCGAATTGCCAAAATATCGAGTTTTTATATAGAATGGACAGAATATCGAATTGCCAAAATATAGTGGTGCAGAATATCGAAATTCAGGTAAGAAATATCGATTGTCATAATATCGACAGTCATAATATAGTTGTTAAAAATATCGATTTTTTTATAGTGTTTTAAGTGTTAGTATATGTGTTAAAAGTATGTATTATTTTTGTAATGTATGTTTTAATTTTTTTAAAGTAATGAATTTTATGTTATTTAATTTTTGCGTAATTTAATTCCGTAGCGGGTTGTGGGTTTATAGGGGAATAGGGTGGGAAGTAATTTAATTATAGTAAATTAAATATTAATTTTTAGGAATTATTAATTATTTTTAATTTAATTTTGCGTTTTAGTTCTGTAGCGGGTTGTGGGTTTATAGGGGAATAGGGTGGGAAGTAATTTAATTGTAATTAAGTAATTATTTAATTTTATATATTGGTATTGATAAATAATTCATTGTTAATTAATTATTAATTGGTAATTAATTTTTATTAATTGGTAATTAATTTGTATTAATTGCTAATTAATTTTTATTAATTGATTAATTGATAATTATATTAATTGTATTAATTTATTATTTGGAGCGGGTTGTGGGTTTATAGGGAATAGGGTGGGAAGTAATTTAATTGTAATTAAATAATTATTGAAAATATTTTTGTGTATTGATAATTAATTTACTGTTAATGAATTATTAATTGGTAAACATTTGGTATTACTTATTAATTTTTGGTATTGAAAAATAATTTGTGGTTAATTAATTATTAATATGTAATTAAGTTTTAATAATTAATACTTATTGGTATTTATAATTAATTATTAAATAATTTGTCATTGGGAATTAATTTTTAATACATTTTTATTGGTATTGATAATTAATTTATATATATTTAATTATTAAATCATTACTTTCCCTACTGTTGCACTCACTGGAGGGGGAATAGTAATTTTTACCCCTACGCTATCCAACGCTTTCCCTACTGTTGCACTCTCTGGAGTGGGAATAGTAATTTTTACCCCTACGCTATCCAACGCTTTCCCTACTGTTGCACTCACTGGAGTGGGAATAGTAATTTTTACCCCTACACTATCCAACGCTTTCCCTACTGTTGCACTCACTGGAGTGGGAATAGTAATTTTTACCTACGCGCTATCCAACGCTTTCCCTACTGTTGCAATCACTGGAGTGGGAATAGTAATTTTTACCCTCCCGCTACCCAACGCTTTCCCTACTGTTGCACTCACTGCAGTGGGAATAGTCATTTTTACCTACCCGCTATCCAACGCTTTCCCTACTGTTGCACTCACTGGAGTGGGAATAGTAATTTTTACCCTCCCGCTATCCACCGCTAAAAATATTGAATATTTGTTATTAATATTACGTTAATATATATATGTATTAAAAATAAAAATGCATGTTTATTTTTTTTAACTTACATTAATTATTTATTAATATTAAGGTTATTTAAGTATTTTTAAGTATGTTTTAGTTAATTATATTTATTATTTTATTAATTTTACATTACTTTTAAGACATTTAAAAATTCAATATTTTGACTAACTATATTTTTTACAACTATATTTTGGATTCGATATTTTTGTACTTACCTGTTTGTAGATAGGAAGTCGATATTCTGTCACTCGATATTTTTACCTCGATATTGTGGCAGGTCGATATTCTTCTCCTCGATATTCTGTCAGTGATCCCATTGTAACGTCATACATACCCCTCCTCCACCAATTCTCTTGCCAGTTCCAGGTGGCCTCATTTTTTTATTCAATCATTTTTTATCCTAAACCAAGGATATAGTTTTTTTTAAATTCAAATATTGAATATCTTCAGAATAAACCTACCTTCATCTTATTTTATTTGTATGAGTTGTTGTTATCTCAGGGTGTTGGAAGATGATAATGTTTGATGATTGGCTGATGTTATCTGATGTTGTCCGATGATTGATATTGTCTGATAATTATGTCAGATGATTGTTATTGACTCATAAAAGTGTAACTTTACCTGTTGATGTCAGATGATTGTGTGAGGATGTCTGATGTAAGAATAGTCTTAATGCCTGTAGATAATTGGTTTCCATTCTCTAATACTTTTACCAGGCCAGCTGATACTGTCTGGTGAGTGTATGATTTTGTCTGATGATTACATCATACGGTTAACCAATGATGCTGATCAATTTGCAAAACATTCATATGTAATGTGAATAGAATAAACATAGGCACTGCTTATCTTTATAAAATCAGTTTATTGAAATCAGACAGAAATCCGGCATTATACTGGGCATTTATCAAAGGTCAAGGGTCCTGTTAATTAAATAACCAGCTTCAAACTGTGCCTACCTTTTAAATACTGGCGTAAATCAAATTCAATTACAATAGCATTACTTGTTCTAATGATAGAATGCTGTTTACCATAAAAGTTCATTTAAAGAGCCTTTTGTTTCTTTTCAAGACTAGTGCTATTAACAGACTTGTAGACGCCTGGGAAGACGTTGAGTTATGCTTAGGATTCAAATAAAGGTGTCTCTGTTTAGGCAATAATCCTTTGACAGAAATGTATTATGTCACATTACATGGTGCAGGGCCAGTGCTAGGAGAAAGCATGTTCAACTAGTGGCAGGATGGTGTGGTGACCTTTGAATGGCCAGGGTAATGTGTCATGATTGGCTGCGAAAACACCAGTTGTTCATTGGCAGTGGGTCCAGTGAAAAGAAATGTTTACTTTTTGGGTCGAAGCCTACCAGACAGCACAGCTCGCTTGCTTGTTAAAGACATCTTGAGGACATTCAGAAACCTTCCTGGGAGTGCATTCCACTCGTTGCTTACCATCGGCTTTATGGTTTGTAACTAACATTTTCTGGCTTTCTATTTTCTGGCTTAATTTGGTTTTTGCTGTCTAGTTTCAATTTATCCCTTCCACCGAGAAAAGCCTTTTCACACTACCTCTTCTTGTATTCTTCCACAAGTGCCCCTTTCTGTAAACAGGCCTGTAAATCTTATAACATTTGCTGTGCATTCAAAGTTAGAGGACAAATGTCAGACTCTATCTTCCAAGGGGACTTTTCTTTATTCAACTTCAAAGTGATAGGATTTATTTGACAATCTTGCTGGATAATGGGGGTAAAGGAGAGGGTTTTTTTTCTAGCACACAACAACATTTAAATGAATTGTGAAAGTATTACACAATATATCAAAATTAGGAAATCACATTTTTGTTAATTCTGAGGTGTGTTGGAAACAAATACTTTATTATGATCAAAACAAATCAACGCACTAGGTGATGCCATTTCCAACCTTATCATTAGTGAGCTTTGTAGTTTAATTAGTAAAACAGTATGTGGTGTCTGTAATGGCAGTGTCCTGCCACACCATGCATACTCCACTCTACTCTACTCCACGCTACTGCACTCTACTCTGCACCACTTCACTTTACACCATGCCACTACACTCTACGCCACTCTACACCAGTCCACTCTACGCCACTTCACCATACGCCACTTCACTCTGCGTCTCCCTATTCTGCACCACTCTACTTTATGCCAATGAACTTTCCTCTACACCCTCCAGTCTAGGCCACTCCACTCTCCTCTGCCCAGCTCCACTCCACACCACTCTGCAGCACTGCACTCTATGCCACTGCACTCCATGCCTATACTCTCTACGCCTATGCACTCGACTCTGTACCACTTCACTCTATGCCCCTGCATTGTGAGTCAATTCTCTGTACGCGACTCTAATCTACTCTGCACCACTGGACTCTACTCAACTTTATGCGATTACTCTGCACCACTGCACTCTACCCTGTACCACTCCACTCAACGCCACTTCACGCCACTCTGAAACAATCTACTCTATGCCATTGCACTCTTCACCACTGCACTCTACGCCATGCCACTGCACTGCACTCTATGCCAAATCACTCTACGCCATTGCACTCTATTCTGCACCTTTATGGTCTATGTCACTCTACCCTATAGTACTGCACTCTACTCCAATGCACTCCACGCCGCCCTTCACTACTGAATTCTGCAATACTCCACTCTGCAACACTGCACTCTCCGCCACTGAACTCTGTGCCACTGTGCTCTGAACAACTTCACTCTCTGCCACTCTAATCCACACTACTGAACTCTACGCATCACCATGCATTGAGGCACTTTCACCCTGCACCCACACACTTATCAACCATCATTCATGCACCACTCACCCTGCACAGAAGGCACTCACACCATTCTCCCAGCACTTATACACTGCTCCCACACCTCTTAACGTATTATTAATACCATAGGCAAAACCCAATGCATTTACCAATGCTTGTTAAAAAGAGCTCTGTAGATCGACTGTGCATCAGCTCGATTGGCGCCCCCTCCTCTGATCAGGAGCCTGGAGAGGCTGAGAGGGCCTAACTGAGCACTGGCATTGTTCATAAAAACTCGAACTGTTGCTCTGTCACTTTGCTTGTGTTGCTCAATCATGGTTCTCATAGCTCCTTAACCCTCCTTATCCCTCCAGTCAGCTGAGCTATGACTTGCTCTTCCAGGAGGCTCCTTGTTGAAGGGATACCTTCAGTCCCCCTTCTACTCTGTTATAGCTCCTTCCTTCAATCCTCTTTTAAAGCAGCACTTCTGGAAGGTTCGTTGTAGGACTTGAGGTGTGCTCCTGAGCTCAGAATAAGACTTGTTGCCAAAAACACTCACTCCTGCCACTCAATAATGTTTCCACCACACAGCTGTGTGTTTACTGAAACCCTAGTAGTCTGTTTAGAATCCTGGGGCTAGATTGGACTGGCTGGCTTGGTGTTTCTGCTATGGTAGCCTTCTCATACACTTTCTCCATTTGTTTCCAAAGAACGCTAGGACAGCGTTTAAAATTCTATGTAGGATCCACAGAACTGTCTGTGGCATTGCTTTTAACCTCATAAAACAAGATGTCATGGATCCCATGACATAGTGATGACAGCCTTTTGACTGTGCCCCACTTCAGGCAGCTAAGCCTGGGCAGTGGATGTTTTTCAGTTGATGGTGATGGAGCGTGAAAATTTAATGACGGTTGCCTCTATCAATACTCACCATAAAATGAGATTACAACAATAATTTTTGATAAAAACGTGTAAAAATGGTTGAGGACGAAAAACATTAGATTTTCTAATGCATCGTAAAAGCATGCAGAAGAGTTTTGAACGTGAATATGTGAAAGATGTGAATAAAGAGAGAGAAAAAGTTATTTGCTTATGCTATGCAATCACGTGCTTAAGAATCTAAACATAGTGAACCTAGAAAATTTGCTGCTGATGATTACTAAATGTGACAAATTAAACTAATGCTTATGTAATGAAACACTTGAAAAACGATTAAAATGCTTAGTTTAAAGATGCTTGACAATATGAAGATTCACAGTTTCATTTTGTATTGTGTGGTACAAACGTGTATATATCAAAAGTGACATGTATATTAATCTGTTTTGAAAATAAAAACGTAGTAGTACCTAATATTGACATGTAACTTCTGAAGAAAAGAATAATGTGTTTCTGGGAACGGACAGGCAGAGAAAAAAGTGAATTGTTTTACTTCTGAGGAAAGGATGGAATTATAAAGTTATTGAAATTGATGAATTTGCAAAAGGATTACTTAATGCTTCCGGAATTCTTAGTGAGGTATTGATCACACCATGAGCAGCCCACTGTGGACAACCAATGGAAACCATATCGTATGATGGAAAGGATATTTTGTGGGCGTTAACTGAGAACTTTTGGAAGCATAATTGCCCCCTTAGAGGAGGAGTCGGGCTGCAGGTTGTCATTTCAATTTCCCTGCCTGGCATGCTGTCGGACGGAACTCTGATTTTCTTACCTATGCCAAACCCATTTGAACTGAACTTTCTGAACTGTCTCTAACCTGTACTTTGCTGGCTGGTAAAGTGTGCAGGTATAACTCTGCGGCTGAAGAGTTTATGGACTCTTTCCTGTGACTCATTGTGCTTCAACGCTGCATATTTGGTTTGTATAACCTAAATGCTGAAACTTGACTTTTCCCATGTTCTCTCTCTCTTCTTTCCCAAGGTAACCAGCAAATGTTTATCCTATTGAATCTGTATGACATTCTGTGACTAATTGTACTAAATGATTACTATTAAATTGAATAATAAATGTGATTTATGTTCTTGACCATTCAAATTGAGGCTTAGAAAATGGTTTATATGAGAAGACATATCATATTAGAGTCATTTTGGAGTGAACCTTGTGTCGCAAATCTTATCACTAGAATGATCTAAAATGAATGGTTATATGTTGTTAGCATGAGTTTGGCATTTTCTTATTCCAGGTCCTCATAAGGATTTGCCTCACATTCTCTAAATATCCTAGTCCCTATTAGCTCACATAAAAGATCCTTTGGAGGACCAATGGAAGTTTATTGTTGTGTTATGGGCCCATAGAGGAAATAGATTGAAAATGATATATATGATGTATGTATAAGAAAAAAGATTTTGCCCAGCTTTCCGCTGTATCAGTTTTCTGGTAGCTTGTCGGATGGTTAGCTTGACCAATTAAACTAGGATATGAAGAGACGTGATTAAAGAGTGTTGGGGATTTTATAGTAGTTTAAGAGAATAGTAGGGTTTTGACAGGTGATACATTTTTGACATTGATGAAAAGATTAAAATGGACTTGTGATCACAGAAAATTGTCATTTGTGAAAAATTGTATGTCTATGTTGTATTGAATTAGGTCCGTCGAGGCCTAAGTGAGTACGGGTCCGTCGAGGCCTAAGATCCCAGGATAAATCTATGGGCAGTCTTAGTGTGGCATACACAAAGTGTGTTTGTCTTCTGTTTTGTCAGTACTGTGCATGAACTTGATGCATGACAAGTTGGAATTGTTGAGATTTGTTCAGGAAGGGCACCGGGAGAGACCTTAAGAATTTTTACTTAATGAGAGTGAAATTGCGCTGATCAAGGTTTTCACAGGAAGCGAATGAGATTTTCTGAATGAGTAAGTATCTATAATTCTTTTAGTTGAGCAAAGTTGTTTTATGTTGTATTGTTTTGTGAAGTTTGTTTTAAAAGGACGAAAGAAAAGACGACGACCAAATTGTGAGGGTCAGTTGCAGTGAGGAGTTAAACTGACGTCATAGAGTGCCGCCTGAGTATTGGTGGTTGGTGTGAAGCTGCGCTGGTATTTGTGGATAAGAATGAACAGATTGAGTAGAGGAAAGAAATCATGACATTTTCAAGTTGTTAAAAGCTTTAGTACGTAAAGATGAGCCGATATCAACAAGGGGAGGAGTTCCTGTGGCTCTGGAAGGAACACCTGCTTTACAGATCTCATTAGAGAGAGGATATCACACTTGTACTTGGTTAGAAAACTGGGTAAAATACACCAAGAAAGATGGTCCCTTAGCGTTTCCACAGTATGGGACATTTAGGGGTCGATTCCGATGTCGGCCGGAAGCACACCTAACAGTATTCGTCCGGAAAAAATACCAGCCGAACGCGTGTTTTCCGACCGACTCGAACACTCTACCGAACGAACAAGTACGATGCGCATAACAGCCCAGATTCCGAGCGAGCCGTACTTACCCAATCCAGCTCCTTTTCTCCGCCCGAGCCGGATCCGTAAACGCCGAATCGAGTCGCACGGAACCAAATACACTGCACCTTCCGGCCGGACTAGTACGATGCGTCTTCCGTACGCGCCGAACCCGTCGCTACGTCCGGCACGTATGAGCATCTGGGAGAGCCGTACATAAGCTCCGTTTCGCGTCACAAAACGATCCACGGCTACGAGACGAACAAGCCAGCGACGGGTACGAGTCGAAGACACGAGAAACCCGAACAAGACGACCCAACCATGAATCCCATCGCGCAGGTCCTACCAATACTCTACATCTATTATCGGGACCGGTTCGGACGCGTACAGCGCAGACGGTAAGTCAAACACCAACAATACAAACTAACTACACGTACCTAAAATATGTCACACACACATAGGGATGCACAAATGACGTACACTAGCAACTGCACATTCATAGGGGTGGGATGGGCATCACCAATGCCATACACACCCATAGGTGCCTGGAGGCCTGCCACCACCACCACCCATACTCAGGGGGGGCTGGATGCCTATCACTACTACCATCCCCTCTCATGGGGGGCTGGATGCCTGCCACTACCACCACCCCTACTCAGGGGGCCTGGATGCCTATCACTACTACCATCCCCACTCATGGGGGATGGATGCCTATCACTACTACCATCCCCACTCATGGGGGATGGATGCCTATCACTACCACCACCCCTACTCAGGGGGCCTGGATGCCTATCACTACTACCATCCCCACTCATGGGGGCTGGATGCCTATCACTACCACCACCCCTACTCAGGGGGCCTGGATGCCTATCACTACTACCATCCCTACTCAGGGGGCCTGGATGCCTATCACTACTACCATCCCCACTCATGGGGGGCTGGATGCCTGCCACTACCACCACCCCTACTCAGGGGGCCTGGATGCCTATCACTACCACCACCCCTACTCAGGGGGGCTGGATGCCTATCACTACCACCACCCCTACTCAGGGGGCCTGGATGCCTATCACTACTACCATCCCCACTCATGGGGGGCTGGATGCCTGCCACTACCACCACCCCTACTCAGGGGGGCCTGGATGCCTATCACTACCACCACCCCTACTCAGGGGGGGCTGGATGCCTATCACTACCACCACCCCTACTCAGGGGGGCCTGGATGCCTATCACTACTACCTTCCCCACTAATGGGGGGCTGGATGCCTATCACTACCACCACCCCTACTCAGGGGGGCCTGGATGCCTATCACTACCACCACTCCTACTCAGGGGGGGCTGGATGCCTGCCACTACCACCACCCCTACTCAGGGGGGCCTGGATGCCTATCACTACTACCATCCCCACTCATGGGGGGCTGGATGCCTGCCACTACCACCACCCCTACTCAGGGGGGCCTGGATGCCTATCACTACTACCATCCCCACTCATGGGGGATGGATGCCTATCACTACTACCATCCCCACTCATGGGGGGCTGGATGCCTATCACTACCACCACCCCTACTCAGGGGGGCTGGATGCCTATCACTACTACCATCCCCACTCATGGGGGGCTGGATGCCTATCACTACCACCACCCCTACTCAGGGGGGGCTGGATGCCTATCACTACCACCACCCCTACTCATAGGACAGGTAATGCATGACACAACCAGCATACACCCACATAAGGAATAACAGAAAATTACATCCACCCAAACACCATGACAAGCGTGTGTAGTCTATGTCAAATGCCTACAACACTGAACATGACAATGAACATACAATGTGACCCACTATCACATGTGTCACACATAAATGTGTGTGGCCTTCACAATACAAGCCAACCATGGCCACTGTGGCAATGGGGCCTAAAGGCCCATCACCACAGTCACCAAAAGGTAAGTGTGGGCTCCATGGCTGATGTACCTTTTGATCAGTGTGGCAATGGGGCCTATAGCCCCATCACCACAGTCACCAAAAGGTAAGTGTGGGCTCCATGGCTGATGTACCTTTTGATCAGTGTGGCAATGGGGCCTAAAGCCCCATCACCACAGTCACCAAAAGGTAAGTGTGGGCCCCATGGCTGATGTACCTTTTGATCAGTGTGGCAATGGGGCCTAAAGCCCCATCACCACAGTCACCAAAAGGCAAGTGTGGGCTCCATGGCTGATGTACCTTTTGATCAGTGTGGCAATGGGGCCTAAAGCCCCATCACCACAGTCACCAAAAGGCAAGTGTGGGCTCCATGGCTGATGTACCTTTTGATCAGTGTGGCAATGGGGCCTAAAGCCCCATCACCACAGTCACCAAAAGGTAAGTGTGGGCCCCATGGCTGATGTACCTTTTGATCAGTGTGGCAATGGTGCCTAAAGTCCCATCACCACAGTCACCAAAAGGCAAGTGTGGGCTCCATGGCTGATGTACCATTTGATCAGTGTGGCAATGGGGCCTAAAGCCCCATCACCACGGTGATCATAAGGTAAGTGTCGGCATGGTAAAAGCTGCCAAAGACAAACTGTATGGATGAATCCTGGTCACACAACAACTAAAACATCTGTGGCATAGTAGTGCTTGTGTCCCATTGCAACATAGATTGGGCGAGGCTAACTGCAGTGTCACAGAAACATCGTTTTGGCCATGTGCATACAAACATCACACATGGGGGACCACATTGTCAACATTCAGCCAATAACACAATGACAGAAGTGACCATCATGATGCTGACCCACATATCCGCACCAATGGACACACAAATGTTGATATCCTGTGGAGACTGTCGATGTCAGGTGAACAAATACCATACCATGGCAGCAATGGGAGATACAAACCATGGTCATTGTGCTGACTGATGACCTAGGAGTCCCAGGGAGAGCAGGGGAAAACAAGCAAACTACATACAGCCAATGGCACACTACAGAAATGCCAATGCAGCGATGCAAATGCACTAACACAAACAGGCAGACTCACACTGCATATCAAAATCAACAGGTGATGGGGGTGTGTGCCAGTGTCCCCAGGCAACCACACAACACATGAGGAGGCCTGAATCACAATTACACAGATGTGTATACAGTGCCACACACAAGTAACTCATGGATTGGATTCCCTATGTGGGCAATCTGGCATCGTTAGATGAGAGGGAGCCCAAATTACACATGTCACACAAGCTTGTAGGAACAGCAACTAACACAGCAAGAGACAGACCCACCACAGCACTACCCCCAGGGACCCCACATTGTGCTGACACTAGCCTGCATGACAATCCCACTGTGATGACAAAGCTAGATGTCGTTCACACTCTGAACCACAGCCATGTGTCCTGAGCTACAAACTACCATCACACCTACACAAGCTCCAATCAATCTGCACGGCCTGCCAGCCAAGGACAATATGGAGGTAGGGGTCTAGCCGTGCAACAACTCACATTTGCACACTCAACACCACACACCCTGATCTCCACCAATGTGCAGCAGTGAAGCTCACATGGACTGGTGACATTGCACATGCACCCATGAAAATCCCAGGGGTGGTGGGGGAACTAAGGTGCTGAAACCCATCACACATGCCCACTCAACATGACTCGTCTATGTCTGACACACAGCACAGTACGCCGTACATGCGCATGACGTGAAATCCACAACAAACAATGGGATCCTGGCCATAGTCACACACCAACGAAGAAGCCAAGGTGACACACAAAGAACACACATACACAACTTCCAACATTGCAGCTCTGACCCTGAGGAGTGGCAGCAGTCACACACACAACGTGTCACAATCACTGAAAGCTACCACAAACTCTAAATCACATTACTTGTGTAAACAACAAGTGCCAAGGGGAATGCTGAATGTGTCCCATCAGCGTTTGCCCACATCCCCAGCCCTGACAACAAAGACAATCTGGGATGAGAACCTCATGAACATAAGTTTGCCATGCACCCACATCACGGAGAAACCAGGTCCAAGATGCTGGATGAACACATACCAACTCTGCAAGCATCACAAACAGGAACATCCCTAGGGACACTGCCTGTGTATGAAAAGGGAAGGGAACATGCACAGACATGCTCACACAACACACAACACGGGCACACGCAATGTCACCAGAATACACACTGCCATGAGGGCACTACACTCCTGCGGAAGGTCCGCTGTGCCAAACCTTGTCTGTGCACGACTCAAACATGTCAGCAGGACACTCCGTCAGTGAGTCAACAACTACAACACACAGAAGCCTCTGCTCACATCAGCCTGGGTATGGGAGTGTCACGTCAGTCATCTGCATACACCCAAAACACCTGGCAAACATGTTGTACTGTATACACAGATGAGTCCTTCAACATTGATGTGCAAAACTGCATGTCCAGTGGAGATGGGCACACAGTCACGGAAATTGGAACATTGAACAGTGCTAAGCCCACCAGATGTGCATCAGTGTAAGACAAATATGTTCATTTACGAATGCTAAACGTACATCCCTGTGTCAAATGATGAACATCACACCCTCAGACTGCAGCAAAGGATGCCATAGATCCACACAACAACAGGACACATATCCAATGGACGACATGGAGTCCATCACAGCAACACTTCATTTTCCTGATGTGATCACTATAACTACTGCAAATGCAGGATGCTACTCATGTACATCATGTACATCAAAAGAAAAACCAAAATTAAACAAAAGGAGGCTTTATTCAGCAAATGTTAGAGAAAAGTCCGAAGTCCAAAAGAAACTAAGCCCAATGGCCAGTCCAAAAACACAGTCCCAACAGGGTGATAAGTCTGAAATGCTCATCCATTGCTTGCCTGCACTGGTAGGGACAGGGGACATCCCCCTTGGAGGGGCATACAAGGGGCAGGCCAGGCACCGCAGGGACAGGATCAGGGGATGGCAGAGTGAGGCAGTGAAGGGGTGGTGGGTGCAGGAGTGTCACCGGCAACTGCAGTGGAGGTGTCTGACTCAGCGGGGGCCAGCACCACCGTGCTACACAAGTCAGTTGCTGTGGGTGGTGCAACCACTGCAGTGGGCTGGTCTGATGAAGTGGACTGGGTCCCCACTGCAGTGCCTGAGTCAGACGGGGTGGTTGTGGACTCCACTGCAGTGCATAACTCCAAGGGAGTGGAAGGGAGGGCAGATGAGGTTGGCAGGACAGAGGGGGGGACCCGTTCACCACACCAGTGCCACTAACAGGCAGAGCATCTGGGTTGGGGGTGGAAGAGCAAGTGGCAGGGGTGGAGTGCCTAAGCAGTCTGGGGATGCGGTATCGGTGTGTGGGGGAACCTGGGGCAGGGTGTGGCGGTGGAACCTGTGGAGTGGTGGCCTGGGGGATGGAGGTGAGAGACTGGGTGGTTGACTTGCAGGGCGGTGGCGGGGTCTTGCTCTTCCGGGACCGGGGGGACTTGCGGGTGGGGGCCTCACTCTGCCTGCGCCTGGGGGAGGGTGTCCTGGGGCGAGGGGCACTCCCCTCTGTGTGGGTGGACTTCCTCTTCCCCCGGTATGCTGGGTCAGCAGGATTGGAGGGGAAGAGGCCGAGGTCACACAGGAAGATCTTCTGTGTCGTTGGGGTAGCAGGCGAGGCAAGGGAAGGGGTCTTGGAGGGAGAGGATGTGGAGGACTGCGGAGAGGATGTGGAGGACTGCGGAGTGAATGTGGATGCGTGTGTGTGTGTGTCTTCCCCATCCCCTTGGTCTGTGGTATCAGTCCCCTGAGGATGCTTGTGTGCACGTCTTGCCTTTCTCTTGGGTGTGTCTGTGCTGCTCGTGTCGGTGTGCTTGGGTGAATGTGCAGGTGTGCATGTGCTTTGGACAGGTAGGGTGGTAGGAAGTGTGGATGGGGCAGAGGTGGGAGGGGTGAGGGACTGTTGGAGGAGGGACACTGCTGCGTCAGGGAGGAGTCCATGGACCTATTGCTCCTCTGTAGGGCAGACATACCCATTGAGATGCCCTCCATGAACGACACCAGCTGTGTCAACAGAGTGGTGTGTGCATGGAGGACAGTCAGCATTGCTGTCTGCCCTACATGGAGCTGCCGAAGGAGGTACACAGACTCCTCACTCAGGGCAGCAGGGGACACAGGGGCAGGGGGTGCGGTGCCTGGCACGAAGGAGACACGCTCCCGAGCACGGGAGCCTCCACGGACCTCAGGAATGGGAGCCAATGGGTGGGCGGTGGTGGTGGTGGTGGTGGCGGGGCCAGACAGACTAGCTGGGGTGTGGTGGCTGCTGACACCCGCCTCCACAAGGGAGTCATCCTCCGAGCTGCTGTGGTCCTCAGCTGAGGTGGATGGTGCTGAGGACTCCTCGGTGTGGCTCCCCTCGCCCTCCGTGCCACTGGGTCCCTCTGACCACTCGTCGGACGCTGACCCAGTCTGGCTCCGCTGCTCCTCCTGGTCCGTGGAGCTGTCCCCTCCTGTGGCCGTGGATGTATCTGCAAACAATAAGGGAAACAGACAAACATCAGTCACCTGCACTGACCGCACACACCACAGTAAGTACAGCACATCACAGAGCAAGCCCTGGCATCTTTAGTTGAACATTGCCAAAAGTCATCACACAGATTAAGAGAAGCCAATTGTAAGTCTGATGGTCAACCATGGAACAGACACCCCCCCTGCCCTTGCACCCATCTGTCTGGTGCCTGTCTGATGGCAATACCCCAGTGTGGACACACGCACCACCTACACAGTGGTTGGACATTGCTGAGAACACGGTGAAGTATGTGAACATGCCCAACTCACATCTCTTGCCACTGAGTCAGTGCAGGTGTCTGGATAAATGGACGGCCTGAGTCTAAATAGAAATGCATTGGATGCATACCAGCACCAGACCCCATGAAGCACCCATGTCCGGATAGTCAATGCCACAATGGGGTGCCTGTTGCACATGTCACCCCCTGCAGGATCACCCTTAGGAAGTTTAATGCCATGACACAGGCATGCCTGCAAAGTCATACATCACTGTCTCCAGTCACATGGCCATGTTAGCCAGCTAACAACAGTCTGCACTGTGTCACTATCCTAGGACATGGGGAAGGCAAGTAATGTAACTGACAAGCGCACATGTCCATCCCCCACTAACCACATCATCTGAACCCGTATTTGTACACTGCACACCATTTGGACAAATGGGAGACATGAAACACTACTCCCTGAACCAGAGCACCTCACAGTGTGCTGTGAATGATGAACAGCTGCCTGAAAGTCACAGTCGCATACACCTGTCTGCACAGTCAAGTGATCAAACACCTATAAGTCACAGAAGTCTTGTCTCACATGGTCCAATAGCAGATGGCATGCTGACCCCTAACCGAAAGACATCACAGGAGTCACGACAACGTAGTCACAGCACAACGACACAGAGGCAGACACCTGAGGCAACATTTCACTGAGCACAGCATGTCAGCTGATACATGGGAGTGGGAGTACAGAGTGTATTGTATCCCCTGTAGTAGGCATGACTGTCCGGCTCCACCTGCAAGAGGGATGAGCCCTGGTCAGTAGGCAGGTGGCTAAGCATGTGTGACACACTTGACATACATACTCCTGAGGCCCAAACATTGTACCCACCCGCAGAATGGGGGTGTGGCAAATACCCCAGGGACATGTGGTGAATTAGATGTGCAAGTGGATCATATATCAAAGTTACACCCAGACTACATTGCACGACTCAGGCATTGTGTGAGCAACTGACCCACCCATGAAGGCAAACACAATATCACGGGAACAAAAGCTGTCACCACCTTGAGCAAAGCAAAATGCTAGGACCCTGTACCCGAGTGACACAATTATCCTGAGCGTAAGGAGCACACCGGCGCATCAGATGGGTAGTGGCCATGTCACAATAGAGGGACATGGGTACTGGACAACAAGACTGATGTACTGGGGAAGTTTAACCAGACCAGAGGAGGGCACATAGCATGTTAGACAGAGTTCACAGTGCAGTCTTTGACTCACCCCCTCCTTGCTGCTGTCTGGCCTTCAGCTGCCCATCCAGCTCCGGGAACACCACCGGCAGGATCTGGAGCATGTGGGGGGTCAGGGTCCGGTGTCCGCCCCTCCTGCGAGGAGGCGACAGCTTCAGCTGGACCCTTGCGATCCTCCGGGTCCAGCCACGAAGGTCCTGCCACCTCTTCTGGCAGTTGCGGATCCGGCGCTTGTAGACCCCCACCGGATCGGACTGCCCGGACGATGTCCAGCCAGATGTCCTGCTTCCGATGGGCATCAACCTGTGAGGATGACAAAGTGAAAAGGCCATTACTACACATGCAACATATCCGTGCATCACACAGTTGGAAAGACATGTCTCAATCACAGGGGCATATGATGTACACAGGCAGTGCAACGAGGGCTATGGACAGTTTGCCAGCAGTTACTACATGGTATCATTGCATGGGAAGTGAACCTTGTTTGAATGCACTGTTACTCCACTGTACCTGTTCAGTGCAAGTGACTACACACTTTGGGGGGGTGCGAAGTACTCAGTGAGCATGCTAGCCAGTGGTGTGCACACTGTAAATCCTGCTAGTCAGACAACATGCACAATTAGTAAGGCAGTGGACAGCACACTCACCTGCTCCCTGGTGTCCCATACAGCTTGCTGTACTGTGGAAGGAGGTTGTCCAGCAGGGCCTGGTTCTCCTCATGGGTGAAGGCTGGGGCTCTCTCCACAGTACGTGCCATTGCAGTAGCCAGAGGATGCAGAGACAGCAGCAGTGTAGTGGCAGATGTCGTCCTGGAGCATGTAGTGCAGGCAAGTGAGCCCTCAGGGGAACAGCCAGCATTATATGTGTGCTGCAGAGGCAGATACTGTGCCATGTGTCCAAAGTGATAGGTCCAAGTCGTTTGCATCTTCTGAATCTGACCAATCCATGGAATAGCAGCTCCAATACACGCCCACAGCATCCTTCAAAAATTAAACTTCATGACACCCATGAATTTGCAACATTGTTGTGGCTGGCCAACTGAATTCAGTGCATCAGACTCGTTGAATATTCAAAAACGCATCCGTTGCCATGCCAGGCCCCAGCCAATGCGTGCGCACCGATCGGACCATTGCTGTACAACGCGTGCCCGCTCACATGTAATGCAATGGTCCGAGCGGGCACACCGATCGGACCATTGCTGTACAACGCGTACCCGCCCACATGCAATGCAATGGTCCGAGTGGGCACACCGATCGGACCATTGCTGTACAACGCGTACCCGCGATACAACGCGTACCCGCCCCCATGCAATGCAATGGTCCGAGCGGGCACACCGATCGGACCATTGCTGTACAACGCGTACCCGCGATACAACGCGTACCCGCCCACATGCAATGCAATGGTCCGAGCGGGCACACCGATCGGACCATTGCTGTACAACGCGTACCCGCTCACATGTAATGCAATGGTCCGAGCGGGCACACCGATCGGACCATTGCTGTACAACGCGTACCCGCTCACATGTAATGTAATGGTCCGAGCGGGCACACCGATCGGACCATTGCTGTACAACGCGTACCCGCTCACATGTAATGCAATGGTCCGAGCGGGCACACCGATCGGACCATTGCTGTACAACGCTTACCCGCTCACATGTAATGCAATGGTCCGAGCGGGCACACCGATCGGACCATTGCTGTACAACGCGTAACCGCGATACAACGCGTACCCGCCCACATGCAATGCAATGGTCCGAGCGGGCACACCGATCGGACCATTGCTGTACAACGCGTACCCGCGATACAATGCGTACCCGCCCACATGCAATGCAATGGTCCGAGCGGGCACACCGATCAGACCATTGCTGTACAACGCGTACCCGCGATACAACGCATACCCGCCCACATGCAATGCAATGGTCCGAGCGGGCACACCGATCGGACCATTGCTGTACAACGCGTATCCGCGATACAACGCGTACCCGCCACATGCAATGCAATGGTCCGAGCGGGCACACCGATCGGACCATTGCTGTACAACGTGTACCCGCGATACAACGCGTACCCGCCCACATGCAATGCAATGGTCCGGCGGGCACACCGATCGGACCATTGCTGTACAACGCGTACCCGCGATACAACGCGTACCCGCCCACATGCAATGCAATGGTCTGAGCGGGCACACCGATCGGACCATTGCTGTACAATGCGTACCCGCGATACAACGCGTACCCACCCACATGCAATGCAATGGTCCGAGCGGGCACACCGATCGGACCATTGCTGTACAACGCGTCCCTGTACAGGTCACACGCATATGTCACCATGCTGGTCACTGGTGAACCTATGCCAGCCACATATACTTTCCAGGGACTATGGGGCACACCTACTACACCACACCCAGTCCACACTGTATCTAAGGCATGTGTTGCAGCATGAACTTATCTGTGTATGGGGGTGTACATGTTGTTTTTGGGGTGGCACTTGGGGGCAGACACACCCAGGCTGTGCACATGTTCATGGGGACAGGGTCCTTTGTGTGCTGTGCACATGACCACTGGGATGTGCAACTGTTCTTTTTGGAGCATGTTGCATGGTCACATTTCCAGGTTGTGTATGTGTATGACATATCACATACCCCAAGGCTCATGTGGGAAAGCATGTACGTCACAGGGTGGCCCATTGCCACAATAGTCATGTCCCTCCGCAGTCTGTGTGCATGTTGTGTTTCACATGTCTGACTCCATGTGCACAATGGGAGACAGTATCCACATCCACGTTGTTTGTGCATGGACTTAGATGTTGTGTGTGTGTGTCACAGACATCCATGTCTGTCCTGCAGAGGCTACAGGGGCCACTACCTGTGGGAGTCATGTTTGATTTTCTGACGTGTACATGATACGCCATGTCATGCCAGTGTCCATGTGGCAAGACAGTGTCACTGGGAATCTACCTGTCAATGAGTTGTGATGCCTGTGGCGCATCTGTCCACACGTCACTGTGGTATGTGTGTGGAATGTGAGAGCAGTAAATGGGTACTGTGACACAGCCAAATGGTTCACATAGCACACCCTGTTGTCCACACATGTTGAACAGAGATGTTACATGATGTCCATGTAGGTGCCATATATGTCCAAACAGAACGAGACACACATCAAGTACTAGTGTTTGCTAATGATGTATCATGTGAACTACAGTATGGTGAATGGCACATATGTGGGGTGACTGACAATCTTGCTTTCTTCACCTCTGCACTGCAGGGCTCCTGCTGTCCATAGACCATTCCCAGACCTGGCAACGATGGTGGAACGTGACAGCATCCGACGGTACCGCTTCACCAGGCAGCTGATTGAGGATTTGGCAATGCGGTTGGACCCACATTTGCAGCCTGGCCGGCCGTATCCTACAGCGCTGACCCCCAAGGTGAAGGTGATGGCAGCCCTACACTTCTTTGCCACCGGTACCTTTCAACACACTGTGGCATCTACTGGTGGTATGTCACAGACTATGTTCAGCCGTGTGCTACGCGATGTTTTGGTGGCAATGTTGAGATGCCTTAACCAGTACATCTATTTCCCACCACGTCACCGACTCACTGACGTCAAGAGTGACTTCTATGCCCTGGGGAGGATGCCACATGTCATTGGCTCCATTGATGGGACACATGTGGCTTTGGTACCACCACAGGCACATGAGCAGGCATACAGGAACAGGAAACATTACCATTCTGTCAATGATCTGGTGGTATGTCTTGCAAACATGACCATCACACGTGTGTGCCCGTTTCCCCGGTTCGGCACATGATGCCTACGTGATGAGGAGTAGTCGCATCCCGAGGATGATGTCACAGATGCCGAACCAGCGTGCCTGGCTTGTCGGTGTGTACTGACTTTGTACCATTGTGTGTGTTCTGCTATGTTGCTTTCTGCACACTTTTCAATATTGGCTAATGTGCAATTGTCTGTCTGTAGGTGACTCGGGATACCCCAACATGCCGTGGTTGCTGACACCCCTCAGGAACCCTGTGACACCAGCCCAGATGCGCTACAATGAGGCACATGGTCGGACGAGGAGGGTGATTGAGCGGACCTTTGGTCTCCTGAAGAGCCGCTTCCGCTGCCTGGACAAGACAGGAGCCGCCCTCCCATGTGCCCCAGCAAAGGTGTGCAAGATTGTCATCGTCTGCTGCATGCTCCACAACCTAGCAGTGCGGAAGGAGTTGCCTCTCATCCTGGATGACGATGACCAACATCCGCCACCTGTGGAGGATCCAGGCCTGGGCCACGATGCCAGTGATGATGATGATGATGATGATGATGGTGATGTCCGCACACAGCTCATCACCAACTTCTTCAGCTGAATGTGAGTATCCAGAGTGTTGTACTATCAATGAATTTGATTTGCATGATATGTGTGTGTGGTGCTCTGGTGCTGTTTGAGTGTGGCCATGTGCAACTTGACTGGATGCGTGCAGAGATGTGTCCTTGCAGGTGGTCTGTACTTGCCAACAGTGTAGACATGCTAACTTGCTTTTGTGTATTTATCTTGTGACAGGTATTAGACATGAGTATTGCCGTTCTGTGCTGTTCTTCAGTGCTTTTGACTGTGTGTCATGTCTGTCCTTCACAGGGTGCTGCCGGAGTTGTTAGAACAACTTGGATCCCCGAATCCATGATTCAACTTCCAAGGTGGCAGCAGTTGTTTCCCTACAGGTGATGTGCCACACACCCCTGGACTTTCTATCTTCTGCATTGTTTGACTTTGTGGCCACAGCCAGGTGGGATTAGCTTGCATTTGTAGTGGAAACAACATGTAGCAAATGTGTAATAAACCTGTTCTTCAGTTTGGGGTGTGCGTTGTCTGTAGTCACACATCTGAGTGACATTTGCTTACTGCACCTGTAGTGTAGTTGACACAGACTGTGAATATGTGTGGTGTCTGTGCATTGCACTGTATTTCCAGGCAACATCAGTGTAGGGGATGAGTCATATGGCCCTGGTGTGTATGTGTTGTGTGGCCCTAGTGGTGTGTCTCCCTCATATGTGTCACGTCGCCATGACTGCCATGACGGTGTTGGACTTGCTGTAGCAGTTAGCATGCACAGTGTCATTTTTCTGATCACCATCTCCATGACAGAGACCACGTTGGAATCACAACAGAGGCAGATATGGTGTTTCGGTGAGTTTATTTACAAAAGGTGTGGGGAAAGTGCACAGGATGGTGGGTGCTGTACATAGAAATAGGAATCCAAAGTTCCCATGTGAATCGGAAGTCCTGGTAGATGAAATGTCCAGGGTATAGTCCACAGTCATCTGATAAATTTCTACAACTAGAGCTCCCCATGTCATGTGGGCGAGTTGGGTTGCCATCGACAGGGCGTGCAGTTTGCACACAGAGGAAAAGTTCCAGAACAGGTGTTGGCTTCCTGGGGGATGTAGCTGGCCATCGGCCTCTCAGTTTGGCCTCCTCGGACGGCCCCTCTTCTTGGGGGGGGGGACCCTCAGGTGCAGGCTGCCGCGGTGCAGGGGACTCTCCGCCAGCGTCCTCCTCCCTCCCTGTGGCAGTTGCGGATGTTGTGGCAACAGATGTTGTGGGCGCACAGGGAGGTGAGGCCATGTTGGTGCTGATCTGGCGGAGGCATGCCAGTATGTCCCTATGCACCGCTGTGAGTTCTTGCAATGTGTCCCACTTGGACTCCATGCGAGACATGTGTGTCTCGACACGGGACATGTGGGAGTCCAAGCGGGCATGATGGGCAGCCTGCTGCTGTTGTATGTCCTTGAGGATCCCCACTACCTGGGTGACCTTTCCGGTGCTGGTCTGGTACGCATCTGCAATGCGTGCCAGTTGTGGGTCATCATGCAGTCCAGACCCCTCTGCAAATAGCGACCTGTGTCTACCACCCCTCCCACCACCCCTGGCAACACGTGCAGGGCCTGCGGTGCCACACACAGGTGACCGTGTGCCCACTTGGGTGTTGTTAATGGGCTCGTTGGCAGCAGCTCCAGTTTGGTCCTGGGTCCCTGCGCTGTTGTCACCTGTGGTCCTTGGTGTGTCCGTGTTGGCAGGGGTGGCCTGTGTGTTGGCAGTTGTTGGAGGGGTGGGTGCAGGGGGTGCAGATGTTGGTCCTGCTGGTGCTGCATGATGACTGACACCGGAGGGTCCAGCTTGTTGTTCGCCATCCGAGGAGTGCAGAGGCTGATCCACACCAGTGAGCTCTGTGTCCCCCGGAGCCTGGGACAGGGACTCCTCCTCATCTGCTGCTGAGTCCCCATCATCACCTGTTTTGGGGAGAGACACAGATTGTATGGTATGTTTCTACAGGCATCAATTGTTCAAACACCTGACAGTTCTGACTGTACCTCTGGATGCGGGCCTGGACATTGCATTCTCCTCAATTGTGACAGTCAGAGAGTG
Organism: Calotriton arnoldi; assembly: GCA_963921515.1. NCBI lineage: Eukaryota > Metazoa > Chordata > Amphibia > Caudata > Salamandridae > Calotriton > Calotriton arnoldi. The sequence goes on along the minus strand of CAWUFW010012172.1, from coordinate 32,643 downwards.
ATATTGGTGTAGCACATTGTCCTGCCAACCTGTGGCATGTCAATGTGAATGTTGAGGTGTGTGCCTGACCAGCATTGGTGGTATTTGGTTGCCATCCGGGCCTCCTTCTCCCCCAGCCCAGATATCCCACCATGGAACATGCTTCCATTGCAGGGAGTGCAAGTTGTCTTTCAGGATGTCAGTCAGTGGTGTCCTGCTGTTGGTTGTTGCACAGTTGCCTGCAGCGCCTTGTGCTCCCCCCAGCAGTACCCAGTGTCAGCCATCTTGTGAGTCCTTTTCCACTAACAATATCACAAAAAAGAGAGACTAGGGAAAGAAGATCTTCTCTGACTCCCCTAACATCAAGGAAAACTCACTTAACAGAGAAGAACTGAAACCATTACCACTCCTTATACTAGACCAACAGGAGCAACGGTATAAAAAAATCTTTTACTTCCAACTTTACAAAGTAAAGAATAGAGGATGGGATAAGCAAAACGGAAAAAGAAAAACAGAAAGACAACACTTGTCTTAATACTGCCCTCACACACTTTGCAGTGTCATGCTTCATCATAGGGTCGCATCTGACGTCTAGGTGCAGACCAACACCATAGACGGAGCGCAATTATTTTAGATATCTATGTGAAGAAAAAGTGGTGAGAGTACAGAAAGGGTGGTAAGACAACACACCTACATAAACCCACAATAAAGGGATATAAAGGAAAAAATGTTCCCTTCAGGAGGGACCAAAGAGTGCAGACATACACAATTAAAACAACCTAAGGGGAAACTACCATAAATCTTTATTCAAGTGACCCCTTGGAAGTGTTAAAAACCAAAGGACGGGATAGTCAGGGGCGGTAAAAAACCCCTATATCCCTACTGCATTTACCAACATGTTTCTGCCATTATTTCTCGCCCAACAGGGTCGCTCTGGCATTCGTCAGGGTGTAGGTCCCACGTTACCTGGTCTTCACCCCTAATTGGAGTTATTACCTTATTTCAACAGGCTAAACAGTCCTGTGAGATAGTATACTCTGGGAGATTTCCAAGAGGAAACAATTTCCTGAAAAGAGAAGTAGAACATATAATTACTGTTCTACTACCTTATTCCATCACATATTGCCATAATGCCTCATCCTCTACAAAATCACACCAATTGGCATAATATTAAAAAAAAAAATATGTTAAAAATAGACTAACCTCTACCTATTAATTCTATCATCCTCACGAGAATCTCACACTAAGGAAAACACCACACCGTGCGTGACCCAACATTAGGACTCCCTAGGTGTTTAATTCATAGTTATGTATCCATTAACCGAATCACACATAAGTGGCCACTCTCTTCCCTTGATGGTAAAAAGCACTTTCACTAAAGTTTATCCGCAAACTTACACGGGTTTTTTAGAAATTCTCCAAACCCGGGACCTTTGTGGGGCCGTGTTCTTATAGTCACACTCTGAAATACATAGGGTAGGGAGGGAACAAGACAAAAACAAGAACAAGACTCCATTACCATCCGATTCTGTTTTCACGTCTGTCAATTGTACAACTCCACTCCACCCTTCTCACTAATTCTGAACCGTGTTACTAAGACACATCGAAGCCCCGATTGTATCTCTGTCGTAGGAACCATCGTGTAACGAAGCTCTGTATAGTGGTAAAAACAAAGGGGGGAAAACTCACAATCCACCCACTGTCCCCGATCATAATCTGGGCGAAGCTGATCCCTTCAGTAACAAGGTATCAGATGATGTCAAGATACACTTTCCCACTTTACATTCGCCTCCTTAATTAAATCGCGCCGTAAAATTTGAAACTTAATAAAGAGACAATTTAGATAACGTGCATGACCGCTTCTATGGTGCACTTACTACTCCAAAGAACCGCACTACTTCAGTTCCTCACTCAGGTCCACCGTCGATAACCTGCGGGCACCATTTCCTCGTTTATAACGGGGATGTTAATTGGCGCTCACGCTCAAGCCGCTCCCCTTCCTAGGGTGCGTATCGGGCTCGTCAATATCAACTAGCAAAACAGAGAAAGGACACTATCTTCCTCAATCCATTGCAAGTCGCTGCCATCTTGAAACGGCCCACAACATATCTCTCAGTCCTTTTCCACTCCCTGTGATGTGAGCATGTTTCAGGGTGGTGTTGATGGGCTAATTGTGAGGCTGAGCAATATCTGTGACTACCACTCCCATCATGCTATTGCCTCCACCCCCCTTCCCAGCATGCCCATCCTTCCTTCCTTTTGAGTGGACTTCAGTGTGTGTGAGTGTGACAGCAATGGCAAGGTGGCTGACAATGTGGTCCTGTTGTTTGTTGGTGCCCAGTTCCCAGCAGGGCCTTGTGCTTCCCACAGCTGAGGCCAGTGTCAGACATCTTTGAAGTGGCTATTGACTCCCTGTGAGTTGTGCATGCTTCAGTGGTAGCTTGCTGGGCCATGTGGGTGGGGGATGTTGAGCTGTGACTACCACTCCCATCATGCTATTGCCTCCACCCCCCTTCCCAGCATGCGCATCCTTCCTTCCTTCCTTTTGAGTGGACTTCAGTGTGTGTGAGTGTGACAGCAATGGCAAGATGGCTGACAATGTGGTCCTGTTGTTTGTTGGTGCCCAGTTGCCTGCAGGGCCTTGTGCTCCCCCCAGTAGTACCCAGTGTCAGCCATCTTGTGAGTCCTTTTCCACTCCCTGTGATGTAAGCATGGTTCAGGGTGGTGTTGATGGGGCAATTGTGAGGCTGAGCAATATCTATGACTCCAACTCCCATGATGCTATTGGCTACACTGACTTGACCAGCATACACAGAATTCCTTCCTTTCAGTGATCTTCCCTGTGAGGTGGTGTTCTAGTGGTGTCAAAATATCTGAGAGTGTTTGTTGGTTCTATTTGTGCCACTGCCTTGCTGTATTTGTTGTTAGGTTTGTACATGTCATGACACAGTTAGATGTCACTATGAGATGTCAGGTATTGTGTTTGTCTGACTAGCATTCACATCTTGGGATGAATATGTTTTGTTTGCTGTGTATTTGGTAAGGGTGCATGGTTTGCCTATCCCTTTGAGAGTGCTGTATGTGTATTGTCACACCATATTGTGTATATTAGTTGTGTACTCACCAGGCTCTGGGATGTCTTTTAGTCCGTATACGCTCACTGGTGGTAGGATGGCCCGCACCTTCTCCTCCCAGGGCCTGAGGTATACTGGTTTTGCAGGAGGGCCACTGCCGGTGCGGTGGCTGAGGAGGTAGTCCTTTTTCAGTAGGTCCCGGACCCTCCTGCGCACATCATACCACCTGTTCTGGATGTCTTCCTTTGTGCGCAAACATGGTGATTGTGCGTTGGTTTTCTGCGACATGGGGTCTGTTGTACCAATGTACCAAACAACTGTGGCTCTACCTTGAGTATCTCGTCTACCAGGACTTCCAATTCACAATCTAGGAACTTGTGGTTCTTCTTTGGGGGCATGGTGATGGGTGGTGGTGGTGATTGATGTATGTGTGTGTGTGTGCAAGTGGGGGGGTGTGAGTGTAGGTTTAGCTGGGTGTGTGTGAGGGTGCTATTTGTAAGTGTGGTAATGGTGTGTGGCTTGTGTGATGTATGAACTGTGAGTGTGTCTGTGGTTGCTGTGTGATGGTGTTGTTTGCTGGCAGGTCTGTGGAATTTGCAAAGGATCATGGTAGGGATTTGTGGCCTTTATGTAGGTGGGGTTGGGGGTGTGTCCTTGTTCCATTTTTTCCCCACCCCCAGTATTTATTGGCTTTGTGGTTGCTTGTTTGGTCCTTTTTTTTGGTTGACTTTTTTCCCTTGGTGCTTTTGGTGCATGTAGGAGTCGTTCTTGTGTCCGAGTCGGACGCTGCTGTTGTCTGGTGCGATGTTGTCCGACTCGTTCCCGCTGTGTTTCAGGTAGGTTTCATATGCGGCGTACGAGTCGGTCGCGGAGTATTGGGTTGCTTCGGCTGGGTTTTGTATGCGTGTCGGTCGTACGGCTTGTGCTCCGTGCGAGTCGGTCGTGTTTCGCACGCACAGCATAGTACTACGCGGGTCGGAGTTCGCGGGTACGTTTCGTTCGGTTTCTATCCGGGTGCGTGTCGGTCGGTTCGTTTCGACTGGTTTTCCGGCCGGATGGCTTGTTTCCGTCCGGCTCGGTCGTTCGTTTTGTATTCCGTCCGAGTCGGTCGGGTTTCACATGCATTTCATCGTACTACCCGGGTCGGACGGCGCCGGTTCGAGTCGGTCGGACTAAAATCCCGTACCGAGTCGGTCGGTACGTTTTCCGGCCCGAATCGGAATCGGCCCCTTAATGTTAGAATTTTAGAAAATTTGAGAAGACAGATGAATGATTTGAAACCTAGCCCTAGGCCCATACAATATGAAGACCTTGAAGAGTGGGAACACGAAGCACATTGGAGAGAAAAAGAGAAATGTCAGGGAAGATATATAAATACAAGAAATCGATATGAACAGGCAAAATGGGATTTCCAGAAAAAGATATGGAGACAAGATGTTGCTTTGGAAGCCCGAATGTGTCCGATAATGGTAGCAGAACAAAAGGAAGGAGAAAAATGTAAGGAAAAAAGGAAACATGTTGAGGAACAAAAGGTTCAAGTACTCCCTGGTGCAGATGAGAATCTAGAAGATATAGATGATGAATTATTGAGTGAACTTTTATGGAATAGACACCCACCTTATAATGAAGAACAGAATAATACAGAGACCAATCCGTTTATAGATTCAAAGACCAGAAGCCCCAATTGCAGATTTGAATTCAGCTTATATAATAATTTTTCTAGATGAAAATCAGACCCCTGAGAGAGCAGGATTTTCCAATGTAGTCATGACAAATAATCCTGATGCATTATCAGTTCCTGTAACAATTGGTCCGGTTGTTCCTCTTTATCAGACTGGCCGAGGAGTCTCACAGATCCATGCAATAGCAGTCCCAAGTGAAACTGTAGGAGAAATACATAAGTTACCTGGAGCGAGAGAGATCGTGAGGGATCAGGGAACGATGTGTACACCAGTAAGAGTAGAAACTCAGGAGAATAATGCAGAAGGGTGTAATAAAATGAATTCCACCACGGAAGGGGGAATAGAGCCATTAATAAATATTTCAGAGAAGGCTCTTGAGACGCCAAGTAGAGCACAGCGAATGATTACTGGGAGAGTTTTGCAAATGGGTAGTCAGAAAACAGATTCATGAGAATGTTTGAAGCCAGGAGAGATTAGTGGAGACTCACAGAGATCAGAAACGAATCCCTCGATAGGGCCATCCCCAGAAGAACTTGATGATTGGATGAGAGACATAGCTCCTACAGGAAATGCACTGACTAATGGAAATCGAAGCACGAATATTGATGTGAGAAAATTAAAAGTGGAATTAGAAGGAATGATATTGGGAACCATTACTCCAGAGAGACTATCAAAATATTGTGATGAAGAATTATTATTTATGCGTAAAGATATAACCGGAAAGTGAGAAATACCCATGAGAGATTTGCTGAGGTAGTACAGAAATATGGAGTGGATGTAGAAAAATCCAAAGCTTTACAGAAAACCTATTGATTGGATTTTAGTAACAAAGATTTGGTTCCTCTGGAAAAAGACTGCAAATTAAAGAGTTAATTACAACCCTGAAGCGATGGTGAGAGATAGAAAGATGGGAAGGCAGATGGGCTAGAAAGAAAGAAGATACTACAGTGGTACTGCCACCTTTATCCAATGATGGAAAAGGAAAAGAATGAGGCAGATGCATTGGCTTTTCCTATGAGAGAAATCCCTGGAGGAGGGTATGTACATATCTCCTGGAGTAGACAGGGCATATTGTCCTTTACAAATAATTTCCTGAGGTTGAGAGAGAAACCAGTCGAGTGGTATAAGCAAGTGGAAAGATTTGGAAGGATTCAAAGGTCTTGTTAAAGGATTTGGATGCTTTGTTTGATATCGTGGTTCCTACAGATTTGTGGGTGGAATGTAAGATTGTGGTTGATTGGCCAGAAACAGAATTTGTTACAGATCCAAAAATAGGCGCGCCATCAGCAGAAGTTATGAAAAAATACAATTAGGTCATTACGTATTTGAAAGCAAAGATTTCGCCGTACGAGACAGATTGGGTAAAAATAGATAGGACTACCCAAGAACTAAAAGAAACAGTACATGCCTATAATGAGAGACTTCTACAAGCATTCAAGCAGTACAGTAGAATTGAAAATGCGTCGGAGAAATATATGGGACATTTTGTGTATCGATTTGTCTATGGTTTGAGGTTGGAGATTAGTGCTATGATTCAGCAGCATTTGATTCGTTGGCAGAGCATGTCAATAGATGAAATACTGCGTTATGCAAAGTATTGTGGAGATGACATCGAGATGCGACATAAGAAGTTGAAAGAGAAGTTGATGTTGGCACAGATGAGGGCAGCCAAGAAAGGATATGAGGGTTTCGATTCAGATTGTACAGGCATGATACAGGGAAATGGTCAGACAATCACCGGAATGAAATTTGTGATGGTGAATCCCTTGTCGAGTTTGATGCATCAAGGAAGGGGACGTGGATCAAACATAGAGTCATTGAAAAAGACTTTCCCTTGTCACTGTTGCGGCAAGTTCGGGCAGTGGAAGCGCAAGTCCAATTTGGCTAATCAGGTGAATGAACAAGCAATTGTGACATGTGCGGATGGAATAATACAATCACAGGTGACCAGTGATATATTAAATCAGTCAATGTTAAATGTAAGGGGTCAGAATCAGAATATGCGTCAAGCTCCTATGCAAAATATTAATGGACAGGTACAGAAATACAATGTGAATATGGGTTTTCATACCAATGATCAAGTAAATCCAAATGTACAAGTGGCTTCACAATATGTATTACAGATGGATGACAGTGACTCAGAAACTTCCCAATGACGGTGCCTGAGAGGGGAGGAGGAATGCGTACTTGGCAAGTCCTTGGAGGTAGATCCGAATGGTCCCTATGTGGACTGCAAGGTAAATGGAATACCTATTTCATTCCTTGTAGATACTGGTGCTACCCGATCCACTGTGAGAACTGTGGAAATTCCCAAGCTACCCCTCTCGGGAGAAACAATCCAAGTAGTAGGAGTATCTAATCAATTAATTCCAACCCCGTGACAGAACCAGTGCAAGTACAGATTGGAACATTTGAGGATATGCATACATTTGTGGTGTGTGACACTAACCAGTGAACCTGTTGAGATGAGATTTATTGTGCAAAATGAATTGCTCCATTTATTGTACACTTGAAGGAATAGAATTTCATACTAAAGATGAGGATGTAGTGTTTAAAATGGCTAGACAAACGACAGAAGTAAAGAGTTTGTATCCCTTACTCACTGAAAATGACTTACCTCCTGTGTTGAGAGAGACGGTCCTGCCTGAAATGTAGGATTTTTCAGGAAAAGATATGAAAGGAGTAGCTCCAATTAAAATCACAGTGAAACCAAATGCAGAATACCCGAGAACTCCAGCATATAATCTTAGTCCTGAAACTATTGCTGGAATAACCCCATTGCTTAAGACTCTGATTGAACAAGGAATTTCGAGAGAGGATTTGGGAAGTCCATGTAATTCACCAATCATGGGCAGATGAAAACCAAATGGAAAATATAGAATAGTTTAGGATTTGAGAAAAATTAATCAGATTGTGATAGCCTAATGTCCAATAGTACCAAATCCTGCTGTAATTCTATATCAGATTTCATGTGAAGCTGAATGGTTTTCGGTAATTGACTTGTGTCAAGCATTTTTCTCCAGTCCCTTGCATCCGAATAGTCAATTATTTGCGTTCTGGTTCGGAAACCGTGTCTTGGCATGGTGCCGAGTTCCATAAGGGATTGCGGAAAGTCCCTCAATTTTCAATCAGATTTTGAAGAGAAATTTGGAGTCACTAGAAATGCCGAATCACTCTGTGCTAGTGCAGTACGTTGATGATTTATTAGTGGCATATGGAACTAAAGAAGCATGTGTTTCAGATACTGTGGCCATACTGAATCACTTTGCAGTGAGTGGGCATATGGTGTCACCAGCAAAACTGCAGTTTTGCAAGAGGGAAGTTCTCTATTTGGGACATCATATTGAAAAAGGAGTCAGAAAAGTGTCACAAGATCGAATCACTGTTATATTGAAGATGAATCCACCGAGTACACAAATGGAAGTTCGAATGTTCTTGGGAATGGTTGGCTATTGCAGGCAGTGAATACCGAATTTTTCTTTGATAGCCAAGCCACTTCAGAGATTGACCCACAAAGATGTGTCAGATCCTTTTCCATGGGATGAGGAATGCATGCACTCTTTCCTTGAACTGCAAGACAGTTTGTGTCAAGCTCCAGCATTGGGAATGCCCAACTGTAACAAGAGTTTTATTCTGTTTTGAAGTGAGCGCAAAGGTTGTGCACTATCAGTTCTAACGCAAATGCATGGAACTGCACGCAGACCTGTGGCATATTTTTCAGCTACATTGGATCCTGTGGCTGCTGCTTTACCTGGGTGTTTGAAAGCTGCTGCTTCAACATGTGTGAGTTTGGAACAGTGTGAGAACATTGTGATGGGACAGCCATTGAAAGTGTATGTGCCACATTCAGTTGAGATTTTGTTAACACAAACTCGAACACAGCATCTCACGAGTAGTCGGTTAACAAAATATGAGCAGGTGATCTTGGGTGCAGAGAATGTGACTGTGACGAGATGTACAAGTTTGAATCCAGCTAATTTGATGCCATTAACAGGACATGAAGTTGTGATGGAAGAAGCTGGTCGTTATTGCCTTAACGTGACTGAGGTGTGTACCAGACATACAAGATACTCCGTTGCCAGAGTCAGACCATGTACTGTTTGTGGATGCATCATGCTTAAGAGATTCAGGAAGTACCTTGCGAGCTGCATATGCGATTTGTACTGTACTGGGTATGGTGGAAGCATCGTGGTTAAAAGGAGTGTATTCAGCACAGATCGCTGAATTGATCACACTTACCAGGGCTTGCAGCATTACCAAACAAATGAGAGTAACCACATTCACAGATAGTCAATATGGTTTTGGAGTGGTGCATGACTTTGAGCAGTTGTGGTTTCAACGTGGGTTTATGACTTGTTCGGGCTCACCTATCAGAAACGGAGAGTGTGTAAAAAACCTATTGATGGCACTACAACTGCCAGCTCAGATTGCGGTGGTGAAGTGCTCCGCCCACCGAACTGGATATGATTATGTCACAGTTGGCAATCGATCTGCTGATGAGACTGCGCATCATTGCACCCTAAATTCTTACGCATTCAATGGGGAATCTTTGAAGGAACAGTCTGATGACACGGAATGCAGATTGATGTTTTCAGTTGTTGAAACTTGGGAAGAAATCAAAGCTATACAAGATTCAGTACCACAGGCAGAAAGAGTAGGGTTGATTAAAACTTGATTGTGTATTTTGTTTCTCGTTGGGTTGAGGCATACCCCACAAGGCTCAATGACAGCTTAACTGTGGCTAAACTGCTTCTTAGAGAATTGATACCTAGATTCGGTTTTCCAGTCTCATTGGAATCAGATAGAGGAACTCACTTTAATAATGAAGTGATACGAATGCTTTGTGCTGGATTACAAATACACTGTACCTACCACCCGGAGGCGTCCGGCATGGTTGAACAGGTGAATGGAACGATTAAGTCCAGACTAGCAAAGGTGTGTGCGTCCACATCCCTGAAATGGCCTGATGCGTTACCTTTGGTGTTGATCAGTATATGAAGTATCCCAGACAGAAGAACTGGACTGTCCCCTCACGAGATAATTATGGGGAGGGCTATGAGGCAGCCTACAGTCCCAGCAAATCAGCTTGATGACTTGGTACACGATTATTGTAAAGGATTGGCTGATGTGGTACCTTCTGTATCTCTCCAGGCTGGAGAAGTCGCAACTACAGATCAACAGGAACAGTGTGATGATTTATGCCCAGGTGACTGGGTACTCGTTAAGAAGCACATGCAAAAATCCTGTTTGGAACCTCATTCTTGTAACCACAACTGCTGTTAAATGTAGTGGTCTACCTAACTGGGTGCATGCAGCCCACACTCATCGAGTCCCATGTCCTCTTGAAAGTGTAGGGTCTGTGGTGGACGAACCGGTGGTAACAGAGAAACGTCCTCTTCAGACTGAGCACAGAGTAGAGAGGGTGGAGCTACTGGGTCTTGATACACTGTTGTAAATGGGAGTCAAAGAGAGTTGATCTCAGTTGGTAGCAAGGGTCAAAGTGAAGAGGATCCAACAAAAAGAAATGTCAACTCAAACGATGTGAACAGTGTACCAGAAAAACGAGTGCAAAAAGAAGACCGTTGGCCCAGAATATCTGAAAAATTGAGACACAGAATGACTGCAAAAAGAATAACTTCCACTGTGACTGAAGTCTCTAGTCAATCTGAGCAAATTGATACAGACGGAGAAGAGCCTACAATCCGCAGAACAAAAAGAGCACGGACACCAAGCCAAAGATATGCAGCTCCAGAGTGGACATATTTAGCTGCCGCAAACGACTGGGAAAAAGAGTTCTACGCGTTATACTCTAAAAATTGCGACTCATACAAACTGCCATGAAAGAACTGTTGTGAAAAAGGAGAAACGAAGAACAAAAAGTCCAGAAGAGAAAACAAAAGAATAAAGGTGTGACCAGACGCTAACCAAAACTACCGCACAAAGCCTATTGCTATAGACTAAGGGGTCGATTCCGATTCCGGCCGGAAAACGTACCGACCGACTCGGAGCCGGAATACATTCCGACCGACACGTACCGGTGCAGCCCGACCCCCCAAGTACGATGAGAAGCGAGCAAAACCCGACCGACTCGTACGGAACACAAGCCGAACGACCGAGCCGCGCGGAAAACTGCAATCCGGCCGGAAAAACACGCGATTCGAACCGACCGACTCGCACCCGGAACAATACCGAACGAGACGTACCCGCAGACTCCCACCGGCCAAGTACGATGCAAGGCGTGGAAAACACGACCGAGTCGCACGGAGGACAAGCCGTACGACCGACACGCATACAAAACTGCGAGGCGAAGCAACCCAAAACACCGCGACCGACGCGTACGCAGCATAGAAAACAGCACAAACACAGCGTGAACGAAGCGGAGAAGCCCGTGCGAGACAACTGCAGGGTCCGACTCGGTCACAAGAACGTCTCCTACATGCACGAAAAGTACAAAGGGAAAATACACAAAAAAAGGCCAAACAAGCAATTACAAAGCCAATAAATACTGGGGGGGAGGGGCAGGGAACAAAGACACACCCACAACTCCACCCATATAAAGGACACAAATCCCTACCATGATCCTTTGCAAATTCAAATTACCTGCCAGCACTCAACAGACAGCAACCACACACCCACAGCTCATCCATCACACAAGCCACACACCATCAGCACCACAACAAATAGAAACCTCACATACACCTAGCAAAACACACACTCACACACCTTCACCTGCACACCAACACACACATCACTCACCATCACCACCCATCACCATGCCCCCAAAGAAGAATCATAAGTTCCTAGATAGTGAATTGGAAGTCCTGGTAGATGAGATCCTCAGGGTAGAGCCACAGCTCTTTGGTACACTGGTCCAACAGACACCCATGTCACAGAAAACAAAGATGTGGGAGAGGATCGTCGACAGGGTGAACGCACAATCACCATGTTTGCGCACAAAGACAGACATCCAGAACAGGTGGTATGACGTGCGCAGGAGGGTCAAGGAGCTGTTGAAGAAGGACTACATCTTGAGCCAACACACCGGCAGTGGCCCTCCTGCCAAGCCAGTATACCTCAGGCCCTGGGAGGAGAAGGTGCGGGCCATCCTACCACCAGTGAGCGTCTATGGACTAGAAAACATCCCAGAGCCTGGTGTGTACACAACAAATGTACACAATATTCTGCGACTACACACACACATCACTGTCAAGGGGAGAGTCAAACCATGCACTCTTAGCAAATACACAGCAACCAGAACAGAATCATCCCAAAATGTGTATGTCACTCAGAGAAACACAACACATGCCATCTCAAAGTGACATTTAACTGTGTCATCACATGTACAAACACAACTACAACTACAGCTAGGCAGTGGCACAAATATAACTGACAAACACATCCAGACAAGTAGCCAACACTACAACACCACCACACAGTGAAGCCCACTGAAAGAAAGGAAATATGTGTATGCTGGGCAAGTCAGTGTAGCCAATAGCATGATGGGAGTTATAGGCACAGATATTGGTCACCCCCACAACTGTCCCATCAACACCACCATGAACCATGCGCACATCACAGGGAGTGGAAAAGGACTCACAAGATGGCTGACACTGGCTACTGCTGTGGGGAGCACAAGGCCATGCTGGGAACTGCCCACCAACCAACAGCAGGACACCACTGTCAGCCATCTTGCCATTGCTCTCACACTCACACACACTGAAGTCCACCCAAAAGCAAGTAAGTATGGGCATGCTGGGAAGTGGGGTGGAGGCAATAGCATGATGGGAGTGGTAGCCACAGCTCAACATCCCCCACCCACATGGGCCAGCAAGCTCACACTCAAGCATGCACACCTCACAGAGAGTGGAAAGCCCCATCAAAGATGTCTGACACTGGTGCTCTGTTGTGGGGAGCACAAGGCCATGCTGGGAACTGCCCACCAACCAACAGCAGGTCACCACTGTCAGCCATCTTGCCATTGCTCTCACACTCACACACATGAAGTCCACCCAAAAGCAAGTAAGTATGGGCATGCTGGGAAGTGGGGTGGATGCAATAGCATGATGGGAGTGGTAGTCACAGATATTGGTCACCCCCACAACTGTCCCATCAACACCACCCTGAACCATGCGCACATCACAGGGAGTGGAAAACAACTGACAAGATGGCTGACACTGGCTACTGCTGTGGGGAGCACAAGGCCCTGCTGGCAACTGTGCACCAACCAACAGCAGGACACCACTGACTGACATCCTGAAAGACAACTTGCACTCCCTGCAATGGAAGCACGTTCCATGGTGGAATATCTGGCTGGGTGGGAAGGAGGACCGGATGTCAACCAAATACAACCAATGCAGACCATGTACACACCCCAACATTCACATAGAAATGCCCAAATAATGCAGGACAATGTGCTACACCAATATCAACCCCTGACTGTGACAACTTAGGACAATGCAATGTACAGGCCCGCATCCAGAGGCACAGTCACAACTGTCAGGTGTGTCAACCATTGATGCCTGCAGAAACATAACATACATTGTGTGTGTCTCCCAAAAACAGGTGATGATGGGGACACAGCAGCAGATGCTGAGGAGTCCTCGTCCCAGGCTCAAGAGGATACGGAGCTCACTGGTGTGGAACAGCCTCTGCCCTCCTCGGATGAAGAAGACCTACCTGGCACCTCCGGAGCAAGTCATCATGCAGCACCAGCAGGACCACCAGCTGCACCCCCTGCACCCACCCCTCCAACGACTGTCAACACACATACCACCCCTGCCGACATGGACAGACCAAGGAGCACCACCACCACCAGCACAGGGACCCTGGACCAACGTGGGGCCATGGACACCACCACCACCAACAACCCACAAGGTGGCCCAGGGTCACCAGTGCGTGCCACCTCAGGTACTGCACGTATCGCCAGGGGTGGTGGGAGGGGTGGGAGACATAGGTCGCTGCTCGCAGAGGGGTCTGGACTGCATGATGACCCACAACTGGCACGCATAGCCGATGCGTACCAGTCCAGCACCGGAGAGTTCAGCCAGGTAGTGGGGCTCCTCAGGGACATTAAACAGCAGCAGGCTGCCCATCATGCCCGCTTGGACTCACACATGTCCCGCGTGGAGTCCAAGTGGGACACACTACAGAGATGACGGCGGTGCATAGGGACATATTACAATGCCTCCGCCAGATGAGCAGCAACCAGTCAACACCTCCCTGTGTGCCCACAACATCTGGTGCTGAAACAACTGCAACTGCCACAGGGAGGCAGGATGACTCTGGCGGAGAGTCCCCTGCACCGCAGCAGCCTGCACTTGAGGTCCCCCCAAAGAAGAGGGGCCGTCCGAGGAGGGGCAAGTGAGAGGCCGATGGCCATGTGCAACCCCCAGGAAGCCAAAACCTGTTCTGGATAATCACCTTTGTGCGCAAACTGTTCACCCTGTTGACTGCAACACAACTCTCCCACATGACATGGGGAGCTCAAGTTGGACCAATTTCTCTGATTACTGTGTACTTTACTCTGGACATTTCTGCTACCAGGACTTCCAAATCATCTAGGAACTTTGGATCACAATCACAATGTACAGCACCCACCATCCTGTGCACTATACTCACACATGTATGTCAATAAACTCACTAATACACCATACTTGCCTCTGTTGTGATTCCTATGTTGTCTCAGAAGTGGCGATGATGATCGGGGAAATGACACTGTGCATGCTAACTGCTACAGCAAGTACAACACCGGCATGTGAGTCATGGCGACGTCACGCATATGAGGGAGGCACACCACCAGGGCTACACAACACATACACACCATGGCCATCTGACTCATCGCCTACACTGATGTTGCCAGGAAATACGTTGCATTGCACAGACCCAACACCTATTCACAGTCTGTGTTAACTAGTCCACTGGTGCAGTAAGCAAATGTCAGTCAGATGTGTGATCACAGACAACGCACATCACAAAGTGAAGCACAGGTTTATTACACATTTGCAACATGTTGTAACCACTACAGATGCAAGGTAATCCCACCTGGCAGCGGGCACACAGTCAACAAGTGTAGAAGGAAGGAAGTCCATGGGTGTGGTGCACATCACCTGTAGGGACACAACAGCTACCACCCGGGAAGTCGAATCACGGTGTTGGGGATCACAGTTGACCAAACGACTCTAAAAGTACCCTGTGAAGGACAGAAATGACACACAGTCAAAAGCACTGAAGAACAGGACAGAACTGCAATACTCATGCACAATACATGTTACAAGATACCCACCCAGAACCAAGTTAGCATGTCAACACTGTTGGGGAGTATAGACTACCTGCAAGGACACATCGCTACACGCATACAGTCATGTAGCCCATGGACACACTCAAACAGCACCAGAGCACCACCAACACATATCATGCAAACTCACATCATTGACATGACATCTCTGGATACTCACATTCAGCTGAAGAAGTTGGTGATGAGCTGTGTGCGGACATCACCATCATCATCATCATCATCATCACTGGCATTGTGGTCCAGGCCAGGATCCTCCACAGGTGGCGGACGTTGGTCATCGTCATCCAGGATGAGAGGCAACTCCTTCCGCACTGCCAGGTTGTGGAGCATGCAGCAGACGATGATAATCTTGCACACCTTTGCTGGGGCATATGGGAGGGACCCTCCTGTCTTGTCGAGGCAGTGGAAGCGGCTCTTCAGGAGACCAAATGTCCGCTCAATCACTCTCCTGGTCAGACCATGTGCCTCATTGTAGCGCATCTGGGCTGGTGTCACAGGGTTCCTGAGGGGCGTCAGCAACCACGGCATGTTGGGGTATCCGGAGTCACCTACATACAGACAATTGCACATTAGCAGAGTTGGAAAAGAGGGTGGAACACTACATAGCAGAACACACACAATGGTACAAAGTCAGTACACACCAACAAGCCAGGCACGCTGGTTCGGCATCTGTGCCATCATCCTCGGGATGCGACTACTCCTCATCACGTAGGCATCGTGTGCAGAACCAGGGAAACGGGCACACACGTGTGAGATGCTCATATCTGCAAGACAGACCACCAGTGCATTGACCGAGTGGTAGTGTTTGCGGTTACGGTAGGCCTGCTCTTAGGCCTGTGGTGGTACCAAAGCCACATGTGTCCCATCAATGGAGCCAATGACATGTGGCATCCTCCCCAGGGCATAGAAGTCACTCTTCATGCCAGTGAGTCGTTGGAGTCTAGGGAAATAGATGTACTGGTTCAGGTATATCAACATAGCCTCCAAAACATCCCGGAGCACACGGCTGAACATGGTCTGTGACATCCCACCAGCAGTCGCCAGAGTGTGTTGAAAGGTACCGGTGGCAAAGAAGTGTAGGGCTGCCATCACCTTCACCTTGGGGGTCAGCGCTGTAGGGTACGGACGGCCAGGTTGCAAATGTGGTGCCAAGCGCACTGCCAAATCCTCAATCAGTTGCCTGGTGAAGCGGTACAGTCGGATGCTGTCACGTTCCACCATCGTTGCCAGGTCAGGGAATGGTCTATGGACAGCTGGTGCCCTGCAGTGCATAGGTGAAGAAAGCAAGATTGTCAGTCACCCCACATATGTGGCATTGAACACACTCAACATCATATGATACATCATTATGAGGCACAAGTACATGATGTGTGCAGTTCCGTACGGATATGTATGGCACATACTTGGCCAACATCTAACATCACAGTTCAACAAGTGGCATCAATAAGTCCCAGGTCGTGCCATTGGATATCATGAGGCCGTGTCCCAGTTCCCATCTCCTGCTGCCAAATTACAAACACACCCCACAGTGACATGTGAGGACTGATGTGCCCCAGGCATCACAGCTCAACGACAGGTAGATTCCCAGGGACCCTGTATTGCCACATGGACACTGGCATGACATGGTGTATCATGTATACACCACAGCAAAACAACCATGACCCCCACAGGTAGTGGTCCCTGTTGCCTCGGCAGGACAGACATGGACGTCTGTGACACACACACGCACAACATCAAACTCCATGCACAAACAACGTGGATGTGGAGACTGCCTCCCATTGTGCACATGAAATCAGAGACATTGGTAACACAACATGCACACAGACTGTGGAGGACCATCACCATTGTGCCAATGGGTCACCCTGGAGTTAAACATACCGTCCCACATGGGACTCAGGGGGTATGTGACATGACATACACATACACCACCGTGAAATGTGACCATGCCACATGCTCAGATATGAACAGTTGCACATCACAGTGGTCATGTACACGAAACACCAAGGATTCTGTCCCCATGAACACGTGCACAGCCTGGGGGTGGCTGCCCCCAAGTGACACCCACAGAACAACATGTTCACCCCCATACACGGAATAGGTAATGCAGCCTTACATGCCGTAGGATACAGTTTGGACAGGCTGTGGTGTTGTAGGTGTGCCCCTCACTCCCTGGGAAGTATATGTGGCTGGCATATGTTCACCTGTGACAGGCATGGTGACATATGCCAGTGACTTGTACAGGGATGCGTTGGACAGCAATGGACCGATCAGTGCGCACACGTTGGCCATTGCATTCAATGTGCGCTGGTACGCGTTGTATTCGCAATACGCGTTGGACAGCAATGGACCGATCAGTGCGCACACGTTGGCCATTGCATTCAATGTGCGCTGGTACGCGTTGTACTCGCAAGTCGCGTTGGACAGCAATGGACCGATCAGTGCGCACACGTTGGCCATTGCATTCAATGTGCGCTGAGTACGCGTTGTACTCGCAATACGCGTTGGACAGCAATGGACCGATCAGTGCGCACACATTGGCCATTGCATTCAATGTGCGCTGGTACGCGTTGTACTCGCAAGTACGCGTTGGACAGCAATGGACCGATCAGTGCGCACACATTGGCCATTGCATTCAATGTGTGCGGGTACGCGTTGTATCCTAGGTACGCGATGAACAGCAATGGTCCGATCGGTGTGCCCGGCCGGCCCATTGCATTCAATGTGTGCGGGTATGCATTGTATCCTAGGTACGCGATGAACAGCAATGGTCCGATCGGTGCGCACCCATTGGCTATGGCCTGGCCACGGACGCGTTTTCAAAATTTGAACGAGTCTGATGCTGTAAATTCAGTTGGTCACCCACAACAATGTTGCAATTTCATGGGTGTCATGAAGTTGAACATTTGAAGGATGCTGGGGTGTGTGTAAGTGGTGCAATTCCATGGATTGGCCAGATTCAGAAGATGCAAACGACTTGGACCTATCACTTTGGACACATGGGACAGTATCTGCCTCTGCAGCACACATATAATGCTGGCTGTTCCCCTGAGAGCTCACTTGCCTGCACTACATGCTCCAGGACGACATCTGCCACTACACTGCTGCTGTCTTTGCCCCCTCTGGACCCTGCAATGGCACGTACTGTGGAGAGAGCCCCAGCCTTCAGCACTGAGGAGAACCAGGCTCTGCTGGACAGCCTCCTTCCACAGTACAGCAAGCTGTACGGGAAACCAGGGGAGCAGGTGAGTGTTCTGTCCACTGCCTTTCTAAATGTGCATGTAGTCTGACTAGCAAGGCTAACAGTCTGCACGCCACTGGCTAGCAGGCTCACTGAGTAGTTGTCACCCCCATAGTGTGTAGTTACATGCACTGGACAGGAATAGTGCAGTGACAGTGCATTTAAACAAGGTTTTACTGCCCAGGCAATGATACCATGTAGTAACTGCTGGCATACTGTCCATGGCCATTGTTGCACTGCCTGTGTACATCATGTGCCCCTGTGATTGAGACATGTATATCCAACTGTGTAATGCACGGTTATGTTGCACGTGTAGTAATGGCATTCTCACTTTGTCATCCTCACAGGTTGATGCCCACCAGAAGCAGAAGATATGGCTGACCATCGTCCGGGCAGTGAGATCCGTGGGGGTCTACAAGCGCCGGATCCGCAACTGCCAGAAGAGGTGGCAGGACCTTCGGGGCTGGACCCGGAGGATCGCACGGGTCCAGCTGAAGCTGTCGCCTCCTCGCAGGAGGGGCGGACACCGGACCCTGACCCCCACATGCTGAGGATCCTGGCGGTGGTCTTCCCTGATCTGGATGGGCAGCTGAAGGCCAGAGAGCAGCAAGGAGGGGTGAGTCCATGTCTGCATTGTGAACTATGTCTGCCATGCTATGTGCCCTCCTCTGGCCTGGTTTAACTTCCACAGTACATCAGTCTTGTGGTCCAGGACCCATGTCCCTCTATTGTGCACTGCCCACTCCTCATCTGATACCCAGGTGTGGCCCTTACAGTCAGGGTATTGTGTCACTTGGGTACTGTGTCCTTGCAGTTTGCTTGACTCAAGGTGGGGGACAGCATCTGTTTCCCTGACTCTGTGGTGGGAATCATGGGTGGGTCCATTGCTTACACAATGCCTGTGTTCTGACATGTGTTCTGCGTGTTACTTTGATATGTGGCCCAATTGCTGAGCTGATCCACCACATGTGCCTGGGGTATCTGGCACACACCCATGCTGCGGGTGGGAACAATGTTTGGGCCCCAGGAGTGTGTATATAACGTGTGTCACACATACTTAGCCAGCTGCCTACTGTCCAGGGCTCATCCCTCATTCATGTGGGGCAGGACAGTCATGCCTACTCCAGGCCATACAATACACTCTGTACTCCCACTGCCGTGTATCAGCTGACACGTTTTGCTCAGTGATTTGTCCCCTCAGGTGTCTGCCTCTGTGTCAGTGTGCTGTGGCTTCGTTGTCAGGTCTGCTGGGGTGTTCCTCGGTTGGGGCTCCGCATGCCACCGGAGATGTGACCATAGGAGATGATACTTGTGTGACACATAGGTGTTTGATCACCTGACCGTGCAGACTGGGGTATGCGAATGTGAAGTTCAGGCAGCTGTTTCCCATTCACAGCAGATTGTGAGGTGCTCAGGTTCAGAGGGTAGTGTTACAGGTCTCCCATATGTCCAATCGGTATGACCTGGACAGATAAGTGTTCAGATGATGTGGTGTGTGGGGGATGTACATGTGCACTTGTTCAGCTCCAGGACTTGCATTCCCCATGACCTACTATTGTGACACAGTGCAGAGTGTTGTTGTCTGGCTGCCCTGCCCATGTGACTGGAGACAGTGATGTATGACTTAGCAGGCATGGCTGTGCCATGGCATGTGACTTCCTGTTAGTGATCCTGCAGGGGAGTGACATGTGCTACATGCACACCATTGTGGCAATGGCTATCAGGACATGGGTGCATCATGGTGTCTGTCGCTGGTATGCATCACATGCATTTCCTATTTGACTCTGGGCATCCCTTTCATCCGGACACCTGTACTGACTCAGTGGCAAGAGTTGTGATGTGTGCATGTCCACATGCTTCACCGGGTTCTCTGCACTGTCCAAATACTGTGTAGGTGGTGCATGTGTCCACACTGGGGTATTGCCATCCAACAGACACCAGACAGATGGGTGCAAGGCCAGGTGGGATGTGAGTGCCATGGTTGACCATCAGACTGACAATTGACTTCTCCTGTTCTGTTTGTGCAGTTTTAGCAATGTTCAACTAAGGATGCCAGGGCTTGCTCTGTAATGTGCTGTACTTACTGTGGTGTGTACGTTCGGTGCAGGTGACTGATGTCTGTCTGTTTCCCTATTGTTTGCAGATACATCCACGGCCACAGGAGGGGACAGCTCCACGGACCAGGAGGAGCCGCAGAGCCAGACTGGGTCAGCAGCCGAGAGTGGTCGGAGGGACCCAGTGGCACGGAGGGCGAGGGGAGCCACACCGAGGAGTCCTCAGCACCATCCACCTCAGCTGAGGACCAGAGCAACTCGGACGATGACTCCCTTATGGAGGCGGGTGTCAGCAGCCACCACACCCCAGCTAGTGTTGCTGTCCCCGCCACCACCACCACCACCACCGCCCTCCCGTCGGCTCCCATTCCCGAGGTCCGTGGAGGCTCCCATGTTCAGGAGCGTGTCTCCTTCGGGCCAGGCACCGCACCCCTGCCCCTGTGTCCCCTGCTGCCCTGAGTGAGGAGTCTGTGTACCTCCTCCGCCAGCTCCATGTAGGACAGACTGCGATGCTGAGTGTCCTCCATGCACACACCAGTCTGTTGACTCAGCTGGTGTCGTTCATGGAGGGCATCTCATCGGGCATGTCTGACCTACAGAGGAGCAATAGGTCCATGGACTCCTCCCTGATGGCAGCAGTGTCCCTCCTCCGACAGTCCCTCACCCCTCCTGCCTCTGCCCCATCCACACTCCCCAGCACCTTACCCGTCCCAAGCACACACACACTGGCACAGGCACACACCAGCACAGACACATGCAGCACACAGACACACACGCCACAAACAAGACGCACACGCACGCACCGTCAGGGGACTGCAACCACACTCACAGGGGATGGGGCACAGGCACAAACACACGCATCCACAAGCACTGCGCAGTCCTCAGTTGCCTCTCCCTCCAAAGCCCCCTCCCTTGCCTCACCTGCAACCCCAAAGACACAGCGGCTCTTCCTCTGTGACCTTGGCCTCTTCCCCTCCAATCCAGCTGATCCAGCATTCAGGGGGAAGAAGAAGCCCACCTACACGGAGCGGAGTGCCCCTGGCCCCCGGACACCATCTCCCAGGCGCAGACCGACTGAGGCCCCCACCCGCAAGTCCCCCCGGTCCCGGAAGAGCAAGACCCCGCCGCCGCCCTGCAGCTCAGGCACCAAGTCTCCTTCCTACATCCCTCAGGCCCCCACTCCACAGGTGCCCCCACCACACCCTGCCCCAGGTTCCCCCACCCACAGATACACCATCCCCAGAAGGGTCAGGCCTTCTCCCCCTACCACTTGCTCTTTCGGCCCCACACCCCCGCTGCGCTTGTCTGTACCACTGATGTGGTGAGGGTGTCCTCCCCCTCTGTCCTGCCCACCTTACCTGATCCCCATTCTCCTCCCCTGGAGGTAGGCACTGCAGTGGAGTCCACTATCACCCTGTCTGACTTGGGCACTGCAGTGGCGGACCTGTCCACTCCATCTGCAGGGTCCACTGCAGTCGTGCCGGCACCCACAACATCTGAGTCATGCCCCCCAGTTGTGCCGGCACACACCATGTCAGACACCTCCACTGCAGTTGTCAGTGGCTCTCCAGCACCCACCACCCCTTCCCTGCCTCCTCCTGGTGAGCCCTGATCCTGTCCCTGCGGTGCCTGGCCTGCCCCCCGTATGCCCCTCCTAGGGGATTGTCCCTGGTTTTGATCAGTGCAGGCATGCGTAGGGTGACATCTGCCACTGTCACCCTGTATTGACTTCCTTGATGGACTGGCCATTGGCCTTTGTTGATTCCTTACAGTTTTTCCAAGTTTTGAACCCACATATGCTGAATAAAGCAACTTTCTGTTCTCTAGTGCTTTTACTTCTGATGTACATGATGTTGATGACGCTAACCATGCCCTTGCTGCAGTGATGGTGATATTTGGTCTCATGAAAATGAAGTGTTACTGTGCAGGAACCCATGTGGTCCAGGGGGACAGTGTCCTATCCTGTGGTGTATCCATGTCATCCTTAGCAGCATCTGAGGGTGTCATGTTTTCAATATTTGGCAATGGGATTTCCTACTTACATTAGCAATGTCACATCTGTGGGTTCCACCCATGCACATCTGTTGTGTTTGCCATTGTTCAATTAGTCTACTTCCCTGACCGTGTGGCCATCTCCACTGGACATGCAGGTTTGGGCATCAATGGGGAAGGACTCATCTGTGTTGTCAGTGCAACTTGCTATACATGTGTGTTGGATCTGTGCTGTTGATTTCGTTGACATTCCCATGACCAGGCTGATGTGACGGGAGCCTTCATTTTGTGCTAATTGTTGACTGTGTGACCAAGTGTTCTGCTGACATGATGGAGCCCTACTGATGCGACATATGGCACAGCTTTCCTCACACAGGAGTGGAGTCCCCTCATGGCAGTGTGTACTCCTGTGACATCTCGTGCGCCCAAGGTGTGTGTTGTATGAGCATGTCTGTGTGTTCACTTCCATTTTGCTGTGCATGCTGGGATCCCTAGTGATGTTCCTGTTTGTGATGCTTGCTGAGTTGACCTATGTTCCCCCAAAGTCTTCTCCCTGGGTTCTCTGTGATGTGGGTGCATGGCACATTACTGGTCATCAGGGTGTCACGCATAGGTGTGTTTGCTGTCAGGGCTGAGTTTGTGGGCAGACGCTGATGTGTCACAGTCAGGATTCCCCTTTGCACTTGTTGTTTACACCTGTCATGTGATTTCTGGTTTGTGTTAGCTTTCATTGGTTGTGACACGTTGTGTGTGTGACTGCTGGCACTCCTCAGGGCTGCAATGTTGGTAGTTGTCTATGTGTGTTCTTTGTGGGTGACCTTGGCTTCTTCATAGGTGTGTGACTGTGGCTGGGATCCCATTGGTTGGTGTGGTATTGCCGTCATGTCCATGTACAGCGTAGTGTGCAGTGTGTCAGACATTCAGGAGTCTGGTTGAGTGGCCATGTGTGATGTGTTTCTGCACCTTGGTTCCCACCACCCCCTGGGATTGTCATGGGTGCATGTGCAATGTCACCAGTGCATGTGAGCTTCACTGCTGCACATTGTTGGAGGTCGAGGTGTGTGGTGTTGAGTGTGTGCAGATGAGAGTTGTTGCCCGGCTAGACCCCTGCCTCCATGTTGGCCTTGACTGACAGGCCGTGCTGATTGATTTGTGCTTGTGTAGGTGTGATGGTTGTTTGTTGCTCAGGACACTTGACTGTGGTTCACAGTGTGAACGACATCTAGCTTTGTCATCACAGTGGGATTGTAATGCAGCCCAGGGTCACCACATTGTGGGGGCCCTGGGGGTAGTGCTGTGGTGTCTCTGTGTCTTGCTGTGTCAGTTGCTGTTCCTACATGCTTGTGTGACGTGTGATTTCTGCTCCCTCTCATCTGACAATGCCTGATTGCCCACATAGGGGATTTGGATCCATGAGTTACCTTTGTGTGGCACTGTATGCACATCTGTGTAATTGGTATTCAGGCCTCCTCATGTGTTGTGTGGTTGCCTGGGGACACTGGTACCCCCTCACCTGTTGTGTTTGATGTGCAGTGTGGGTCTGCCTGTTTGTGTATGTGCATCGGCACCACTGCATTGGCATATCTTAGGTGTGCCATTGGCTGTATGTTGTTTGGTGTGTTTGCCCTGCTGTCCCTGGGACTCCTAGGTCATCAGTCAGCACAATGATCATTGTGTGTGTGTCCCATTGCTGCCATGGTATGGTATCTGTTCACCTCACATCTACAGTCTCCACTGGGTATCTGAATTTGTGTGCCCATTGGTGCAAATATGTGGGTCTGCATTCTGATGGTCACTTCTGTCATTGTGTCATTGATGAATGTTGACAGTGTCAGCCACCATGGGTGATGTTTGTCTGCACATGGCCAAAGGTATGTCTTATTTGCACTGCACTGTTTGCCTCCCCCATTCTATGTTGCTATGGGACACAAGCACTACTTTGCCACTGATGTGTTTGTTGTTCTGTGACCAGGAATCATCCATGCAGTTTGGCAGTTGCAGCTTTTTCTTTGTCAACACTTACATTTTGGGCACTGTGATGATGGGGGTTTGGACCCCATTGCCACAATGTTCAATATGTGCTTCAGCTATGGACCCCACACTTACATTTTGGGCACTGTGATGATGGGGGTTTGGACCCCATTGCCACAATGTTCAATATGTGCTTCAGCTATGGACCCCACACTTACATTTTGGGCACTGTGATGATGGGGGTTTGGACCCCATTGCCACAATGTTCAATATGTGCTTCAGCTATGGACCCCACACTTACATTTTGGGCACTGTGATGATGGGGGTTTGGACCCCATTGCCACAATGTTCAGAATGTGCTTCAGCTATGGACCCCACACTTACATTTTGGGCACTGTGATGATGGGGTTTGGACCCCATTGCCACAATGTTCAAAATGTGCTTCAACTATGGACCCCACACTTACATTTTGGGCACTGTGATGATGGGGGTTTGGACCCCATTGCCACAATGTTCAATATGTGCTTCAGCTATGGACCCCACACTTACATTTTGGGCACTGTGATGATGGGGGTTTGGACCCCATTGCCCCAATGTTCAAAATGTGCTTCAGCTATGGACCCCACACTTACATTTTGGGCACTGTGATGATGGGAGTTTGGACCCCATTGCCACAATCTTCAATATGTGCTTCAGCTATGGACCCCACACTTACATTTTGGGCACTGTGATGATGGGGGTTTGGACCCCATTGCCACAATCTTCAATATGTGCTTCAGCTATGGACCCCACACTTACATTTTGGGCACTGTGATGATGGGGGTATGGACCCCATTGCCACAATGTTCAAAATGTGCTTCAGCTATGGACCCCACACTTACATTTTGGGCACTGTGATGATGGGGGTTTGGACCCCATTGCCACAATGTTCAAAATGTGCTTCAGCTATGGACCCTACACTTACATGTTGAGCACTGTGATGATGGGGATTTGGACCCATTGCCACAATGTTCAATATGTGCTTCAGCTATGGACCCCACACTTACATTTTGGGCACTGTGATGATGGGGGTTTGGACCCCATTGCCACAATGTTCAAAATGTGCTTCAGCTATGGACCCCACACTTACATTTTGGGCACTGTGATGATGGGGGTTTGGACCCCATTGCCACAATGTTCAATATGTGCTTCAGCTATGGACCCCACACTTACATTTTGGTCACTGTGATGATGGGGGTTTGGACCCCATTGCCACAATGGTCATGGCCTGCTTGCATTGTGGGTGCCACACACATTTATGTGTGGCACTTGTGATAGGGGGTCACATTGTATGTTCACAGTCCTGTTCAGTGTTGTAGGCATTTGACACAGTCTACACACGCTTGTCATGGTGTTGGGGGGGATGTCTTTGTGTTGCATTCTTTCTGCTGGTGTGTGCTTCTTGTGGCATGTATTTGCCATCCTGTGAGTGGGGGGTTGTTGGTGGTAGGCATCCAGCCCCCATGGGTAGAGGTGGTAGTAGTGGTAGGCACCTGGCACCCCCTGGGTAGAGGTGGTAGTAGTGGTAGGCATCTGGCACCCCCTGGGTAGAGGTGGTAGTAGTAGTAGGCATCTGGCACCCCCTGGGTAAGGGTGGTAGTGGTGGTAGGCATCTGGCACCCCCTGGGTAGAGGTGGTAGTAGTGGTAGGCATCTGGCACCCCCTGGGTAGAGGTGGTAGTAGTGGTAGGCACTTGGCACCCCCTGGGTAAGGGTGGTAGTAGTGACAGGCATCCAGCCCCCATGGGTAGAGGTGGTAGTAGTGGTAGGCACCTGGCACCCCTGGGTAAGGGTGGTAGTGGTGACAGGCATCCAGCCCCCATGGGTAGAGGTGGTAGTAGTGGTAGGCATCTGGCACCCCCTGGGTAGAGGTGGTAGTAGTGGTAGGCATCCAGCCCCCCATGGGTAGAGGTGGTAGTAGTGGTAGGCACCTGGCACCCCCATGGGTAGGGGTGGTAGTAGTGGTAGGCATCCATCCCCCCATGGGTAGAGGTGGTAGTAGTGGTAGGCACCTGGCACCCCCTGGGTAGAGGTGGTAGTAGTGGTAGGCACCTGGCACCCCCATGGGTAGGGGTGGTAGTAGTGGTAGGCATCCAGCCCCCCATGGGTAGAGGTGGTAGTAGTGGTAGGCATCTGGCACCCCCTGGGTAAGGGTGGTAGTAGTGACAGGCATACAGCCCCCCATGGGTAGAGGTGGTAGTAGTGGTAGGCACCTGGCACCCCCTGGGTAAGGGTGGTAGTAGTGACAGGCATCCAGCCACCCATGGGTAGAGGTGGTAGTAGTGGTAGGCACCTGGCACCCCCTGGGTAAGGGTGGTAGTAGTGACAGGCATCTGGCACCCCCTGGGTAAGGGTGGTAGTGGTGGTAGGCATCTGGCACCCCCTGGATAGAGGTGGTAGTAGTGGTAGGCATCTGGCACCCCCTGGGTAGAGGTGGTAGTAGTGGTAGGCATCCAGCCCCCCATGGGTAGAGGTGGTAGTAGTGGTAGGCACCTGGCACCCCCATGGGTAGAGGTGGTAGTGGTGGTAGGCATCTGGCACCCCCTGGGTAGAGGTGGTAGTAGTGGTAGGCATCCAGCCCCCCATGGGTAGAGGTGGTAGTAGTGGTAGGCACCTGGCACCCCTGGGTAAGGGTGGTAGTAGTGACAGGCATCCAGCCCCCCATGGGTAGAGGTGGTAGTAGTGGTAGGCACCTGGCACCCCTGGGTAAGGGTGGTAGTAGTGACAGGCATCCAGCCCCCATGGGTAGAGGTGGTAGTAGTGGTAGGCACCTGGCACCCCCATGGGTAGAGGTGGTAGTAGTGGTAGGCATCTGGCACCCCCTGGGTAAGGGTAGTAGTAGTGACAGGCATCCAGCCCCCCATGGGTAGAGGTGGTAGTAGTGGTAGGCATCTGGCACCCCCTGGGTAGAGGTGGTAGTAGTGGTAGGCATCTGGCACCCCCTGAGTAGAGGTGGTAGTAGTGGTAGGCATCCAGCCCCCCATGGGTAGAGGTGGTAGTAGTGGTAGGCACCTGGCACCCCCATGGGTAGAGGTAGTAGTAGTGGTAGGCATCTGGCACCCCTGGGTAGAGGTGGTAGTAGTGGTAGGCATCCAGCCCCCATGGGTAGAGGTGGTAGTAGTGGTAGGCACCTGGCACCCCCTGGGTAAGGGTGGTAGTAGTGACAGGATTCCAGCCCCCCATGGGTAGAGGTGGTAGTAGTGGTAGGCACCTGGCACCCCCATGGGTAGAGGTGGTAGTAGTGGTAGGCATCTGGCACCCCCTGGGTAAGAGTGGTAGTGGTGGTAGGCATCTGGCACCCCCTGGATAGAGGTGGTAGTAGTGGTAGGCATCTGGCACCCCCTGGGTAGAGGTGGTAGTAGTGGTAGGCATCCAGCCCCCCATGGGTAGAGGTGGTAGTAGTGGTAGGCACCTGGTACCCCCATGGGTAGAGGTGGTAGTAGTGGTAGGCATCTGGTACCCCCTGGGTAGAGGTGGTAGTAGTGGTAGGCATCCAGCCCCGCATGGGTAGAGGTGGTAGTAGTGGTAGGCACCTGGCACCCCCTGGGTAAGGGTGGTAGTAGTGACAGGCATCCAGCCCCCATGGGTAGAGGTGGTAGTAGTGGTAGGCACCTGGCACCCCCTGGGTAAGGGTGGTAGTAGTGACAGGCATCCAGCCCCCCATGGGTAGAGGTGGTAGTAGTGGTAGGCACCTGGCACCCCCATGGGTAGAGGTGGTAGTAGTGGTAGGCATCTGGCACCCCCTGGGTAAGGGTGGTAGTGGTGGTAGGCATCTGGCACCCCCTGGATAGAGGTGGTAGTAGTGGTAGGCATCTGGCACCCCCTGGGTAGAGGTGGTAGTAGTGGTAGGCACCTGGCACCCCCATGGGTAGGGGTGGTAGTAGTGGTAGGCATCCAGCCCCCCATGGGTAGAGGTGGTAGTAGTGGTAGGCACCTGGCACCCCCTGGGTAGTGGTGGTAGTAGTGGTAGGCATCCAGCCCCCCCTGGGTAGAGGTGGTAGTAGTGACAGGCATCCGGGCCCCTATGTGTATATGTGGCATTGGTGATGGGCATCCCGCCCCTATGGTGCTGCTGTTAGTAATTTCTGCATCCCTCTGTGTGTGTGTGATATGTCGGGTACGTGTAGTTTGTTTTTGTGGTTGGTGTCTGACTTACCTTCTGCGACGTACGCGTCCGTGCCTGTTCCGGTAGTAGATGTAGAATATTGGTAGGATCGGAACGATGGGATTCATGGTTGGTTCGTCTCGTTAGTCTTTGTCGTTGCTTCGCCTCGTCGCTTGCGTGTTCGTCTCGTAGCCGTGGATCGTGTTGTGGCGCGAATCGGATCTTATGTGTGCCTCTCCCGGATGCTTTGACGTGCCGTGCGTAGCGACGGGTTCGGCGCGTACGGGAAGCGCATCGTACTTGTCCGGCCGGACGGGGCTGCTTTTTGGCTTCCGGGCGACTCGAATCTGCGTTTACGGATCCGGCTCGGTCGGGGATCAGGACCTGGATTGGGTGAGTACGACTGGGTCGGAATCTGTGCTGTTGTGCGCATCGTACTTGTTCGTTCGGATTAATGTGCGGATCGGTCGGGAAACAGGCATTCGCATGGCTTTTCTCCCGACCGAATGGCGTTAGGTGCGCCTCCGACCGAGATCGGAATCGGCCCCTTAGTGTCCAGCATCTTCTTGACTTCATAATGACTGGAGTGGGAATAGTAATTTTTATGTGTTTAATGTCCAGCACCTTCCCTGAGTTAATATTTACTGGAGTGGGAATAGTAATTTATATATGTTTAATGTCCAGCACCTTCCCTGAGTTAATATTGACTGGAGTGGGAATAGTAATTTATATATGTTTAATGTCCAGCATCTTCCCTGACTTAATTTTGACTGCAGTGGGAATAGTAATTTTATATGTTTAGTGTCCAGCACCTTCCCTGACTTAATTTTGGCTGGCGTGGGAATAGTAATTTTATATGTTTAGTGTCCAGCATCTTCCCTGACTTAATACTGACTGGAGTGGGAATAGTAATTTATATATGTTTAATGTCCAGCACCTTCCCTGAGTTAATATTTACTGCAGTGGGAATAGTAATTTATATATGTTTAATGTCCAGCACCTTCCCTGAGTTAATACTGACTGGAGTGGGAATAGTAATTTATATATGTTTAATGTCCAGCACCTTCTCTGACTTAATTTTGACTGGAGTGGGAATAGTAATTTTATATGTTTAGTGTCCAGCACCTTCCCTGACTTAATTTTGACTGTTGTGGGAATAGTAATTTTATATGTTTAGTGTCCAGCATCTTCCCTGACTTAATACTGACTGGAGTGGGAATAGTAATTTTATATGTTTAGTGTCCAGCATTTTCCCTGACTTAATACTGACTGTAGTGGGAATAGTAATTTTATATGTTTAGTGTCCAGCATCTTCCCTGACTTAATACTGACTGGAGTGGGAATAGTAATTTTATATGTTTAGTGTCCAGCATTTTCCCTGACTTAATACTGACTGGAGTGGGAATAGTAATTTTATATGTTTAGTGTCCAGCATTTTCCCTGACTTAATACTGACTGGAGTGGGAATAGTAATTTATATATGTTTAGTGTCCAGCACCTTCTCTGAATTACTAATTAGTGGAGTGGGAATAGTAATTTTAATTTGTTCAATGTAAAGTAGTTTTTATTATTTAATGTATACTGTATTGGGAATAGTAAATTATATATGGTTAATGTTTAGTATTTTTTATTACTAAATTTTAAGTGTTGTGGGAAGAGTAAATTATATATTGTTTAAGTTTACCACCTTCAATGAATATTAATTAAATGTATTGGGAATAGTTGGTGATGTTTGTTTACCGTAGAAATATATTTTTAGAATTATTTATAATTTATATAAAATATTTATATAACAAATATGTTATTTGATGTGTATTTATTTTATATAAAGAGTTGTAGGAAACTTACTGTATGTGTTTTTATATGTGAAGGAATATAAATGTATTTTATTATGTGCAGTGAAAATGAATTTGTCTTGTGTAAGTGATGTATAGTTTATAATTTTCTAGTAAAAAAAACAATGTGATTATTTATTGTTAATTAAAATGGTACATTTATCAAATTAATATATTTAAGTAAAATATTTAATAATAAGATATACATATAAAAATAAATTAGACTTTTTTTATTTTCAATTTTTTTTATTTTTGTATAAGTAGATAGAAAGAGAAACAAAAAATTCTTTTATTTATACAATGGAATAGAAATTATTAAATATACATAAAATATGTCAATTTTTATAGAAGGAACATAAATTATTTTACATACATTTATTCGTTAATTGAATTTTTTAAGGGAAAAAAATGTTATGTCATTATTTTACAAGAATTGTAACATTGTAATATATGTATACAAATTATATAACCATTTTTGGCATATATATACAGAAAGTAAAGCATTGTATGTTTATTTATTATTTAATATTGTAACATTATAATGTTGTAGTAAATATTGTTTATCATTTACAAATAATTAGCACTTTATTACATGTAAATATATTTTTAATGAATATTATTAGTATATAAAATATTAATAATATTACATTGTTGTATTGAATGAATTTTTTTTTAAACAGGTAAGTTTTATTTAACAATTTTACATAATTAATATGTATTTTTTATAATTAATATCATTATAAAAAACATACAATTATAATAATAATAAATATATTTTTATATTAATTATTATTATAACTTTACAAAGTATAATACATTATATAATAATTTTTAAATATACAGACAATTGTGTAGAACATAAGAAAAATATATGTGAAATTTATAGTTTGCTATAATGCTTTTTTTTAACATTATTCCTTTTTTAAACCTTTATTTAAGCAGCCATTTTAAGTTCACAGGGACTATTTTGTAACCGCGTACGTTATTTTGGGTCATTGAGGATCGGAGAAGCTCGCGGTTGGAAGCTGCGTCGCGTCGAGCAAGGTAAGGGAAATTTTACTTATTTTTCTAAGTTAATACTTATGTTTTAGTGTAGTTAGGACCTATATATTGTATTTATAGTTAGGTTATTGCGTTTTTGGTGTGCTGTAGTTGTTAGTTATATTTTAGTGAGATGTCGTGAGTTACTGTTTGAGGCGTAGTGTAGACGGACGATAACATGAGTTAATATGTGTTGTTTTGTTGCTATAAATTCATTTTATTGTATTTAATCAATGTATTTAGGTGTATTTGTGTGGGTGGGTATGCTTTTAATCTTTTTTGCAGATTAATTTTAATCGACTTTACGTTGGAGACAGAGACGCGTTTTTTTAAATAAAAGAACTGTGTATTAGTTTGTTAAACTAATATTATTATCACAGTTTCTTTTATTTTTCGGTATTTCCTGGAGCGTTTTTTATATCTTTTTCGGGTTTTTGAGGGTTTACGTAATTTGGATTTTGGAAGGATGGATTTGTATGGGACGTGTTGGATTTTTGCATTTTTTGGGGGCTTTTTTAAACTTTAACATGGATTAACACATAGATGGAAGGATTATTACTTTTTGGAATACATTTTCTACAGCTACATAAACCGTAAGTCTATTTTATTTTAATTAATTGGGTGGGAAATGTTTTTAAAATTAATTGTGTTTTATAGTATATTTTGATAATTATTATTTATTTGTAAATATATTTTTTTAATTTAAGAAAATATATATGACAAATAAGTAATATTTAGTGAAAATATAATATTAATATATGTGTGTAAAGTTTTTGTTTTATGAACGAAAAAATGTATAATACCTGTGGAACTTTTGTTTATAAAATGCTTTTGGCTATTAGGGATAGGTAATCTAGGCCTCTTGTAGATGGGTGTAGGGCAACCTGACTTTGCAGTAGCTCAAAATTTTTTTAGTTTGTTTAGTTAATTTGGGACATATTTGAGTTACAGATTGTTCCATCCGTAATTCTTGATAGCTTTGTTCTTTTTGTATAGATTGTAGAAGTTTTTGTAGGGTAGGTTTACCTCTGCTTGTTGTTGCTTGGAAGGCATTATGCCATCCTTCAACACTATTATTTGTTTTGGCTTCTTTGTTTAAGGTACTTAGGTACACGTTCCACCAAGGAATGTGGAATTTAGGTTGCCTTCTATGCCCTGATCTATGCAATCTTCCCACCCAGGTGTCCTCAAAGTAGTCTAGTAGTGGGCTTATTTTGTCTTCGTTCCTTTTGTAATAGGGGCTTTCTATTAGAATATTGTAGTGCTCTGCTACATAGGTTACAGGTACATATGCTAGTGCTATTAGCTTTTTTATTTGGTAGGCGAAAGTACTGTCTGTA